>OY731405.1:3226949-3313242 GCA_963425845.1 Sphenostylis stenocarpa | reverse complement strand
AAGGAAGTCATCAACGTAGAAAAGCCAACGGAAAGGCTCAATGATCCCCAAGCGGATCCTTGCTCACTCCGGAGGCAAAACAAAAAGATTACCTCATGACTCAAAGACATCACCGCATGAGTCATCAAGCACACTCATTAGAGAGTCGCCGCCTCGAGGAGTCCATAAAAAAAAAAGATCACGCAAGAATCCATCAAAGAAAGCACAGAATCAAATCAACCAAATCACTAAGGTGCAACAAGAAGAAAGAAGAGAAAAGCCTTTCATCCTCTAACAAAGGCCACTACAGAAAAAGGCCAAATAAAAAATCTCCAAGAAAAGTATATCAAGAAAAGTCTACAAAAAGACAAAAAGAGGAAAACAAAAATTTCCATCTTCCCTCTCAATAAAGAGCCTCACAAAAGTTAGAGCCAAGACTCCATCATAAAAAATCAAACCAAGGATTTGATCCCCAAGAAGCAAAGAAAATTCCCCAAGGATCTCCAAAAAGAAAAGAGGAAGAAAAAAAAAGATATCTTTCTCACCCAAAGATCAAGCCAATGTGCATAAAAGAAGCACATATGCAAAAGCTAAATCGCAAAAAAGAGAAATTGCATGAAAAGGGTAGAAACCCATTCCCCAGCAAAATAAGAGCACAGGCAAAGCCAGCTCAAACAACAACAACTCATAAGGAGTCGAAAACTCCATTTCTCCCTCGGAGGGCAATTCAAAATAGATCTCCGGAATGAAATCAATCCCCCAGTGGATCATCAACAAACAAAATCCCCAAGTGGATCTTCGCCTAATCAAGAGACAGAATTAATAAGAGAATTCACAATCCCCAGAGGATTCCCGCCTAAACAAGAGGCAACCAACAAAGAATCCCTGGCCAAGACCGGATGGCTAAAAGAAACAGCCAAAATCAAAGGATCCTCGGTCAAGACCGGATGGCTAAAAGAAAAAGCCAAAAACAAGAATCCCCGGCAAAGCCGAATGACTAAAACAAGAAAAGTCAAAATCAAATTACTCCCCAGAGGCGCATGATAAAAAACAGTAAGCCGCCGACAATAGAGCCTTGTCAAGATGCAGGTTCGCACCCAGTGGGGGTGTAAAAACCACTAGAACCTTGTCAAGATGCAAGTTCGCACCCAGTGGGGGTGTAAAAACCATTAGAGTTCGTCAAGATGCAGACTCGTATAATAGAGCCTTGTCAAGATGCAGGTTCGCACCCAGTGGGGGTGTAAAAACCACTAGAACCTTGTCAAGATGCAAGTTCGCACCCAGTGGGGGTGTAAAAACCATTAGAGTTCGTCAAGATGCAGACTCGTACAATAGAGCCTTGTCAAGATGCAGGTTCGCACCCAGTGGGGGTGTAAAAACCACTAGAACCTTGTCAAGATGCAGGTTCACACCAAGTGGAAGTATAAAAACCACTAGAATCTAGCAAAGATGCAGATTCGTACCAGGTGGGGGTAGGTACTCATCAGAGCCTTATAAAAGGAGGCTCAAACTAGATAGGGGATTGGTACCTATCAAAATATTTATCATCCAGAGGATCAACAAGGAGCAGCATCCGAAGGATAACCGGGCAAAAGGGTTAACTCCTTCCCCTACCAACTAATTTTGTCGGCATATTAAAACCGACAAATTAGTTAGGCAGGCGAAGGGGGGGCAGCTGTAGACCCCTAATTTTGCCCGGCCTCTCAAAATAAAAGCTAGAGGAACTTCACCCGCAGATGGAGTTCATCAGGCTTCCCAAAACGAGAAGGACCTCCCACAACAAAAGACGGAGTTCACTCATTCACACAATAAAAGCCAAAAGAGACTTCCTACACAAAGACAAAGCTCACTCGGCATCTTAATGAAGGCCAAGAAGACTTCCTATATGAAGATAAAGCTTCAACGGACATATATCGGCATCAATCCAAGTCCGAAAACGGCAAGGAAAGCTTCCCGGGGTCCCAGAACGCGAAGACTGGACAAAACAGGCCGAGACCACCGTCCCAGAGTTGGGACGGCCGTCCCAACTGCCATTTTACAGTTGGGACGCGCGTCCCGCATGTGGGACGGCCGTCCCAAACCCAATTTAAGTGGGATGGCCGTCCCGGACCCTCAGGTGGTCCCGCTCTGTGTAAATTTGCCATTTGGGACGGCCATCCCAGTCCAGACGGCCGTCCCAACCCAGACGGCCGTCCCAAGGTGCGCCAGCTGCGAAAACTATAAATAGGAGGCTCATTTGCCACTTTTTCACAACACAGACACTCCAGAAGAGCTCTGAAACACTCAGAGCACTTGTCTACTTCTCTCCCTCTCTCGAATGATCTTTCCGATTGCCTTAAATAGGTAACAATCGGTTAAGGAATTATATTCCGGCATTTGATTCTTCTTTAAATTTTTAGTGGAGTCGATCTTGTATTGGTGAGGAGAGTCTGTATAGAGAGAGGGGTTGCCAAAACGCAACCTCATAGTTCGAGATTCTCAATATAAAGCTTGCTACGGAGGTTCTTTTCAATTCCCTTCTCTTTTATTGCTTTATTTATTGTTTTATTTTATTTATTATGTCATGTAGAATAAAATCATGTAGATAGCCATTTTAATATCTCTTTTATTGCTTTATTTAGCTTTATTTATATAAAATTATGTAGATAGTCATTTCAATATTATGCAATAAAATAAGGTAATCGCGTAATTTCTCATAATCTTCACTTAATGAATTAATCCGTCATAGGGAACCCGAAAGGGGTGTTGTGGGGTGCTAACACCTTCCCCACACGTAACTAACTCCCTTACCCAACTCTGGTTATAACGGCCAAGTTGTTTTTTTTTTATATAAAATCAACGCCTTTGTTTTTCCTTTTCCAATGTTTCTGGTCAAAATATTGGTGGTGACTCCATAAGAACCCCTTTTCGAAAACCTTGCTTTTATTAGAGGATAATTCAATTGTCAAACACCTCGGAAGCAATGAACACATTTTAAAACAAATACGCGAGTCTAAACCATCTTTTCGCGACCGCTCGCATAAACGTTCGAGACGTCCTCAGACGTCAGAAAGGGACGGCGGCGACAATAGTCGCACTGGTGTCCTTGCCCCCTCTTCCTTATTTCTGAGGACCAACGATCGAGGCTTATTTTCCTCTTGTGGCGAGTCGACCATTGGGGAAAGCTTGATTAGGAGTGACTTTCTCTCCATTCTTCTTATTTGGAAGACGTATCAGTTAATCCTTCATTTTTATTATCTTATTTATTAAGAATGAAGGAGGGGAAATTAAGTATGCAGATGAATGATATGCATGCAAGTAGACAATTGTGGAATAAAGAGAAATTTTGATTTATCCGTTAGAAGGTGTACATTCCCCTATTCCATACTATGAAGAAACTTTTGACAAAAGCGGAAAAGCCTAAAGAAACCCACAGGCGGGTCTTGATCTCTATGTAATTCCCTTTCGGCTTCCCGGACGTGACGAGAAAGTGCTTCGCTTTGCTTATGGACCGCCTGGCTCATATCTTCACTGTATTTTTGAGCTTCTTTGATCTTCGCCTCTTAATGGACGACCAAGGCTTGCAGTTCATCGAGTTTTGCAAGGGCTCGGTCCTTCTCTTGTAGTACCTGGCTGTACTGAGCTAGCCCATCTCTTTCTTTGCAGCGTAGCTCAGTGAGACTTTTGTTGAGTTTTCGATTGGCCTCTCGCTCTTGGCGTATTTCTGACCGAGTCTTGGTAAGTTCTTGCAACAACTCCTTGATCGTCTGAGCCTGTTTTGCTGATTCGGCCTCAAGGTGTGCTGATTTGGCGGTTATTTCTTGAAGTTGACTATCCGAGCTGGTTCTAGCGACTTTGGATGCTCAGATAGCTTTCTCATTAAAGTCAGCGCACTGGTCCTTGAGGCGCTCTATTTCATGATCATTTTTCTTGCATTGCCTTTGCAAACCATCTATGGTGAGGATAGATTCTTGCTCTCTTTCTTCAAGGGTCCTCATCTTGGCTCCCATGATCTCTATCCTTTGGATCAAGGCATCGACTTGAGCTTGCAACTCTTCACTGTTGGCGTTTGTAAAGAGTGAGGTGGATGGTTGAGACATCCCTCTTCTTTTTCTCCACACCTCATAGTCACCGGAAACAGCCACTCGAGCTTTTCCTAGCTCTCTATCTCCCATAAAGACTGGTCTCTCCCATGCTTTTCTCATAGCTAGTGAGTTGGCAATTGTGCACGGATCTCCGAAGAAACACAGTCCTTCGAGTTCCCCTCGAGAAATTGTAGTTTGGGTCCTCATGAGCTGCCTCATAGCTACTCTAGGTGAGTAGGCTATGCAACCCCTGAGTCCTATCAATGGTACGTTCGGATAGTCTCCACATCTGATGAGGACTGAGCCAGGTCGGAACCAAGGGCAGACCCAGGATAAATTGTTGGCATCCTTTTGTTCCAACTCGTCCCTCCACTCTGAAGTTAAGCGTCGTTGGAGAGGGATTTTGGAGAAGCTCCTCAAAGGGTCAGGGAACATTCCCATGTGGCTAGAGGTGTAAAAATGTATAATGCCCCACACAAAGAGTAGTGAAGAGCAGCAATGGAGTGTTTTTCCTTGCTTCTGGCGGCAAAATTTCACTGAGAGCAAGGTGTAGGCAAGAATTGCAGGCAAGGGACTCTTCGAGTTCACGTCCCAGGCGAAGAAGGCGTCCATAGCGGCTTGATCCACTGTGTCGAGGTGGAAGGGAAACAATATCGTTCCAAATATGATTAAGGCCAGGATTTTGTTAAAAGCGACCCATTCTGTTCTTTTAGCCAAGTCGGACAGATGGTCTTCTAACATTGAGACTTTCTAACCCTGAATGTTCCCTTTTCCTATCAGGGTGGTCTGCCGGAAAGGCAGTTGGATGATGGCAGCTACTTCTGCTGCAGGAGTATATGCCCCATGGCGGATATGGACCCCGGCTGATTTGGGCCATTTCAACATAATTCCGTACTCCTCTAAGGTTGGCACCATATCAAACTGCGGAAATTTGAAGTATCGCAGACTGGAGTTCCAGAAATGAACTAATACCCTGAGGAACACTTGGTCGACACAGATCTTCAGTAGGTCGAGAATCCGTCCATAGGATTTCTCAAAGTCGGAGCGGACCTCTGGTGACATTATCGCGCAAAGCTGTTCCAACTTCTCAGTATGGTATCGGGGAATATCCACCTTTTTCAACTGTCTACTAGTCCCCTCCATTTTCTAAAACCAAAATGCATGTTTTATGAAAATGATGCTTATTGAATGAATGTGAGTGTTTATTTTTTATCATGTTTTGTATGATGTTTGCGTATTTTTTGAAAAATAAACTACTTATATGAGTGTAATATTTTTGAACAGGATCCCATTTATTGTTTTTGGAATTGAAAAGTTTTTGGCTTGTATTTTATAGCCTTTTATCTCTTCTGTCGGACTGTGTGGCTACTTAGCTTACAAAGAACCTGAAACCAGGCTAGCTAAAAGGCAGACTGTCCGAGATAAAAATATGGCTTTATGCGAAAGAATAGTTAGCGTCCCTTATCTCTTCTGTTGGACTGCGTGGCTACTTAGCTTACAAAGAACCTGAAATCAGGCTAGCTAAAAGGCAGACTGTCCGAGATAAGGGCGTTTATTGCAAAAATGTTTTTTGTGATTTTGCTGTTGTTTGGTTATGCTATGCAACAGAAAAATGTAACAAACAAATGTACACACAATTCGATCATCCACGAACAGGCGAGAAGTCGTTTTAATCACGAGGTAGGGTTTTCCTGCAGAAAAGTGCTTTGGCAAAGGTAGGTTATAACTGTTCTCACCAAGGCTAAGGCCCCCAAGGTGCCCCCATTATAGGGTCTCCACTCTCTAGCCTTCCGACCATGCTTAGCACTAAGACCATAGTCAGTCTTTGTGCTAAAAGAGGAAGGTTATCACCTTGAGTGGTGGTTTCCGATCACACCGGTGGGCACAAGGCCATCACTACAGCGAACCGTACCTGCCACCCACTCCCTATGGATTTCTCACTTGCCCCCGGGTATAGAGGGAACTGTTGTGTGCAGTTTGTATTTCAAACAATTGCGTAAGTATAAACAAGCAACAGTTATTTGTTAGAATCGCGCAGCGGAATGTTCGCGTGGTCGGACAAAAACCAAGAGGGGGGGTGAATTGGTTTCTTAATAAAAATTAGGTTTTCAAAATTTTCCCCAAATTTTACCGATTAAAAACTGCGTAAATGTAAATAGAGAAGAGTAGAGAAGATTACACAGTAGGTTTATACTGGTTCGGATCAAAAGACCCTACGTCCAGTTGCTAATCACTCAAAAGAGGATTAACGCTGTCACTAAGAACAAATTGTTATAAACAGATTACAAATCAAAGAGATAAAGTAAAGACAACACCTCTCTTGAAATCCACAAGAGATGAAGAACAGCTTTTCCCTAGAGACTAAGACAAGACACAATCCACTAAGAACTCCACTTAGTGATTCTTATCGCTTCTAGCCTCACACCAGGTTTCCAAAAGCCCCCTTTCCTTGCAACAAACAGCTTCTCGGCACTCACAAGCACTTAACTTTTGTATGGAAAGAGTTGTTCTTATTTTCTCGAGTGCCAAAGCAGAGTTTAAGTAGGGAAATTAGGGTTAAGGAATTGGAGATTTCGAAACTAGGGTTCTTGGTAATTGGGTTTTCGAAAATAGGGTTAATTTGAAATTTAAAAACAAAAACAGATCGAAATAATCGATTAAATGGAGTTTTAATCGATTAAAACAGAGCCAAATACGCAGAACCCAATCCTCTCTGGTTTAATCGATTATTTGGTGAAATAATCGATTATTTGACCTTTTAATCGATTATTTTGATGTTTTAATCGATTAAAACAGTGAGTATATGCTTGAAAATGGTTTTCTCACTGTTTTAATCGATTATTTCCCTATATAATCGATTAAAGCCGAGCCTGCATGATAAATTTGAGCATTTTGAAGCTTCTAAGTTACGGACTATGTACCGGCTATCTTAGGCTCTATAATTACAGACTCAATCAAACTAAAACAGAGTTATTACAATACAGAAAACATCAATCTTCAATCTTCAATACTCTAAGTCTTTAAGCTCTTGGATCATCATCAAAATCAACATTCTTCATGATCATTATTTGCAACATCAAGTCCTTGAATGTTCAACAATCTCCCCTTTTTGATGATGATCAAAATTATCTTTTAAAGCCCTTGTAATAACCTCGTTTCATCCGTCATACTAACAAACACATTAAACATACCAGATAACATTTAATATTGAATCATAGGCTTTAAATTTTTCTCCCCTATTTTGATTATAATCAAAAAAACTCTGCAACATCAATCATAAGAGCTCCCCCTCAAAATATGCATAAGTTAGAGAAAGCTTCCCCTCAATCATAGCATGAAAGAAACATCATATTTTACAACATCAAGACAATAACAAAAGAAAATTCATCAATTATCTCTACATTAGACAACTTTAATCGATTATTTCCAGTAAATAATCGATTTTTAGAGGCATTTAATCGATTATTTCACGAGATAATCGATTATTCCAGAGGAGAATACCCTGTTTTGGACGTTTTGAGGAAAAATAATCGATTATCACTTCCAAGAATCGATTATTCCAGAGGCTATATTAAGTTTTTTAAGGTTTTTACACATTATAACCTATGAATATCCTGCATCACGAATTTAATCATAACAATCATCCAAAATCATTCAAATTAAGCAGAATTTAAGCTATTTCTAGTATCCCTAAGTCTCTTCTAAGATCATAGAATCTATCCTTGGGTAGAGGCTTAGTAAATATATCTCGCTAATTGACGTTTAGTGTCTACATACTCTATCTTACAGCTTTCCTTTGCTTGATATTATCTCTTAAAAAGTGATGTCTAATCTCAATATGTTTAGTCCTAGAGTGCATTACTTGGATTTCTAGTTAAGTTGATTGCACTCGTATTATCACACATTAATGGAATGTCATTTAAATATATGCTATAATCCTCTAATTGTTGTTTCATCCACAGAATTTGAGCACAACAACTACCAACTGCAATATATTCAGCTTCAGTGGTAGATAAAGCAACACATGCTTGTTTCTTAGAATGCCATGATATTAAGGATGAACCTAACAAATGACATGTCCCACTAGTGCTTTTCCTATCAATTTTACATCCACCATAATCAAGCATCGAATATCCTAATAAACTAATACAAGCATCGATCGGATACCACAAGCCAAATCCAAGTAGTTCCTTTTAAGTATTTTAAAATATGTTTTACTGCAATTAAATGAGATTCTTTAGGACAAGCTTGAAATCTAGCACACACACAGACAGTAATGCATAATATCGTGTCTACTAGCAGCTAAGTATAATAGTGATCCTATCATACCTCTATACATAGTTTGATTTACTTCCAAACCCGATTCATCCTTGTCTAAATAGCATGAAGTTCCCATGGGTGTGTTAGCTTCCTTTGAGGTGTCCATACCAAACTTTTTGAGGATCTCTTTGCAGTATTTAGTTTGAGAGATAAAAGTTCCATCTTTAAGTTGCTTGATTTGAAGTCCAAGGAAGAATGTTAATTCTCCCATCATAGACATTTCAAACTCTCCCCGCATAATCTTAGCAAATTCTTCCTCCCGACAATAGCCTTTTGCAACAAGTCCGGCTTTATTCTTTGTTATATTACCATCTTCATCAAGCTTATTTCTGAATACCCATTTAGTTCCAATAACTTGATGTGACTCTTCTCTTGGGATTAGTTCCCAGACTTGATTCCTTTCAAATTGGTTAAGTTCTTCTTGCATGGCTATGCACCACTGATCATCTTTAAGTGCTTCCTCAATGTTTTTAGGTTTAATCTGTGACACAAAAGCAACGTACATACGTAAATTATTCATATTTCTAGTTCTTACCCCTTTTGAGATATCACCTATGATATTGTCCATTGAGAGTCCTCTAGGTGATTGCCATTCTTTTGCTAATTGAGGAGTTTGAGAAGGCACATTATCTTCCAAGTATAATTCATCAAGGGCCTCTCTTATATATTCATCATCACCTGCAAGTCTTTTATTTGACTCAAGAGGATTTCCCCCAAGGTCTACAATCTCATCAAAGGCAACATGTATAGATTCTTCTATATTCAAAGTTCTTCTATTAAATACTCTATACGCCTTGCTAGTTAAAGAATAACCTAGAAAAATACCCTCATCGGCTTTTGAATCAAATTTTCCTAGATTGTCCTTTCCATTATTTAGTACAAAACATTTACAACCAAAAATTTTCAAATGTGCAACATTAGGTTTTCTACCATTAAACAATTCATATGGAGTAGATTTCATAATTGACCTAATGAGCATTCTATTTAAAACATAACATGCAGTACTAACCGCATCAGCCCAAAAATATTTAGGAACATTAGATTCATTTAACATAGTTCTTGCAAGTTCCTCTAATGACCTATTTTTCCTTTCAACTACACCATTTTGTTGGGGAGTCCTAGGAGCAGAAAAGTTATGTAATATACCATTTTCCTCACAATAATTCTCAAACTTTTCATTTTGAAACTCACCACCATGGTCACTTCTTAAAACTTTAATCCTTAGGTCTTTCTCATTTTGTATTTGTTTAGCAAACTTTCTAAAGACCTTAAAAGCTTCACTTTTCATAGTTAGGAAAAATGTCCAAGTGTACCTAGAGAAATCATCAACAATTACAAGACCATAATAATTTCCACCAAAGCTTTTTATCCTAGAAGGTCCAAATAAATCTAAATGTAATAATTCTAGGGGTTTTGAAGTGGAAATCACATTTTTTGATTTAAATGATGATTTAACTTGTTTACCTTTTTGGCATGCATCACACAATCTATCTTTTTCAAATTTCAATTTAGGCAATCCAATAACTAAGTCTTTTGATATCAATTTATTCAAATGATGCATGTTTATATGAGCCGCTCTTTTATGCCATAACCAAGGATTCTCTTCCTTAGCAACTAAACATGTTATACTAGACTCATATAAACAATCCAAATCAATCAAATATATGTTGTTATGCCTAATGCCTTTTAATTCTACTATTTCGGAATCTACTAAATGTATGGTGCAAAATTTGCTTTCAAAAGTTACCTTGAATCCTTTGTCACACAATTGGCTTATGCTAAGAAGGTTATGTTTTAATCCATCAACAAGAAGCACATCCTTAATCTCCAATGTATTTGCACCACCTATATTTCCAATTCCGAGAATCTTCCCTTTGTTGTTATCCCCATAAGTCACATATCCTTGTTCTTTGGCTTTGAAACTTACAAATTTCGTTTTATCCCCAGTCATATGTTTTGAGCATCCACTATCAAGATACCACATAGACTTCTTTGATTTGGAAGTTTCCTACAAAACAAGAACATAGTAAACTTAGGTCCCCACAACTTTTGGGTCCTTGAGGTTAGAGACATAATAATCTATTTAAAATACTGCAAAACAATCTATTCTTTGGGTGTTTTAAGAAGTTCAAGCAAAACTGTTTTTATAGACTATTTTCAAAACTCGCTGGTTTAATTAATCTGTTAAAAGATTCTTTTAATCTGTTAAAGTGCAGTTTTAATCTGTTAAAACATCTTTTAATCGATTAAAACGCAGTGTAGAAAAAGTTTTTAAGTTGTTTTAATCGATTGAAACGAGTTTTTAACCGATTAAAAGAGTTCTGATCGGTCATAATAAAAATCTGATCGGTCATCCTGACTCAATCGGTCATAATAAAAATCTGATCAATCATCCTGAACCTTTAAGTGATTTTAATCGATTGAAACGTGTTTTTAATCGATTGAAAGATTTCTGACCAGCTCATAATTAAAATCTGATCGATTACATTTGCTTCTGATCGGTCATAATTTGATTCTGATCGATCATCCTGACCCTTTAAGTAATTTTAATCGATTGAAACGTGTTTTTAATCGATTTAAACGCTTCTGACCGCTCATAATAACAATCTGATCGGTCAAAATGAGTTCTAAATGGTTTTAATCGATTAAAAACCAGTTGTATCGATTAAAATGCTGTAAAAACACTTCTTTGACCACTCTAAGTGATTTTATTTGGTTCTTTCAAAATCGCATCGATTAAAAACATGTTTTAAGAAAGCTTTTGTAAAAATACTTTATTTTGAGTCGTTTAAAACAATTTTAGAGGCTTCTCGCAAAAATCTTTAAGAGAAGAATCTTTATGCAAGAGAAAAGATAAAATGATTTTACCTAAGCATTTTGTTTAAAATATACAAAATGATCCATTTTCTTTGAATAAATAAAAGAGACAAACAGATTTATTTAACTATTGGAACCCAAATATATTTACCTTTTGGAATACCAAAATGTTTAATTTTACACTTATTTGAAGTGTGACCTTGTTTCATACAATAGAAGCATGCATTTGGAGTAGCTTTAGAATAAGATACATTATTAACATGACATGCTCTAGTTCCTTTTTCTACCCATATTCTTTTCTTTTTAGATTTACTCTTTTTCAAAGGAACTCTATGATTTACATTATTTTGAGCAAAAACCATTTCATTCTTCCTAAGATCATCAATTTCTTTTTCGGCTTTGTCAAGCAAATGGTTAAGAATATCTATGTCATATTCATGCTCTTTACAATTTGCACAAGCTAAGTCCTTATTCTCATCTAAGCATACAATTTTCGTATTAGCTACCTCCTTTTCTTCTAAACATGCAATTTTCAATTTTAAGGACTCATTTTCCTTTTCCGATTTTCTTAGATTCTTCTTTACTACTTTATATTCCTTTTTCATATCCATAAATGCAGTAAATAACTCATTATAAGCATTTTGTAATTCATCATGATCATTTTCTTCACAAGAGGATGAATCGGAATCACTAACCTCAACATCCGAAGAATTGTTGTTATTTGCCATCAAGCAAATGTTTGCTTCAATTTCGAGTCGCTTGATTCTGAATTTGAATCACTCGTCATCCCAAGCAATATATGCTTTCTTCTTGAATTGCTTTTTGCCCTTATGTTCATCATTTTTCTTGTTTGGGCATTCGGTCTTCATATGCCCCGCTTCACCACAACCAAAGCATTTTATATTAACGGAAGAATTTTCTTTTACCTTTCCCTTACCTTTGAAAGGATGTCTTCCTTTTGCTTTCATCATCTTGGTGAACTTCTTTATAAAAAGACTCATCTCTTCTTCATCAATTTCTGAGTCTTCTTCTTCTTCTTTCTTATTATTGCTTTTTGAAATCTCGGTTTTGAAAGCAAGGTTCTTCTTTTGATATTGACCCTCTTCCTCATTTAGTCTTCCAAGGTCAAGTTCATGCTCCCTAAGCTTTCCAAACAACGCCGCCATAGACATAGTGGCAAGATTTTGTGACTCCGAGATGGCCGTCACCTTTGGTTGCCATTTCCTATCCGAGAGATTTCAAAATTTTAACATTTAATTCATCAACGTCAAAAATTTTACCTAGTCCTATGGAGATGGTTCACGATATGAGTGAAACGTTTTTGTACGTCAAATATCGTTTCGCCTGGTTGCATCCGAACATTTCGTACTCTTGAATTAGAGAATTTTTACGTGCTCTTTTGACGTCGTCGCTTCCTTCGTGGGTTACTCTAAGCATTTCCCACATTTCCTGTGCACTTTTACAAATAGAAATTCTCGTAGAACTCATCAAGGGTTAGAGCGAGATGAAATAATGTTTCTAGCCCTAACATCAAATTGTACTTTTCGACTTTCGTCAGCAGTCCATCTATCAAAAGGTTTAAGAACGTCAACACCGTTCTCGTAATTTTAGGAACAAATGGACCGTTTAAAATTGCGTCCCAAACACCTCTATCAACGAGACTCTAAAAATATTTGCATACGTACTTTCCAAAAAGGATAATTTTGACCCGCAAAAGTGGGGGTCTCGTTGATAGACGCACCTTCTGGCAAAAGTTTGATTTTGTCCGGCCATTTTCGAAAAGTTTGAATGACTATCAAAGCAAGCTCGATACCACTTGTTAGAATCGCGCAGTGAATGTTCGCGTGGTCGGACAAAAACCAAGAGGGGGTGAATTGGTTTCTTAATAAAAATTAGGTTTTCAAAATTTTCCCCAAATTTTACCGATTAAAAACTGCGTAAATGTAAATAGAGAAGAGTAGAGAAGATTACACAGTAGGTTTATACTGGTTCGGATCAAAAGACCCTACGTCCAGTTGCTAATCACTCAAAAGAGGATTAACGTCGTCACTAAGAACAAATTGTTATAAACAGATTACAAATCAAAGAGATAAAGTAAAGACAACACCTCTCTTGAAATCCACAAGAGATGAAGAACAGACTTTTCCCTAGAGACTGGACAAAGACACAATCCACTAAGAACTCCACTTAGTGATTCTTATCGCTTCTAGCCTCACACCAGGTTTCCAAAAGCCCCCTTTCCTTGCAACAAACAGTTCTCTGGCACTCACAAGCACTTAACTTTTGTATGGAAAGAGTTGTTCTTATTTTCTCGAGTGCCAAAGCAGAGTTTAAGTAGGGAAATTAGGGTTAAGGAATTGGAGATTTCGAAACTAGGGTTCTTGGTAATTGGGTTTTCGAAAATAGGGTTAATTTGAAATTTAAAAACAAAAACAGATCGAAATAATCGATTAAATGGAGTTTTAATCGATTAAAACAAAGCCAAATACGCAGAACCCAATCCTCTTCGGTTTAATCGATTATTTGGTGAAATAATCGATTATTTGACCTTTTAATTGATTATTTTGATGTTTTAATCGATTAAAACAGTGAGTATATGCTTGAAAATGGTTTTCTCACTGTTTTAATCGATTATTTCCCTATATAATCGATTAAAGCCGAGCCTGCATGATAAATTTGAGCATTTTGAAGCTTCTAAGTTACAGACTATGTACCGGCTATCTTAGGCTCTATAATTACAGACTCAATCAAACTAAAACAGAGTTATTACAATACAGAAAACATCAATCTTCAATCTTCAATACTCTAAGTCTTTAAGCTCTTGGATCATCATCAAAATCAACATTCTTCATGATCATTATTTGCAACATCAAGTCCTTGAATGTTCAACATTATTAAAGCCAAGCAATAAAATATGTTATAATACAAGGTAGGGTAAAAGCGTAATTTTCTTGGTTTATTTACTTTTAAGCTGGCCCATCACTAAATGGGATCAACTCTCTAGGCTTCCCAAGTGAAGTCGCCATCTGTCGCCGCCGTCAAAACGAGGCGGTCAGAGCGATGCGATGGTTCCGACTTTCCAATTTTCGCGTTTTTTATTGGTGTGGTTACAACGCCTTTAGGTTGTCCGATAACCGGGCTGAACCTAGAGACGAGGTTTTCGAAAAGGCGCTCTTAGGTTGTTCGATAACCGGGCTAACCCAAGAGCTAATTTTGGAAGGGTTCTTCTGGAGTCGCCACCGATGTTTTTACCGGAAACATCGGAAAAGGGGTTTAAAAGGCGTTGGTTTTCGAAAAACCAACTTTGGTCATTATAACCAGAGTTGGGTAAGGGAGTTAGTTACGCGTAAAGGAAGTGTTAGTTCCTTTACGACGCCCCTTTCGGGTTCCCTATGATAGGCCAACTATTCTAAGTAAATAAACCGAAAAATACGCTTTTACTCTTTTATTTTGCAGAATTTAAAATTATGACTACATGGCCCTAATGTCTATTGCGTAATTGAAATAAAGCGGTAAAAGAGAGAGAGAGAGAGTGTAGAAACCTCTGAGGCACGCTTTCTATTAATTCTTTAAAAATTTGGGTGCTTTTTGGCAGCCCTTCGCTCTTTACAACGCCGGAATCTCTCAAAAAACGCTATAAAAAGCTCTAGAAAACACTCAGAAACTCCGGAAATGCTTTGGAGGGGTTCTAGAGAGAGAATTTGAAGAGCTTTCTAGAAAGAAGGAGGAGGAACTATGTGAAATGAGGGGAATGGGGGCCCTATTTATAGGGATTCGTGCCTGTCAGGTCGAGACGGGTCATCTCGTCTGACAAGGTCGAGACGGTCGTCTCGCCAATCGAGACGACCATCTCGCCTTGCAGGAATGGCGAGACGGCAGTCTCTCCATCCGCGAGTGACGAGATGGTCGTCTCGCCAAACGAGACGGCGGTCTTGCCATTTGCGCAAGGCGAGACGGCGGTCCCGAATCTGGGACGGCAGTCTCGCCATCCGCGAGTGACGAGACGACCGTCTCACCAAACGAGACGGCGGTCTCGCCATTTGCACAAGGCGAGACGGCGGTCTCGACCTTAAAAGGTGAAAATCCTTATTTTTGTGCCAAAAATCCCTCCTATCCTAGTATGGGGCCTAATAGTCTCTCCTAGTGGCTTCTTAGGCTTCATCCATCTTCAAAAAGGAGGTCTTTTGTTCTTTATTTTGAGGCCGGACAAGATTAGGGGTCTACAATTGTGGTGTTTCAAGCTTATTTCTTTATTTTTCTAATTTTTGAGTAATATTCTTGATTTTTAGGAATTTAGTTTTCGTAATTACTCTAGTTAGAAATTTCTACAATTTTTTTTGTGTTTGGGATTTTTTGTTGCTGAACATTCAAGGACTTGATGTTGAACTTACATGGACATGAAGCTTGTTGATTTTGATGATGATTCAAGAACACAAGAACTTAGAGAGTTGAAGACTTGTTTTATAGTGTAATAACACTGTTTTGATTAGTTTGAGTCTGTAATATTAGAGTTTAAGATAGCCGGTACATAGTCTGCACTTTAGAAGCTTCAAAAACTCAAATTTATCTTTTTGCCTCAGCTTTAATCGATTAAATGGTCAAATAATCGATTATTACAAGTGAGAAAAACCATTTTCTTAGACTGTTCACTCGTAATAATCAATTAACACACCTGTTAATCGATTAACAGGCTTGTTAATCGATTAACAGGGCTTTTAATCGATTAAAACAGTGAGTTTTGGGGTTCTGTTGATTTTGGCTCTGTAATAATCGATTAACACTTCATTTAATCGATTATTTTAGTCAAATTTTGATTTTCAACTTCAAATCAACCCTATTTTCGAAAACCCTAATCCCAAAACTCCTAGTTACGAAATTCCCAATTCCCAAACCCTAATTTCTCTACTTAAGCTTCTCTATGGCACTCAGAAAAACAAGAACAACCTTTTTCAAACAAAAGTTAAGTGCTGTGAGTGCTAAAGAACTGTTTGTTGGAGGAAAAAGGGGCTTTTGGAACCTGGTGTGGGCTAGAAGCGATAAGAATCACTAAGTGGAGTTCTTAGTGGATTGTGTGTTGTGTCGTCTCTGGGGAAAGTTGTTCTTCATCTCTTGTGGGTTTCAAGAGAGGTGTTTTCTTTACTTTATCTTTTCCATTGTAATCTGTTTGTAACAACTTTGATTATAGTGACAGCGTTAATCCTCTGTTTGAGTGATTAGCAACTGGACGTAGGGTCTTTTGATCCGAACCAATATAAATCTCCTGTGTAAGACTCTATCTCTATCCTATTTACGTTTACACAGTTTTTTAATCGGTAAAATTTGGGGGAAACTTTTAAAACCTAATTTTTGTTAAGAAACCAATTCACCCCCCCTCTTGGTTTTTGTCCAACCACGCGAACATTCCGCTGCGCGATTCTAACATTTTTCATAAAAAAAATTTCATTGCACTCTTTCTAGTAGTTTTGAGTAATATTGTCACATTTTTCAAATTTAGTTTCGTAGTTACCCCATTGAGAAATTTATACAATTTTTTATGTTGGGAAAAATTTTTAGTAAAAAAATTCCACTACACTCTTTTAGGCTCTATAATTTATTTGGTTTCTTTGTAGTAATAAATTTACATTTTTGGAATTCAGTCTTTGTAGTTACACCAGTAAGAAATTTTTGCAATCTTTTTAGGTGGGTAAAGACAATCTACTATAGCCTTCCAAACTCATTTTTTTTATTTTTCTAGTAGTTTTGTGTTGGCGAATTTTTTTAATAAAAAAATTCACCTACACTCTTTCAAGCTTATTTTTTTATTTTTCTATTTGTTTTGAGTAATGTCTTTACATTTCAAGATTTTAGTTTTAAAAGTTACACCGGTAAGAAATTTGTACAACTTTTTGTGTCAAGGATTTTTTTTTTATGAAATCCTACTCCACTCTTTCAAAGCTTGTGTCTTCTCTAGGAGTTTCTCCGGGAAATTTTTTTAGTAAAAAAATTCCACTGTGGTTTTTTAAGCTCATTTTTTTTATTTTTCTATTTGTTTTGAATAATATTCCTACTTTTTAGGAATTAGTTTTCGTAATTACTCTATTTAGAAATTTCTGCAATTTTTTGTGCTGAGTAAAGACATTCCACTACAACCTTTCAAGCTCAATTTTTTATTTTTCAAGTAGTTTTGTGTTGGGAAATTTTTGTAATAAATAATTCCAATACACTCTTTCAAGCTCATTTGTTTATTTTTCTATTTGTTTTGAGTAATGTTTTTACATTTTAGGATTTTAATTTTCAGTAGATTACCGGTAAGAAATTTGTACAAATTTTTGTGTCGGAGAATTTTTTTATAAAAATTCACTCTACTCTTTCAAAGATTGTTTTATTAGGAGTTTGTGTGGGAAATTTTTTTAGTAAAAAAATTTCACTGTGGTGTTTCAAGCTCAAATTTTTATTTTTCTATTTGTTTTGAGTAATATTCTTGATTTTTAGGAATTTAGTTTTTGTAATTACTCGAGTTAGAAATTTCTACAATTTTTTTGTGTTGGGGATATTTTTTCATAAAAAAATTCCAATGCACTCTTTCTAGTAGTTTTGAGTAATATAGTAAGATTTTTATAATTTAGTTTCATAGTTACCCCATTGAGAAATTTATACAATTTTTTGTTGGGGAAAATTTTCAGTAAAATTTCCTTTGCAATCTTTTGTGCTCTATAATTTATTTGCTTTCTTTGTAGTAATAATTTCACATTTTTGGAATTCAGTTTTTGTAGTTACACCAGTAAGAAATTTGTACAATTTTTTGTCCTGGGTAAAGACATTCCACTACAGCTTTTCAAGCTCAATTTTTTATTTTTGTAGTAGTTTTGTGTCTGGGAATTTTTGTAATAAAAAAAATTCCACTACACTTTTTCAAGCTCATTAGTTTATTTTTCTATTTGTTTTGAGCAATTTTTTTACATTTTAGGATGTTAGTTTTCACAGTTACACCGATAAGAAATGTGTACAATTTTTTGTGTTGGAGAATTTTTTTTTCTGAAATTCCACTCCACTCTTCCAAAGATTGTTTATTTTCTAGGAGTTTCTTTGGGAAATTTTTTCTAGTAGCTAAATTCCACTGTGGTGTTTCAAGTTCATTTTTTATTTTTCTATTTGTTTTGAGTTATGTTCTTCCTTTTTAAGAATTTTATTTTTTGTAATTTCTCTAGTTAGAAATTTCTACAATTTTTTTGTGTGGGAATTTTTTTTCATAAAAAAATTCCACTACACTCTTTCTAGTAGTTTTGAGTAATATTGTAACATTTTTCAAATTTAGTTACATAATTACCCCATTGAGAAATTTATACAATTTTTTGTGTTGGGGAACATTTTTAGTAAAAAACTTTCACTACACTCTTAGAGGCTCTATAATTTTTTTGCTTTCTTTGTAATAATAATTTTACATTTTTGGAATTTTGTTTTTGTAGTTACACCAGTAAGACCTTTTTGCAATTTTATGTGTTCGGTAAAGACATTCCACTACAGCCTTTCAAGTTCAATTTTTTATATTTCTTGTAGTTTTGTGTTGGGAAAGTTTTGCAATAAAAAAAATTTCACTACACTCTTTGAAGCTCATTTGTTTATTTTTCTATTTGTTTTGAGTAATGTTTTTACATTTTATGATTTTAGTTTTTCGCAGTTTCACCGGTAAGAAATTTTTACAATTTTATGTGTCGGGGGATGTTGGATTTTTATGAAATTCCACTTCACTCTTTCAAAGCTTTTTTTTTTCTAGTAGTTTCTCTGGGAAATTTTTTTAGTAAAAAAATTCTACTGTGGTGTTTCAAGCTCATTTTTTATTTTTCTGATTGTTTTGAGTAATATTCTTGTTTTTTAGGAATTTCGTTTCCGTAATTACTCTAGTTAGAAATTTCTACCATTTTTTTGTGTTGGAGATTTTTTTCATAAAAAAATTTCATTGCACTCTTTCTAGTATTTATGAGTAATATTGTAACATTTTTCAAATTTAGTTTCAGTAGTTACCCCATTAAGAAATTTATACAATTTTTTGTGTTCGGAAAAATTTTTAGTAAAACAATTTCACTTGCACTCTTTTATGTTCTATAATTTATTTGTTTTCTTTCTAGTAATAAATTTACATTTTTGAAATTCAATTTTTGTAGTTACACCAGTAAAAAATTTTGGCAATTTTTTGTGCTGGGTAAAGCTATTCCACTACAGCCTTTCAAGCTCAATTTTTTATTTTTCTAGTAGTTTTTTTTTGGGTAATTTTTGTAATAAAAAAAATTCCACTCCACTCTTTCAAGCTCATTTGTTTATTTTTCAATTTGTTTTGAGTAATGTTTTTACATTTTTGGATTTTAGATTTCGCAGTTACACCGATAAGAAATTTGTACAATTTTTTGTGTCGGAGAATTTTTGTTTTATGAAATTCCACTCCACTCTTTCAAATACTTTTTTTTTTAGGAGTTTCTCTGGAAAAAAATTTTAGTAGAATATTTTCCCTATGGTGTTTCAAGATCATTTTTTTATTTTTGTGTTTGTTTTTAGTAATATTCTTGCTTTTTAAGAATTTAGTTTTTGTGATTATTACATTTATAAATTTCTACAATTTTTTTGTGTCGGGGATTTTTTTTCATAAAAAAATTCTACTACACTCTTTCTAGTACTTATGAGTAATATTGTAACATTTTTCGAATTTAGTATCGTAGTTACCCCATTGAGAAATTTATACAATTTTTTGTGTTGCGAGAAAATTTTTAGTAAAAAACTTCCACTCGCACTCTTTTAGGCTCAATAATTTTTTTTCTTTGTAGTAATAATTTTACAATTTTGGTATTCAGTTTTTGTAGTTACAACAGTAGGAAATTTCTGCAATTTTTTGTGCTGGGTGAAGACATTCCACTACAGCCTTTCAAGCTCAATTTCTTATTTTTCTAGATGTTTTGTGTTGGGGAATTTTTGTAATAAAAAAATTCCACTACACTCTTTCAAGCTCATTTGTTTATTTTTCTATTTGTTTTGAGTAATGTTTTTATATTTTAGGATTTTAGTTTTCGCAGTTACACCAGTAAGAAATTGTACAATTTTTTGTGTCGTGGAATTTATTTTTATGAAATTCCACTCCACTCTTTTAAAGCTTGTTTTTTTTCTAGGAGTTTCTATAATTTTTTTAGTAGACAAATTCCACTGTGGTGTTTCAAGCTCATTTTTTTATTTTTCTATTTGTTTTGAGTAATATTCTTGCTTTTTAGGAATTTAGTTTTCGTAATTACTCCAGTTAGAAATTTCTATAATATTTTTGTGTTGGGGAATTTTTTTCATAAAAAAATTCCAGTGCACTCTATCTTGTAGTTTTGTGTAATATTCTAACGTTTTTCGAATTTAGTTTCATAGTTACCCTATTGAGAAATTTATACAATTTTTTCGTGTTGGAGAAAATTTTAGTAAAAAAATTCCATTATACTCTTTTAGGCTCTATAATTTATTTGCTTTCTTTGTAGTAATAATATTACATTTTTGGAACTTAGTTTTGTAGTTAGACCAGTAAGAAATTTCTACAATTTTTTGTGTTGGGTAATGACATTCCACTACAGCCTTTCAAGCTAAGTTTTTTATTTTCCTAGTCGTTTTGTGTTGGGGAATTTTGTAATAAAAAAACCTCATTATACTCTTTCAAGCTCACACTACTAGAAGTTCTCATATTTCATGAGAACATTTTTGCAATTTTTTTATAAAAATTGCAAGAAATAAATTTCCTACAAATATAAATAATTTTTTATAAGAAAAATGGTAAGAAATAACTAACTTTTTAGTAGTGTCATTTGTTTATTTGTCTATTTATTTTGAGTAATGTTTTTACATTTTAGGATTTTAGTTTTTGCAATTACTTCGGTAAGAAATTTGTAAAAAATTTTGTGTCGTGGAATTTGTTTTTTGAAATTTCACTCCACTCACTCTTCCAAAGATTGTTTTTTTTCTAGGAGCTTCTCTTGGTAATTTTTTTAGTAGAAAAATTCCATTGTGGTGTTTCAAGTTCATTTTTTATTTTTCTATTTGTTTTGAGTAATATTCTTGTTTTTTAGGAATTTAGTTTTCGTAATTACTCTGGTTAGAAATTTCTACAATTTTTTTTGTGTTGGGGATTTTTTTCATAGAACAATTCTACTACACTCTTTCTAGTAGTTTTGAGTAATATTGTAACATTTTTCGAATTTAATTTCGTAGTTACCTCATTGAGAAATTGATACAAGTTTTTGTGTTGGGAAAACATTTTAGTAAAAAACTTCCATTACACTCTTTTAAGCTCTATAATTTTTTTGCTTTCTTTGTAGTAATAATTTTACATTTTTAGAATTCAGTTTTTGTAGTTACACCGAGTAAAAAAAATTTCAATTTTTTGTGTTGGGTAAAGACATTCTACTACAGACTTTTCAAGCTCAAATTTTTATTTTTATAGTAGTTTTGTGTTGGGTAATTTTGTAATAAAAAATTTTCAGTACACTCAAGCTCATTTGTTTATTTTTCTATTTATTTTGAGTAATGTTTTTATATTTTAGGATTTTAGTTTTCGCGAGTTACTTCGGTAAGAAATTTGTACAACTTTTTGAAATTCCACTCCACTCTTCCAAAGATTTTTTATTTCTAGGAGTTTCTCCGGGAAATTTTCTTTAGTAGAAAAATCCCATTGTGGTGCTTCAAGTTCATTTTTTATTTTTCTATTTGTTTTGAGTAATATTCTTGCTTTTTATGAATTTAGTTTTTGTAATTACTCTAGTTAGAAATTTCTACAATTTTTTTGTGTTGGGGAATTTTTTTCATAAAAAAATTCCACTGCACTCTTACAGTAGTTTTGAATAATATTGTAACATTTTTTAAATTTAGTTTCGTATTTACCCCATTGAGAAATTTATACAATTTTTTGTGTTGGGGAAAACTTTTAGTAAAAAAATTCCACTGCACTCTTTTAGGCATTATAATTTTTTTTCTTTTTTTGTAGTAATAATTTTACATTTTTGAAATTCAGTTTTTGTAGTTACACTAGTCAGAAATTTCTGCAATTGTTTGTGTTGGGTAAAGACATTCCACTACAGACCTTTCAATTTCAATTTTTTTTTCTAGTAGTTTTGTGTTGGGAAATTTTTGGAATAAATTTTTTTTCACTACACTCTTTCAAGCTCATTTGTTTATTTTTCTATTTGTTTTGAGTAATGTTTTTACATTTTAGGAATCTAGTTTTCGCAGTTACATCGGTAAGAAATTTGTACAATTTGTTGTGTCGGGGAATTTTTTTTATGAAATTCCATTCCATTATTTCAATGTCTGGTTTTTTTTTCTAGAGGTTTCTCAGGGAAATTTTTTTAGTACAAAAATTCAATTGTGGTGTTTCAAGTTTATTTTTTTAATATTTCTCTTTGTTTTGAGTAATATTTTTGCTTTTTAAGAATTTAGTTTTCGTAATTAATCTAATTAGAAATTTCTACAATTTTTTTGTGTTGGGGATTTTTTTCATAAAAAAATTCCACTACATTGTTTCTAGTAGTGTAGAGTAATATTGTAACATTTTTCGAATTTAGTTTCGTAGTTACCCCATTGAGAAATTTTTACAATTTTTTGTGTTGGGGAAAATTTTTAGTAAAAAATTCCACTGCACTCTTTTAGACTCTATAATTTATTTGCTTTCTTTGTAGTTTTGTGTTAGGGAATTTTTGTAATAAAAAAATTCTACTACACTCTTTCAAGCTCATTTGTTTATTTTTCTTTTTTTTAGTAATGTTTTTACTTTTTAGGATTTTAGTTTTTACAGTTACACTGGTAAGAAATTTGTATAATTTTTTGTGTCGAGGAATTTTTTCTTCTTCTGAAATTCTACTCTATTAGAACTTGTGCGCAACGGAATGTTTGCGGTTGCGGACAAAACCAAGAGGGGGGGGGTGAATCTGTTTCTTATAAAAGTTACGGTTTTGAAATTTTTCCCAAATTTCACTGATTAAAATACTTGTAAAGTTAAGAGAGGAAGGATAAGAAGATTACACAAGTGTTTTATACTGGTTCGGATCAAAAGACCCTACGTCCAGTTGCTAATCACTCTAAAAGAAGATTAACGCTGTCACTATAATCACAATTCAAACAGATTGCAAATACAAAGATAACGATTAGAAAACACCTCTCTTGAGTCACACAAGAGATGAAAACCTCCTTTGAATCTACAAAGGATGAACAACAACTTTTCCTAGAGACGGAACAACACACAATCCACCAAGAGTCCCACTTAGTTATTCTTATAGCTTATAGCCTACACTAGGTTTCAAAAGCCCATTTTTTCTTCTCTACAAAATGTTCTCTAGCAATCACAACTCTTAACTTTTGTATGAAAAAAGTTTGTTATTTTTGTAGAGAGCCTTAGAGAACCTTAAGTAGAGAGATTTAGAGTATGGGGAATAAAAGTTTTCGAATATAGAAGTATTGGAAATAAGTGTTTCAAAGTCATAACAGATGTAGATAATCGATTATCTTAAGTGATAATTGATTATCACAGAGCCATTTTCACAGAGGATTAAATTGAACTAGGATAATCGATTATCCTCTGAGATAATCGATTATTTCAATTGGGATAATCGATTATCAACCTAGACAATCGATTCTTCCAGCAAGCTTTTCAGAAAACATGTTTCAATGCAGCATAATCGATTATCCTGAGTGATAATCGATTATCACAGAGTTGTTTTGATAAAATTGAATTTTCAGAGGATGAACTATGTGCTGGCTATCATGAACTCTAATTTTACAGACTCAAAAAGATAAAACAGACTTATTACAAGTAAATACAAATGATTATAAGTCTTCAAGTCTTTAAGTCTTTTGTTCTATAATCATCATCAAAATATTCAGGCATCATACTCATGTATAGTCAACACACTCCACTCTTTCAAAGCTTGTTTTTCTTTTAGGACTTTCTCTGGGAAATTAAAAAAAAATTCACCGTGGCTTTTCAAGATCATTTTTTTATTTTTCTATTTTTTTAGTAATATTCTTGCTTTTTAGGAATTTAGTTTTCGTAATTACTCCAGCTAGAAATTTCTACAATTTTTTTATGTTGGAGATTTTTTTCATAAAAAAATTCCACTGCACTCTTTCTAGTAGTTTTGAGTAATATTGTAACATTTTTTTAATTTAGTTCCGTAGTTACCCCATTGAGAATTTTATACAATTTTTTGTTGGGAGAAATTTTAAGTAAAAGAATTCCACAACACTCTTTTAGGCTCTATAATTTATTTGCTTTCTTTGTAGTAATAATTTTATATTTTTGCAGTTTAGTTTTTGTAGTTACACCAGTAAGAAATTTTTGCAATTTTTTGTGCTGTGTAAAGACATTCCAATACAGCCTTTCAAGCTCAATTTTTTATTTTTCTTGTAGTTTTGTGTTAGGGAGTTTTTGTAATAAAAAAAATTCCGCTACACTCTTTCAAGCTCATTTGTTTATTTTTCTTTTTGTTTTGAGAAGTCTTTTTACATTTAAAGGTTTTAATTTTTGTAGTTACACCGGTAAGAAATTTGTACAATTTTTTGTGTCAGGAAATTTTTTTTTTATGAAATTCCACTCCACTCTTTCAAAGCTTGTTTTTTTTTCTAGGACTTTCTCTCAGAAATTTTTTTAGTAGAAAAATTCAACTATGTTGTTTCAAGGTCATTTTTTATTTTTCTATTTGTTTTGAGTAATATTCCTGCTTTTTAGGAATTTAGTTTTCGTAATTACTCTAGTTAGAAATTTCTACAATTTTTTTGTGTTGGGAATTTAAAAAAAAAATCCACTGCACTCTTTCTAGCAGTTTTGAGAAATATTGTAACATTTTTTGAATTTAGTTTCGTAGTTACCCCATTGAGAAATTTATACAATTGTTTATGTTGGGTAAAATTTTTAATAAACAAATTCCATTGCACTCTTTTATGCTCTTTAATTTATTTGCTTTCTTTGTAGTAATAATTTTACGTAATTGGAATTCAATTTTTGTAGTTACACAAGTAAGAAATTTTTGCAATTTTTTGTGTTGGGTAAAGACATTCCACTACAACCTTTCAAGCTCAAATTTTTATTTCTCTAGTAGTTTTGTGTTGGGGAATTTTTGTAATAAAAAAATTTCTACTACACACTTTCAAGCTCATTTGTTTATTTTTCTATTTGTTTTGAGTAATGTTTTTACATTTTAGGATTTTTGATTTCACAATTAAACCGATAAGAAATTTGTACAATTTTTTGTTTCAGGAATTTTTTTTTTTATGAAATTCCACTCCACTCTTTCAAAGCTTGTTTTATATTCAAGGAGTTTCTCTGGAAACTTTTTTTAGTAGAAAAATTCAACCCTGGTGTTTCAAGCTCATTTTTTTATTTTTCTATTTGTTTTGAGTAATATTCTTGCTTTTTAGTAATTTAGTTTTCGTAATTACTCCAGTTAGTTTTATTCTTGCTTTTGAGTATTTTTTCTGTTGGGGATTTTTTTTCATAAAAAAATTTCACTGCACTCTTTCTAGTAGTTTTGAGTAATATTGTAACATTTTTTGAATTTAGTTTCGTAGTGACCCCATTGAGAAATTTATACAATTTTTTGTGTTGGGCAAAAAATTTAGTAAAAAAATTCCACTGCACTCTTTGAGGCTCTATAATTTATTTGCTTTCTTTGTAGTAATAATTTTACATTTTTGGAATTCAGTTTTTGTAGTTACACTAGTAAGAAATTCCTGCAATTTTTTGTGCTGGGTAAAGACATTCCACTACAGCCTTTCAAGCTCAATTTTCTATTTGTCTAGTAGTTTTGTGTTGGGGAATTTTTGTAATAAAAAAATTCCACTACATTTTTTCAAGCTCATTTATCTATTTTTCTTTTTGTTCTGAGTAGTCTTTTTACATTTTAAGATTTTAGTTTTCGCAGTTACACCGATAAGAAATTTGTACAATTTTGTCTCGAAATTTTTTTTTATGAAATTTCACTCCACTCTTTCAAAGCTTGTTTTTTTTTTCTAAGAGTTTCTCTGGAAAAGTTTTTTAGTAGAAAAATTCCACTGTGGTGTTTCAAGGTCATTTTTTTTATTTTTTTCTATTTGTTTTGAATAATATTCTTGCTTTTTAGAAATTTATTTTTCGTAATTACTCCATTTTGAAATTTCTACAATTTTTTTGTGTTGGGGATTTTTTTTAATAAAATAATTCCACTGCACTCTTTCTAGTAGTTTTGAGTAATATTGTAACATTTTTTGAATTTAGTTTCGTAGTTACCCAGTTGAGAAATTTATACAATTTTTTGTTTTGGGAAAAATTTTTAGAAAAAAAAATTCCACTGCACTCTTTTAGGCTCTATAATTTATTTTCTTTTTTTTGTAGTAATAATTTTACATTTTTGGAATTCAGGTTTTGTACTTACACCAGTAAGAAATTTCTGCAATTTTTTGTGTTGGGTAAAGACTTCTACTACAGCCTTTCAAGCTCAATTTTTTATTTTTCTAGTAGTTTTGTGTTGGGAATATTGTAATAAAAAAAATTCCACTACACTCTTTCAAGCTCATTTGTTTATTTTTCTTTTTGTTTTGAGTAGTCTTTTTACATTTTAAGATTTTAGTTTTCGCAATTACACCGATAAGAAATTTTTACAATTTTTTGTGTCGGAGAATTTTTTTAAGAAATTCCACTCTACTCTTTAAGAGCTTGTTTTTTTTTCTAGGAGTTTCTCTGGGAAGTTTTTTTAGTAGAAAAGTTTCACTGTGGTGTTTCAGGGTCATTTTTTAATTTTTCTATTTGTTTTGAGTAATATTCCCATTTTTCAGGAATTTATTTTTCGTAATTACTCCAGTTTGAAAATTCTACAAATTTTTTGTGTTGGAGATTTTTTTTAACAAAACAATTCCACTGCACTCTTGCTTGTAGTTTTGAGTAATATTTTAACATTTTTTGAATTTAGTTTTGTAGTTACCAGTTGAGAAATTTATACAACTTTTTGTGTTGGGAAAAATTTTTAGTAAAAAAATTCCACAACACTCTTTTAGGCTCTATAATTTATTTGCATTCTTTCTAGTAATATTTTTACATTTTTGGAATTCAGTTTTTGTACTTACACCAGTAAGAAATTTCTGCAATTTTTTATGTTTGGTAAGGACATTCCACTACAGCCTTTTGAAGCTCAATTTTTTATTTTTCTAGTAGTTTTGTGTTGGAGAATTTTTATAATAAAAAAATTCCACTACACTCTTTCAAGATCATTTTTTTATTTTTCTTTTTGTTTTGAGTAGTCTTTTTACATTTTAAGATTTTAGTTTTCGCGGTTACACCGATAAGAAATTTGTACAATTTTTTGTGTCTCGTGAAATTTTTTTCTATGAAATTCCAATCCACTCTTTCAAAGCATTTTTTTTTTCTTGGTGTTTCTCTGGGAAATTTTTTTAGTATAAAAATTCCACTGTAGTGTTTCAAGGTCATTTTTTTTATTTTTCTATTTGTTTTGAGTAATATTCTTACTTTTTAGGAATTTAGTTTTCGTAATTACTCTAGTTAGAAATTTCTACAATTTTTGTGTGTTGGGGATTTGAAAAAATAAATCCACAACACTCTTTCTTGTAGTTTTGAGTAATATTGTGACCTTTTTCGAAATTAGTTTCGTAGTTACCCGATTCAGATATTTATACAATTTTTTGTGTTGGGGAAAATTTTTAGTAAAAAAATTCCACTACACTCTTTTAGGCTCTATAATTTATTTGATTTCTTTGTAGTAATAATTTTACATTTTTGGAATTCAGTTTTTGTAGTTACACCAGTAAGCAATATCTGCAAATTTTTGTTCTGGGTAAAGACATTCCATTACAACTTTTCAAGCTCAATATTTTATTTTTCTAGTAATTTTATGTTGGGGACTTTTTGTAATAAAAAATATTCCACTACACTCCTTCAAGCTCATTTGGTTATTTTTCTATTTGTTTTGAATAATTTTTTACAGTTTAGGATTTTAGTTTTTGCAGTATCACCGGTAAGAAATTTGTACAATTTTTTGTGTCACAGAATTTTTTTTTATGAAATTTCACTCCACTCTTTCAAAGCTTGTTTTTTTCCTAGGAGTTTCTCCGAGAAATTTTGTTTTGGTAGAAAAATTCCACTGTGGTGTTTCAAGCTCATTTTTATATTTTTCTATTTGTTTTGAGTAACATTCCTTCTTTATAGAAATTCAGTTTTCGTAATTACTCCAGTTAGAAATTTCTACAATTTTTTTGTGTTGGGAATTTTTTTCATAAAAAATTTTCACTGCACTCTTTCTAGTAGTTTTGAGTAATATTGTTACATTTTTTGAATTTAGTTTCGTAGTTACCCCATTGAGAAATGTATACTATTTTGTGTTGGGAATATTTTTTACTAAACATATTCCACTCCACTCTTTTAGACTCTATAATTTATTTGTTTTCTTTGTTGTAATAATTTTAAATTCTTGGAATTTAGTTTTTGTAGTTAAACTAGTAAGAAATTTCTGCAAATTTTAGTGCTTGGTAAAGACATTCCACTACGAGTCTTTCAAGCTCAATTTTTTATTTGTCTAGTAGTTTTGTGTTGGATAATTTTTGTACTAAAAAAAATTCCACTACACATTTTTAAGTTTATTTGTTTATTTTTCTAATTTTTTTGAGTATTATTTTTACATTTTAGGATTTTAGTTTTCGCAGTTACACCGGTATGAAATTTGTACAATTTTTTTTGTCGGAGAATTGTTTTTTTTTTTTATGAAATTTCACTCCACTCTTTCAAAGATTGTTTTTTTTTCTAGGAGTTTCTCTGGAAAAAAATTTTAATAGAAAACTTCCACTTGTGGTGTTTCAAGCTTATTTTTTTTTCTATTTGTTTTGAGTAATATTCTTGCTTTTTAGGAATTTAGTTTTCGTAATTATTCCAGTTAGAAATTTCTACAATTTTTTTGTGTTTGGAATTTTTTTTCATAAAAAATTTCTACTACACTCTTTTTAGTAGTTTTGAGTAATATTGTAACATTTTTGAATATAGTTTCGTAGTTACCTTGTTGAGAAATTTATATAATTTTTTGTGCTTGGAAAATTTTTTAGTAAAAAAATTCAACTGCACTATTTTAGGCTCTATAATTATTTGTTTTCTTTGTAGTAATCATTTTACATTTTTGGAATTCATTTTTTGTAGTTACACCAGTTGGAAATTTCTGGAATTTTTTGTACTGGGTGAAGACAGTCCACTACAACCTTCCAAGCTCAATTTTATTTTTCTATTAGTTTTGTGTTGGGAAATTTTTGTAATAAAAAAATTCCCCTATACTCTTTGAAACTCATATGTTTATTTTTCTATTTGTTTTGAGTAATGTTTTTACATTTTAGGATTTTAGTTTTCGCGGTAACACCAGCAAGAAATTTGTGCAAATTTTTGTGATGGGGAATTCTTTTTTATGAAATTCCATTCCACATCTTCAAAGCTTGTTTTTTTTCTAGCAGTTTCTCTGGAAAATTTATTTAGTTCAAAAATTCCACTATGGTATTTCAAGCTCATTTTTTTATTTTTCTATTTGTTTTGAGTAATATTTTTGTTTTTTAAGAATTTAGTTTTCGTAATTAATCCAGTTAGAAATTTCTATAATTTTTTTGTGTTGGGGATTTTTTTCATAAAAAAATTTCACTGCACTCTTTCTAGTAGTTTTGAGTACTATTGTAACATTTTTCGAATTTAGTTTCATTCACTACAACAAAAACATCAAATAGTGACCGAATTTTCGATCACTAAATGATCAAAATCGGTCACTAACTGAAATAGTGACCGAAATAGTAACCAACTCAAATCGGTCACTATATCGGTCACTAACAAAAACATTAAAAAATTAAAAATATTTTTTTATCTTTTATAATATATTTTTAGTATTTATTATACTTTTTAGAAATTTGAATTATTATTAGATTGAAAGAATTGTTATTGACAGGATTTGAACCCAGTACCTTAGACTTAGAGATCGATACTCCAACCACTTAGCTACTAGAAATTTTTTATAATAGTTTATAAATAAATTTTATTTATATACAAATAAAAATATATATCCATGTAAATATACAAATATATATATATATATATATATATATATATATATATATATATATATATGTTGGATGTGAGGGCGCACTCGAGGGTGAAAGTGTGTCGAGTAGATTTTTAAAATTTGATGTCAAATTTGTGAGCGGGTCTCTTTATATGAGTTTATAATTTAATGACACAATATAATCTTTATAATTTATTTATATAATGATATAAAATAATTTTTTTCTTTATTTATTTTTATATTATTTTAATTTATTCTTCTTATATTTTTTTCTTCTATTATTTAATTAAAATTATTATATTAAAATAATTTTTAATATTAAAAATAATTAAATATTTATTTTTAAAATTATTTAATTTAACAAATTATTATAAATTAATCTAATTATGATTATTAATAGAACAATTTTTTCCTAACATATATTATTATAAATCAATCAAAATCATCTTTTAATAATTATTTTTTCCGAGACATAGATTAATTCATAATAATTTGTTAAATTAAATAATTTTAAAAAATAATTTTAAAAAAGTAATTTTAAAAATAATTTTCCAGACACACACTTTCACCCTCTAGCGTGATCCTCACATCGAACATATAAATATATAAAATATCAAAATATATAAATATATAAATATATTTGTATTTATATATTTTATATTTATATATTTACACGGATATATATTTATTTGTATATAAATATAATTTATTTGTAAACTTTTATTAAAAAATTCTAACAGTTTAGTGGTTGGAGTATTAATATCTAACTCTAAGGTACTGATTTTGAATCTTATTAGTAATAATTTTCTTAATCTGATTAAAAAAAATTGTTAATAAGAGAAATTATATATTTTTGTGGAAATTAGAGCAATTAAATTGTTGTTATGGACTAAAACCCAAAAAGTAAAAAATAAAAATATAATTAAATAAAAGAAAAACTATATACTTTTGCATTTTTATTTTCAAATATTAATTTTTTTATGAAATTATTTTTAATTAAAATAATTGAAGTGATATATATATATAAATTTTTTATTTTTTTAAATTTTAATTTATTAATATTATCAAATTTTAGCTTCATGATTAAAAAAATACCAATAATTTAAATTTTATTAATTCTATAATTTTATATAATTATTATTATAAATTTAATTCTCCAATAACTAATAATATTAACACATTTATTAAATTAAAATTCTTTATTTTAATTAATTATTTTGATTTTTTTAACAATTTTTTTAATAAAAACGATAAAACTTAAAATTAATTTCTAACTAAATCTTCACAGATTTATGGTTAATAGTATATTATATTATTATGATTAATTAAATTTTAAAATAAGTTCACTTAATCTTTACACTTTTATAAAAATACTAATATAAACTTAAAATATTTATCCAATTACTAAATTATTTAAAATATTAATATAAATTTGAAATATCAATTCAATAATTAAAATAATTTTAATTTTTTTATAAATACATTGAAATACATTTTTATTAACATAAAAGTAATATATATATATATATATATATATATATATATATATATATCAAAAAGAGACTAAATTAATAATTAATTTTATCATTGATTATATATAAAAGAGATTAAATTAATAATTATTTTAATGATTGAATCGGTGACTAATTTAATAATTAATTTTAATTTTTTTTATTCACACACTAAATTAAAAAATAAAATAAAATAATTATATTACTAAATTATTTAATAAGCTAATAAACTATTTTTTAAATTTTTTATAATGTTATTAAATTTTTTATCAATTATTTTAAATTATTAAGTAGATTTATATTTAATATATTATTAAAATATTTGTAAAAATTATTTATATAAATAAAAAATGGTCACCAATTTATATATTATTTGTTTAGTGACTGAAGTATTAGTCACTAAATCGAGTCACTATATATAAAAAGAGAAATCGATCAGCGATTCGATTACTATTAGTAAGCTGAATTTTTCGATCACTAATTTCGATCACTATTAAACATTTTTCTAGTAGTGACCGAATCGATGGCTGATTTTGTGACCGAATCAGTGACCGATTTCCGTGACTAAAATTTTAGTCACTAAATCAGTCACTAAATATAAAACGGAAATCAGTCACTGATTCAATTACTATCAGTGACTGAATTTTTCGGTTACTAATTTCGGTGACTATTAACCATTTTTCTAGTAGTTTGTTACCCCATTGAGAAATTTATACAATTTTTTGTGTTGGGAAAATGTTTTAATAAACAAATTCCACTACACTCTTTTAGACTCTATAATTTATTTGCTTTCTTTGTAGTAATAATTTTACATTTTTGGAATTCAATTTTTGTAGTTACACCAGTAAGAAATTCCTGCAAATTTTGTGCTAGGTAAAGACATTCCACTACAGTTTTTCAAGCTCAATTTTTTATTTTTCTAGTAGTTTTGTGTTGGGGAATTTTTATAATAAAAAAATTCCAGTACACTCTTTCAAGCTCATTTGTTTATTTTTCTTTTTGTTTTGAGTAGTCTTTTTACACTTTAAGATTTTAGTTTTTACAGTTACATCGATAAAAAATTTGTACAATTTTTTGTGTCTCGGGGAATTTTTTTTATGAAATTCTAATCCACTCTTTCAAAGCTTTTTTTTTTTCTAGGAGTTTCTGTGGAAAAATATTTTGGTAGAAAAATTGCACTGTGGTGTTTCAAGGTCATTTTTTTAATTTTCTATTGTCTTTGAGTAATATTCCTGCTTTTTAGGAATTTAGTTTTCGTAATTACTGCAGTTAGAAATTTCTACAATTTTTTTGTGTAGGGGATTTGAAAAAAAAATCCACTGCACTCTTTCTAGTAGTTTTGAGTAATATTGTAACATTTTTCGAATTTAGTTTCGTAGTTACCCTATTGAGAAATTTATACAATTTTTTGTGTTTGGGATAATTTTTAATAAAAAAATTCTACTGCACTCTTTTAGGCTCTTTAATTTATTTTCTTTCTTTGTAGTAATAATTTTACGTTTTTGGAATTCAGTTTTTGTAGTTACACCAGTAAGAAATTTCTGCAATTTTTTGTGCTGGGTAAAGACATTCCACTACAGCCTCTCAAGCTCAATTTTTTATTTATCTAGTAGTTTTGTTTTGGGGAATTTTTGTAATAAAAAAAATCACTTCACACTTTCAAGCTCATTTGATTATTTTCTATTTGTTTTGAATGATGTTTTACATTTTAGGATTTTAGTTTTCGCAATTACATCAGTATGAAATTTGTACAATTTTTTGTGTTGGAGAATTTGTTTTTTTTGAAATTTCATTATACTCTTTCAAAGCTTTTCTTTTTCTAGGAGTTTCTCTGGGAAATTTTTTTAGTAGAAAAATTCCACTGTGGTGTTTCAATATCATTTTTTTTATTTTTCTATTTATTTTGAGTAATATTCTTGTTTTTTAGGAATTTAGTTTTCGTAATTACTCTAGTTAGAAATTTCTACAATTTTTTTGTGTTGGAGATTTTTTTTCATAAAAAAAATTTCATTGCACTCTTTCTAGTAGTTTTGAGTAATATTGTAACATTTTTCAAATTTAGTTTCGTAGTTACCCCATTGAGAAATTTATACAATTTTTTGTGTTGGGGAAAATTTTTAGTAACAAAATTCTACTATACTCTTTTAGGCTCTATAATTTCTTTATTTTCTTTGTTGTAAAAATTTTACATTTTTGGAATTTTGTTTTTGTAGTTACACTAGTAAGAAATTTCTGCAATTTTTTGTAATGGGTGAAGACATTCCACTACAACCTTCCAAGCTCAATTTTGATTGTTTAGTAGTTTTTTGTTGGGGAATTTTTGTAAGAAAAAAATTCCCCTATACTCGTCAACCTCATTTGTTTATTTTTCTTTTTGTTTTAGGTAATGTTTTTATATTGTAGGATTTTAGTTTTTGCAGTTACACCGGTAATAAATTTGTACAATTTTTTGTGTCGGGATTTTTTTTTATGAAATTTAACTCTACTTTTTCAAAGTTTGTTTTTTTTTCTAGGAGTTTCTCAGGGAAATTTTTTTTAGTAAAAAAATTCAACTATGGTGTTTCAAGCTCATTTTTTTATTTTTCTGTTTGTTTTGAGTAATGTTTCTACTTTTTAGGAATTTAGTTTTTGTAATTACTACAATTAAAAATTTCTACAATTTTTTTGTTTTGGGAATTTTTTTTCATAAAAAAATTCCACTGCACTCTTTGTGGTAGTTTTGAGTAATATTGTAACATTTTACGAATTTAGTTTCATAGTTACCCCAATGAGAAATTTATAGAATTTTGTGTTGGTGGAAAATTTTTAGTAAAAAAGTTCAACTGCACTCTTTTAGGCTCTATAATTTATTTGTTTTCTTTGTAGTAATAATTTTACATTTTTGGAATTCAGTTTTTGCAGTTACACAAGTAAGAAATTTCTGCAATATTTTGTGGTGGGTAAAGACATTCCACTACAACCTTTCAAGCCAATTTTTTTATTTTTCTAGTAGTTTTGGATTAGGCAATTTTTGTAATAAAAAAAATTTCACTACACACTTTCAAGCTCATTTGTTTTTTTTTTCTATTTGTTTTGAGAAATGTTTTTAAATTTTTTTAGTAGTTTTGGATTAGGTAATGTTTTTCTGTTTGTTTTGAGTAATGTTTTTTTTTCTATTTGTTTTGAGTAATGCTGGAGAATTTTTTTTTATGAAATTTCACTTTACTCTTTCAAAGCTTGTTTTTTTTTCTATCGGTTTCTTTGGAAAAAAAAATTTAGTAGAAAAATTCTATTGTGGTGTTTCAAGCTCATTTTTTTATTTTTTTTATTTGTTTTGAGTAATATTCTTGTTTTTAGGAATTTAGTTTTCGTAATTACTCCGAGTTAGAAATTTCTACAATTTTTTTGTGTTGGGGATTCTTTTTCATAAAAAAATTCCACTACGAGTCTTTCTAGTAGTTTTGAGTAATATTGTAACATTTTTCAAATTTAGTTTCTTAGTTACCCAATTGTGAAATTTATACATTTTTTTGTGTTGGGGAAAACTTTTAGTAAAAAAATTTCACTTGGACTCTTTTAGGCTATATAATTTATTTGCTTTCTTTGTAGTAATAATTTTACATTTTTGGAATTCAGTTTTTGTAGTTACACTAGTAAGAAATTTCTGCAATTTTTTATGTTGGGTAAAGACATTTCACTACAACCTTTCAATCTCAAATTATTTTTCTATTAGTTTTGTGTTGGAGGATTTTTGTAATAAAAAAATTCCTCTACACTCTTTCAAGCTCATTTTTTTTTATTTTTCTATTTATTTTTAGTAATGTTTTTACATTTTAGGATTTTAGTTTTCGCGAGTTACACGGGTAAGAAATTTGTACAATTTTTTGTGTCGGAGAATTTTTTTTTATGAAATTTCACTTCACTCTTTCAAAGTTTTTTTTTCTATGAGTTTCTTTAGGAAATATTTTTAGTAGAAAAATTCTACTGTGGTGTTTCAAGCTCATTTTTTTTATTTTTCTATTTGTTTTGAGTAATATTCTTGCTTTTTAGGAATTTAGTTTTCGTAATTACTCCGAGTTAGAAATTTCTACAATTTTTGTGTGTTGGGGATTCTTTTTCATAAAAAAGTACCACTACAGTCTTTTTAGTAGTTTTGAGTAATATTGTAATATTTTTCGAATTTAGTTTCGTAGTTACTCCATTGAGAAATTTATACAATTTTTTGTGTTGGGGAAAACTTTTAGTAAAAAAATTTCACTACACTCTTTTAGGCTCTATAATTTATTTGCTTTCTTTGTAGTAATAATTTTACATTTTTGGAATTTAGTTTTTGTAGTTACACTAGTAAGAAATTTCTGCAATTTTTTATGTTGGGTAAAGACATTCTCCACTACAACCTTTCAAGCTCAATTTTTTTTTTCTAGTAGTTGTGTTGGGGAATTTTTTAATAAAAATATTCCACTACACTATTTCAAGCTAATTTTTTTATTTTTCTATTTGTTTTGAGTAATGTTTTTACATTTTAGGATTTTTGTTTTCGCAGTTACATGGGTAAGAAATTTGTACAATTTTTTGTGTTAGGGAATTGTTTTTTTATGAATTCCACTCCACTTTTTCAAAGCTAATTTTTTTCTAGGAGTTTCTCTTGAAAATTTTTTTTAGTAGAAAAATTTCACTGTGGGGTTGCAAGCTCATTTTTTTTTCGTTTGTTTGCTTTTTACGAATTTAGTTTTCGTAATTACTCCGAGTTAGAAATTTCTGCAATTTTTCGAATTTAGTTTCGTAGTTACTCCATTGAGAAATTTATACAATTTTTTGTGTTGGGGAAAACTTTTAGTAAAAAAATTTCACTACACTCTTTTAGGCTCTATAATTTATTTGCTTTCTTTGTAGTAATAATTTTACATTTTTGGAATTCAGTTTTTGTAGTTACACTAGTAAGAAATTTCTGCAATTTTTTATGTTGGGTAAAGACATTCTCCACTACAACCTTTCAAGCTTAATTTTTTTCTAGTAGTTGTGTTGGGGAATTTTTTAATAAAAATATTCCACTACACTATTTCAAGCTAATTTTTTTATTTTTCTATTTGTTTTGAGTAATGTTTTTACATTTTAGGATTTTTGTTTTCGCAGTTACATGGGTAAGAAATTTGTACAATTTTTTGTGTCAGGGAATTGTTTTTTTATGAATTCCACTCCACTTTTTCAAAGCTAATTTTTTTCTAGGAGTTTCTCTTGGAAATTTTTTTTAGTAGAAAAATTCCACTGTGGGGTTGCAAGCTCATTTTTTTTTTCTGTTTGTTTTGAGTAATATTCTTGCTTTTTACGAATTTAGTTTTTGTAATTACTCCGAGTTAGAAATTTCTGCAATTTTTTTTGTGTTGGGGATTTTTTTTTCATAAAAAAATTTCACTGCACTATTTCTAGTAGTTTTTAGTAATATTGTAAAAATTTTCGAATTTTGTTTCGTAGTTACCCCATTGAAATATTTATACATTTTTTTGTGTTTAGAAAAACTTTTAATAAAAAAATTTCAATGCACTCTTTCAGGTTCTATAATTTATTTGCTTTCTTTGTAGTAAAAATTTTACGTTTTTGGAATTCAATTTTTGTAGTTACACCAGTAAGAAATTTCTTCAATTTTTTGTGCTTGGGTAAAGACATTCCACTACAACCTTTCAAGCTCAATATTTTATTTTGCTAGTAGTTTTGTGTTGGGGAATTTTTGTAATAAAAAAATTTCACTACACTCTTTCAAGCTCATTTGTTTATTTTTCTATTTGTTTGGAGTAAGTTTTTACATTTTTGGATTTTAGTTTTCGCAGTTACACCTGTAACAAAATTTATACAATTTTTTGTGTCGAGGAATTTTTTTTTTATGAAATTCCACGCCACTCTTTTGAAGCTTTTTTTTAGTAGAAATATTCCACTATGGTGTTTCAAGCTCATTTTTTATTTTTCTATTTCTTTTGAGTAATATACTTGCTTTTTAGGAATTTAGTTTTCGTACTTACTCCAGTTAGAAATTTCTACAATATTTATGTGTTGGGTATATTTTTTCAGAGAAAAAATTCCACTGCACTCTTTCTAGTAGTTTTGAGTAATATTGTAACATCTTTCGAATTTAGTTTCATAGTTACCCCATTGAGAAATTTATACAATTTATTGGTAAAAAAATTCCACTGTACTCTTTTAGGCTCTATAATTTATTATTTTTCTTTGTAGTAATAATTTTATATTTCTGGAATTCAGTTTTTGTAGTTATTACCAGTAAGAAATTTCTGTAATTTTTTGTGCTGGGTAAAGACATTCCACTAATGCCTTTCAAGCTCAATTTTTTATTTTTCTATTTGTTTTGAGTAATGTTTTTACATTTTAGGATTTTAGTTTTCGTAGTTACACCAATAAGAAATTTGTACAATTTTTTGTGTTGAGGAATTTTTTTTATAAAATTCCTCCCCAATCTTTTGAAGCTTGTTTTTTTTTTCTAGGAGTTTCTCTTGAAAAAAAAATTTAGTAGAAAAATTCCACTCTGGTGTTTCAAGCTTATTTTTTTATTTTTCTCTTTGTTTTGAGTAATATTCTTGCTTTTTAGGAATTTAATTTTCGAAATTACTCCAGCTTATAAATTTCTACAATTTTTTTGTGTTGGGGATTTTTTTTCATAAAAAAATTTCACTGCACTCTTTCTTATAGTTTTGAGTAATATTGTAATATTTTTCGAATTTAGTTTCGTAGTTACCCTATCGAGAAATTTATATAATTGTTTGTGTTGGGAGAAATTTAGTAAAACAATTTCACTGCACTATTTTAGGCTCTATAATTTATTTGTTTTCTTTGTAGTAATAATTTAACATTTTTGGAATTCAGTTTTTTTAGTTACACCAGTAAGAATTTTCTGCAATTTTTTTGTTTTGGGTAAAGACATTCCACTACACCCTTTCAAACTCATTTGTTTATTTTTCTATTTGTTTTTAGTAATGTTTTTCATTTTAGGATTTTAGTTTTCTAAGTTACACCGGTAAGAAATTTGTACAAATTTTTGTGTTGGGCAATTTTTTTTTTGATGAAATCCCACTCCACTCTTTCAAAGCTTGTTTTCTTTCACGGAGTTTCTCTGGGAAATTTTTTTAATAGAAAAATTCCACTATTGTGTTTCAAGCTCAATTTTTTATTTTTCTATTTTTTTGAGTAATATTCTTACTTGTTAGGAAATTAGTCTTCGTAATGATTCCAGTTAGAGATTTCTACAATTTTTTTGTGGTGGGGATTTTTTTCATAAAAAAATTCCACTGCATTCTTTCTAGTAGTTTTGAGTAATATTGTAACATTTTTCTAATTTTGTTTCGTAGTTACCCCATTGGAAAATTAATACAATTTTTGTGTTGGAAAAAATTTAGTAAAAAAATTTCACTGCACTCTTTTAGGCTCTATAATTTATTTGCTTTTTTTGTAGTAATAATTTTACATTTTTGGAATTCAGTTTTTGTAGTTACACTAGTAAAAAAAATTGCAATTTTTTGTGCTGGGTAAAGACATTCCACTACAACCTTTCAAGCTCAATTTTTTATTTTTCTAGTTGTTTTGTGTTGAGGAATTTTTGTAACAAAAAAAAATTCACTACACTCTTTCTAGCTCATTTATTTATTTTTCTATTTGTTTTGAGTAATCTTTTTGCATTCTAATATTTTAGTTTTCGCAGTTACACTCGTAAGAAATTTGTACAATTCTTTGTGTAAGGAATTTTTTTTTATGAAATTCCACTCCACTCTTTCAAAGCTTATTTCTTTTAATAGAAAAATTTCACGGTGGTGTTTCAAGCTCATTTTTTGTTCTATTTGTTTTGAGTAGTATTCTTGCTTTTTAGGAATTTAGTTTTCGTAATTACTCCAATAAGAAATTTCTAAAAAAAATTTGTGTTGGGGATTTTTTCATAAAAAAATTCCACTGCAATCTTTCTAGTAGTTATGAGTAATATTGTAATATTTTTCGAATTTAGTTTCGTAGTTAGCCAATTGAGAAATTTATACAATTTTTTGTGTTGGAGAAAACTTTTAGTAAAAAAGTTCCACTGCACTCTTTTAGGCTCTATAATTTTCTTTTTATAGTAATAATTTTACATTTTTGGAATTGAGTTTTTTAGGCTACACCAGTAAAAAATTTCTACAATTTTTTTTGTTGGGTAAAGACATTCCACTACAGCCTTTCAAGCTCAATTTTTTATTTTTCTAGTAGTTTTGTGTTGGGGAATTTTTTTAATTAAAAATCCCACTATACTCTTTTCAACTCGTTTGTTTATTTCTTTATTTGTTTTGAGTACTTTTTTTACGTTTTTGGATTTTAGTTTTCGCAGTTGCACGATAAGAAATTTGTATAATTTTTTGTGGCAAAGAATATTTTTTTTATGAAATTTCACTCCACTCTTTCAAAGCTTATTTTTTTCTAGGAGTTTCCGTGGGAAAAATTTTCAGTAAAAAAATTCCACTGTGGTGTTTGACGCTCATTTTTTTATTTTTCTATTTGTTTTGAGTAATATTCTTGCTTTTTACAATTTTCATAATTACTCCAATTAGAAATTTCTACAATTTTTTTGTGTTGGGGATTTTTTTTCATAAAAAAATTCCACTTCCCTTTTTCTAGCAGATTTGAGTAATATTGTAATATTTTTCAAATTTAGTTTCGTAGTTACCCCTATTGAGAAATTTATACAAATTTTTGTGTTGGGAAAAATTTTTAGTAAAAAAATTTCACTACACTTTTTTAGGCTATATAATTTCTTTGTTTTCTTTGCAGTAAAAATTTTACAATGACGAGACCGCCGTCTCGTTTGGTGAGACGGCGGTCTCGCCATTTGGCATGACGAGACGGCGGTCTCGACCATGTCAGACGAGAACGGCGGTCTCGCCACTGCCAGGCGCGAAAACCTATAAATAGGGGTCCTCCCCCCCTCATTTCCACACACCACAAGCTTTAGCTCTCCCTTCTCTCTAAAAACTTCTCTCTAGAATCCCTCCGACGCATTTTCGGAGCTTCTGAGTGCTTTTGTGAGCGTTTTTTGGCGTCTAGAAGAGTTTCCAGCGTTGTGTAGAGTGAAGGGCTGCCAAAAAGCACCCATTTCTTTTAAAGAAATAAAATAAAAAGCTTGCTTCGGAGGTTTAAATTCTCCCTCTCTATCTTTTACTGCTTTAAATTTTAAATTATGCAATAGATTAGGGCCATGTAGTCATAATTTTAAATTCCGCAAAATAAAAAGGGCAAAAGCGTAATTTTCACCAGTTTAAATATTTTTAAATAGCCGGCCTATCATGGGAACCCGAAAGGAGCGTCGTAAAGGGACTAATACTCCCTTTACACGTAACTAACTCCCTTACCCAACTCTGGTTCTAACGACCAAAGTTGGTTTTTGAAAACCAATGCCTTTTAAAACACCTTTACCGATATTTCCGGTAAAAACATCGTTGGCGACTCCACAGAACCCCTCAAAATTAGTCCTTGGGTTAGCCCGGTTATCGGACAACCCAAGGACGACCTTTCGAAAACCTCGCCCCTAGGTTAGCCCGGTTATCGGACAACCTAAAGGCGTTGTAACCACACATAAAAAACGCGAAAAATAAAAAGGGTCGAAACCATCGCGTCGCTCCGATCGCCATCTCTTTTGACGGCGGCGACAGTTCTTAACACTTTTGTAACGGGTTTTTAACTCGATATGTTTTCGAAATAATCGATTGTTTTCATTAGAAGGATTTTTGAAAACCTTATGCCAGTATTTTAACTGATATAGAATTAATATAATCGATTAAAATGACTTAGAATATTTTGAAAAGTGTTCTGGCAGAATTTTAATCGATACAAACTCGAAATAATCGATTGAAATAACTTGAAGTGTTTTGAAAGTTGTTCTATCGATATTTTAATCAATACAAATGCGAAATAATCGATTAAAACAACTAAGAGGTTTTTTCAGAATATTTTAAATCGATTAATACAAGCTTGCTATCAATTAAAATAACTTAGAAAGTTTTATGAAATCTTTTGCCAGAATTATAATCGATTAAAATGCGTTTCAATCGATTAAAATAACTAAGTGAACTTTTTTCAAAGTGTTTTAATCGATTAAAACATATTGTTATCAGTTAAAATCACTTAGAAAAGTTTATAAGAATGTTTTGCAGTATTTTAATCGATTGAAAGACGAAACAATCGATTAAAATAGTTTGGAAGATTTTTTACAAAGAGTTTTAATTGATATAAACGGTGTTGTATCAGTTAAAACAAATCTGGAAAATAATCAAGAACTTTTTAACAGATTAAAATAAGTTTTAACAGATTAAAACAAGACTTTTAACAGATTAAAAGATTATTTTAACAGATTAAATAAACCAGCAATTTTGAAAATCTTCTATATAAACAGAGTTGCTTGAACTTTTTAAAACATATCTTTTAGCAATCAATCAAGCAATCATAAGTGCTACTTTCAAGAGAGAATCGCGCTAGTTTTTTTTTTTAAGTTCATAGAAGTTCTTTCTTGAGGCAAAATTTGCATTCTCTTGGAGAAGAAACTCGGACTGCAGAGTTGCGTAAATATGGTTTGAGCGTTCTCTTTGTTTCTTTACTTTTTTTACTGTATTGTGGGTGCCTGGAATTGTGAGCACTGGGTTCTGTAGCTGGAATTTGGTTGCAGGGTTGGTCAAGAACTGGAATTTGGTTCTTGGTGAAGGTTTAGGTGTAGGAACTGGAATTTTGGTTCTTGTGGTAGATGGAGTGTGAGATTAAAGTTGTAATCGTAAAAAGTTCAATCTAGTGGAACCCAGCTGAAATTTGGCTGGAAACTGGATGTAGCCCTGGGATTGGGTGAACCAGGTATAAATCTTGGTTGTATCTTTCTAAACCTTTCTCTCCTTTAATTCTCAGAATCGCATTTATTTTGATTGCTTGCTGTGTGTGATTCAAGAACTGGTCGGATTTCTTAATCTTTGAAATAGATAATCTGTAAATTGCGAAAATCTTTCAAAGATCAATTCACCCCCCCTCTTGATGTCAGCCTACATTTCTAACATCTTTCAAATCTTGTTTTTTTTCTAGGAGTTTCTTTGGGAATTTTTTTAGTAGACAAATTCCACTATGGTGTTTCAAGCTCATTTTTTTTATTTTTCTATTTGTTTTGAGTAATATTCTTGCTTTTTAAGAATTTAGTTTTCATAATTACTCTAGTTAGAAATTTCTACAATTTTTTTGTGTTGGAGATTTTTTTTCATAAAAATTCCACTTCCCTTTTTCTAGTAGATTTGAGTAATATTGTAATATTTTTCAAATTTAGTTTCGTAGTTACCCCTATTGAGAAATTTATAAAAAAATGTGTTGGGAAAATTTTTAGTAAAAAAATTTCACTGCACTTTTTTAGGCTCTATAATTTATTTGCTTTCTTTGCAGTAATAATTTTACATTTCTGGAATTCAGTTTTTGTAGTTACACCAGTAAGAAATTTCGTCAATTTTTTGTGCTAGGTAAAGACATTCCACTAACACCTTTCAAGCTCTGTTTTTTATTTTTCTAGTAGTTCTGTGTTGGGAAATGTTTGTAATAAAAAACATCTAGTGCACTCTTTCGAGCTCATTTGTTTACTTTTCTATTTGTTTTGAGTAATGTTTTTACATTTTTGGATTTTAGTTTTCACAATTACATCGTTAAAAAATATCTACAATGTTTTGTGTCAGAGAATTTTTTTTATGAAATTCCACTCCACTCTTTCAAATCTTGTTTTTTTTCTAAGAGTTTCTTTGGGAATTTTTTTAGTAGACAAATTCCACTGTGGTGTTTAAAGCTCATTTTTTTTTTTGTTTTTCTATTTGTTTTGAGTAATATTCTTACTTTTTAGGAATTTAGTTTTCGTAATTACTCCAGTTAGAAATTTCTACAATTTTTTTGTGTTGGGGATTTTTTTTTCATAAAAAAATTGCACTCGCACTCTTTCTAGTAGTTTTGAGTAATATTGTAACATTTTTCTAATTTTGTTTCGTAGTTACCCCATTGAGAAATTAATAGAATTTTTGTGTTGGGAAAAATTTAGTAAAAAAATTTCACTGCACTCTTTTAGGCTCTGTAATATATTTGTTTTTTTTGTAGTAATAGTTTTACATTTTTGGAATTCAGTTTTTGTAGTTACACCTGTAAAAAAAATTGCAATTTTTTGTGCTCGGGTAAAGACATTCCACTACAAACTTTCAAGCTCAATTTTTTATTTTTCTAGTTGTTTTGTGTTGAAGAATTTTTGTAACAAAAAAAAATTCACTACACTCTTTCTAGTTCATTTGTTTATTTTTCTATTTGTTTTGAGTAATCTTTTTACATTTTTATATTTTAGTTTTCGCAGTTAAACTCGTCAGAAATTTGTACAATTTTCTCGTGTCGAAATTTTTTTTATGAAATTCCACTCCACTCTTTCAAAGCTTATTTCTTTTAGTAGAAAAATTCCACGGTGGTGTTTCAAGCTCATTTTTTTCTATTTGTTTTGAGTAGTATTCTTGCTTTTTAGGAATTTAGTTTTCGTAATTACTCCAATTAGAAATTTCTAAAAAAAATTGTGTTGGGGATTTTTTCATTAAAAAAATTCCACTGCAATCTTTCTAGTAGTTATGAGTAACATTGTAATATTTTTCAAATTTAGTTTCGTAGTTAGCCAATTGAGAAATTTATACAATTTTTGTGTTGGGGAAAACTTTTAGTAAAAAATTCCACTGCACTCTTTTAGGCTCTATAATTTTCTTTTTGTAGTAATAATTTTACATTTTTGAAATTGAGTTTTTTAGGCTACACCAGTAAAAAATTTCTGCAATTTTTTTTGTTGGGTAAAGACATTCCACTACAGTCTTCCAAACTCAATTTTTTATTTTTCTAGTAGTTTTGTGTTGGGAAATTTTTTTAATTAAAAATCCCACTACACTCTTTTCATCTCGTTTGTTTATTTCCCTAATTATTTTTAGTAATGTTTTTATATTTTTGGATTTTAATTTTCGCAGCTTGCACTAGTAAGAAATTTGTATAATTTTTTGTGTCGAAGAATTTTTTTTTATGAAATCCCACTCCACTATTTCAAAGCTTATTTTTTGCTAGGAGTGTCCGTGGGAAAAATTTTCAGTAGAAAAATTCCACTATGGTGTTTGAAGCTCATTTTTTTATTTTTCTATTTGTTTTGAGTAATATTCTTGCTTTTTACGATTTTCATAATTACTCTAGTTAGAAATTTCTACAATCTTTTTGTGTTGGAGATTTTTTTTTATAAAAAAATTTCACTGCCCCTTTTCTAGTAGATTTGAGTAATATTGTAATATTTTTCAAATTTAGTTTCGTAGTTACCCCTATTGAAAAATTTATACAAATTTTTGTGTTGGGAAAAATTTTTAGTACAAAAATTTCACTACACTTTTTTAGGCTCTATAATTTATTTGCTTTCTTTGCAGTAATAATTTTACAGTTTTGGAATTCAATTTTTGTAGTTACACCAGTAAGAAATTTCTACAATTTTTTGTGCTAGGTAAAGACATTCCACTACAGACCTTTCAAGCTCAGCTTTTTTATTTTTCTAGTAGTTTTGTGTTGAGAAATTTTTGTAATAAAAAACATCTAGTGCACTCTTTCGAGCTCATTTGTTTACTTTTCTATTTGTTTTGAGTAATGTTTTTACATTTTTGGATTTTAGTTTTCACAATTACATCGTTAAAAAATTTCTACAATTTTTTGTGTCGGAGAATTTTTTTTATGAAATTCCACTCCACTCTTTCAAATCTTATTTTTTTTTCTAGGAGTTTCTTTGGGAATTTTTTTGGTAGACAAATTCAACTGTTGTGTTTCAAGCTCATTTTTTTTTATTTTTCTATTTGTTTTGAGTAATATTCTTGTAGTTTTCGTAATTACTCCAGTTAGAAATTTCTGCAATTTTTTGTGTTGGAGATATTTTTTTTCATAAAAAAATTCCATCGCACTCTTTCTAGTAGTTTTGAGTAATATTGTAACATTTTTCTAATTTTGTTTCGTAGTTACCCCATTGAGAATTAATACAATTTTTGTGTTGGGAAAAATTTAGTAAAAAAGTTTCACTGCACTCTTTTAGGCTCTGTAATTTATTTGTTTTTTTGTAGTTATAATTTTACATTTTTGGGATTCAGCTTTTGTAGTTACACCAATAAAAAAAATTGCAATTTTTTGTGCTGGGTAAATACATTCCACTACAACCTTTCAAGCTCAATTTTTTATTATTCTAGTTGTTTTGTGTTGAGGAATTTTTGTAACAAAAAAAATTCACTACCCTCTTTCTAGCTCATTTGTTTATTTTTTTATTTGTTTTGAGTAATCTTTTTACATTTTAATATTTTAGTTTTCGCAGTTAAACTCGTAAGAAATTTGTACAATTTTTTGTGTTAGAATTTTTTTTATGAAATTCCACTCCACTCTTTCAAAACTTATTTCTTTTAGTAGAAAAATTCCATGGTGGTGTTTCAAGCTCATTTTTTTCTATATTTTTAAGTAGTATTCTTGCTTTTTAGGAATTTAGTTTTCGTAATTACTCCAATTATAAATTTCTAAAAAAAATTGTGTTGGGGATTTTTTCATAAAAAAATTCCACTGCAATCTTTCTAGTAGTTATGAGTAATATTGTAATATTTTTCGAATTTAGTTTCGTAGTTAGCCAATTGAGAAATTTATACAATTTTTGTGTTGGGGAAAACTTTTAGTAAAAAATTCCACTGCACTCTTTTAGGCTCTATAATTTTCTTTTTATAGTAATAATTTTACATTTTTGGAATTGAGTTTTTTAGGCTACACCAAGTAAAATATTTCTGCAATTTTTTTTGTTGGGTAAAGACATTCCACTACAGTCTTTCAAGCTCAATTTTTTATTTTTCTAGTAGTTTTGTGATGGGGAATTTTTTTAATTAAAAATCCCACTACACTCTTTTCAGCTCGTTTGTTTATTTCTTTATTTGTTTTGAATAATGTTTTTACATTTTTGGATTTTAATTTTCACAGTTGCACCGGTAAGAAATTTGTATAATTTTTTGTGTCAAAGAATTTTTTTTTATGAAATTCCACTCGACTCTTTCAAAGCTTATTTTTTTTTCTAGGAGTTTTCGTGGGAAAAATTTTAAGTAGAAAAATTCCACTGTGGTGTTTGAAGCTCATTTTTTTATTTTTCTATTTGTTTTGAGTAATATTCTTGCTTTTTACGATTTTCATAATTACTCCAGTTAGAAGTTTCTACAATTTTTTTGTGTTGGAGATTTTTTTTCATAAAAAAATTTCACTCGCCCTTTTTCTAGTAGATTTGCGTAATATTGTAATATTTTTCAAATTTAGTTTCGTAGTTACCCCTATTGAGAAATTTATACAAATTTTTGTGTTGGGAAAAATTTTTAGTAAAAAAATTTCACTACACTTTTTTAGGCTCTATAATTTATTTGCTTTCTTTGCAGTAATAATTTTACAGTTTTGGAATTCAGTTTTTGTAGTTACACCAGTAAGAAATTTCTGCAATTTTTTGTGCTAGGTAAAGACATTCCACTACAGCCTTTCAAACTCAGCTTTTTATTTTTCTAGTAGTGCACTCTTTCGAGCTCATTTGTTTACTTTTCTATTTGTTTTGAGTAATGTTTTTACATTTTTGGATTTTAGTTTTCACAATTACATCGTTAAAAAATATCTACAATGTTTTGTGTCGGAGAATTTTTTTATGAAATTCCACTCCACTCTTTCAAATCTTGTTTTTTTTCTAAGAGTTTCTTTGGGAATTTTTTTAGTAGACAAATTCCACCGTGGTGTTTAAAGCTCATTTTTTTTATTTTTCTATTTGTTTTGAGTAATATTCTTACTTTTTAGGAATTTAGTTTTCGTAATTACTCCAGTTAGAAATTTCTACAATTTTTTTGTGTTGGGGATTTTTTTTCATAAAAAAATTGCACTGCACTCTTTCTAGTAGTTTTGAGTAATATTGTAACATTTTTCTAATTTTGTTTCGTAGTTACCCCATTGAGAAATTAATAGAATTTTTGTGTTGGGAAAAATTTAGTAAAAAAATTTCACTGCGCTCTTTTAGGCTCTGTAATATATTTGCTTTTTTTGTAGTAATAGTTTTACATTTTTGGAATTCAGTTTTTGTAGTTACACCAGTAAAAAAAATTGCAATTTTTTGTGCTGGGTAAAGACATTCCACTACAACCTTTCAAGCTCAATTTTTTATTTTTCTAGTTGTTTTGTGTTGAAGAATTTTTGTAACAAAAAAAAAATTCACTACAATCTTTGTAGTTCATTTGTTTATTTTTCTATTTGTTTTGAGTAATCTTTTTACATTTTTATATTTTAGTTTTCGCAGTTAAACTCGTAAGAAATTTGTACAATTTTCTGTGTCAGAAATCTTTTTTATGAAATTTCACTCCACTCTTTCAAAGCTTATTTCTTTTAGTAGAAAAATTTCACGGTGGTGTTTCAAGCTCATTTTTTTTCTATTTGTTTTGAGTAGTATTCTTGCTTTCTAGGAATTTAGTTTTCGTAATTACTCCAATTAGAAATTTCTAAAAAAAATTGTGTTGGGGATTTTTTCATTAAAAAAATTTCACTGCAATCTTTCTAGTAGTTATGAGTAATATTGTAATATTTTTCGAATTTAGTTTCGTAGTTAGCCAATTGAGAAATTTATACAATTTTTGTGTTGGGGAAAACTTTTAGTAAAAAATTCCACTGCACTCTTTTAGGCTCTATAATTTTCTTTTTGTAGTAATAATTTTACATTTTTGAAATTGAGTTTTTTAGGCTACACCAGTAAAAAATTTCTGCAATTTTTTTTGTTGGATAAAGACATTCCACTACAGTCTTCCAAACTCAATTTTTTATTTTTCTAGTAGTTTTGTGTTGGGAAATTTTTTTAATTAAAAATCCCACTACACTCTTTTCATCTCGTTTGTTTATTTCCCTAATTGTTTTCAGTAATGTTTTTACATTTTTGGATTTTAATTTTCGCAGCTTGCACTAGTAAGAAATTTGTATAATTTTTTGTGTCGAAGAATTTTTTTTTATGAAATCCCACTCCACTCTTTCAAAGCTTATTTTTTGCTAGGAGTTTCCGTGGGAAAACTTTTCAGTAGAAAAATTCCACTATGGTGTTTGAAGCTCATTTTTTTATTTTTCTATTTTTTTTAGTAATATTCTTGCTTTTTACGATTTTTATAATTACTCCGAGTTAGAAATTTCTACAATTTTTTTATGTTGGGGATTTTTTTTCATAAAAAAATTTCACTTCCCTTTTTCTAGTAGATTTGAGTAATATTGTAATATTTTTCAAATTTAGTTTCAGTAGTTACCCCTATTGAGAAATTTATACAAATTTTTGTGTTGGGAAAAATTTTTAGTAAAAAAATTTTACTGCACTTTTTTAGGCTCTATAATTTATTTGCTTTCTTTGCAGTAATAATTTTACAGTTTTGGAATTCGGTTTTTATAGTTACACCAGTAAGAAATTTTTGCAATTTTTTGTGCTAGGTAAAGACATTCCACTACAGCCTTTCAAGCTCAGTTTTTGTAATAAAAAACATCTAGTGCACTCTTTCGAGCTCATTTGTTTACTTTTCTATTTATTTTGAGTAATGTTTTTACATTTTTGGATTTTAGTTTTCACAATTACATCGTTAAAAAATTTCTACAATTTTTTGTGTCAGAGAATTTTTTTTTTATGAAATTCCACTCCACTCTTTTGAAAGTGATGAAGATCTTATTGAATTACTTTAGCAAAGATGTTGTTGATTTGATGAAGTAAAAAATGAAGTCAAAGGCTACTTTGTGGCAGTCAAAGGTCACGTAGATAAAAGAGTAGTGGGATTAGTGTGTCTGCATCTCTGCTTAGGTATAATCATTTTTATATCTCTACTGCATGAGGTTTCTTCATTTAAAAGATTTTGCAAATGCCTCTAAAAAATGTTTAAACAGTTAAAAACAAAGTATTTTGATAAAAAATTTTGAATTAGCTATTTTAACTAATAGCATATAAGCTTTATCAACTAAAATGTTCTTAACACTTTTGTAACAGGTTTTTAACTGATATGTTTTCGAAATAATCGATTGTTTTCATTAGAAGGAATTTTGAAAACCTTCTGGCAATATTTTAACTGATATAGAATTGATATAATCGATTAAAATGACTTAGAATATTTTGAAAAGTGTTCTGGCAGAATTTTAATCGATACAAACTCGAAATAATCGATTGAAATAACTTGAAGTGTTTTGAAAGTTGTTCTGTCAGTATTTTAATCGATACAAATGCGAAATAATCGATTAAAATAACTAAGAGGTTTTTTTCAGAATATTTTAAATCGATTAATACAAGCTTGCTATCAGTTTAAATAAATTAGAAAGTTTTATGAAATCTTTTGGCAGAATTATAATCGATTAAAATGCGTTTCAATCGATTAAAATAACTAAGTGAACTTTTTTCAAAGTGTTTTAATCGATTAAAACATATTGTTATCGATTAAAATCACTTAGAAAAGTTTATAAGAATGTTTTGCAACATTTTAATTGATTGAAAGACGAAACAATTGATTAAAACAGTTTGGAAGATTTTTTACAAAGATTTTTAATTGATATAAACGTTGTCGTATCAGCTTAAAACAAATCTGGAAAATAATCAAGAACTTTTTAAAAGATTAAAACAAGACTTTTAACATATTAAAAGATTATTTTAATAGATTAAATAAACCAGACAGTTTTGAAAATCTTCTATATAAACAGAGTTGCTTGAACTTTTTAAAACATATCTTTTAGCAATCAATCAAGCAATCATAAGTGCTACTTTCAAGAGAGAATCGCGCTAGTTTTTTTTTTAAGTTCATAGAAGTTCTTTCTTGAGGCAAAATTTGCATTCTCTTGGAGAAGAAACTCACACTGCAGAGTTGCATAAATCTGGTTTGAGCGTTCTAATTTCTTCTCTTTGTTTCTTTACTTTCTTTACTGTATTGTGGGTGCCTGGAATTGTGGGCACTGGGTTCTCGTAGCTGGAATTTGGTCTGCAGGGTTGGTCAAGAACTGGAATTTGGTTCTTGGTGAAGGTTTAGGTGCAAGAACTGAAATTTTGGTTCTTGTGGTAGATTGAGTGTGAGATTAAAGTTGTAATTTGTAAAACGTTCAATCTAGTGGAACCCAGCTGGAATTTGGCTGGAAACTGGACGTAGCCCTAGGATTGGGTGAATCAGTATAAATCTTGGTTGTATCTTTCTAAACCTTTCTCTCCTTTAATTCTGTAACTGCATTTATTTTGATTGCTTGCTGTGTGTGATTCAAGAACTGGTCAGATTTCTTAATCTTTGAAATAGATAATCTGTAAATTATGAAAATCTTTCAAAGATCAATTCACCCCCCCCTCTTGATCTCAGCCTACATTTCTAATAATTGGTATCAAGAGCAAGGGTCTTGAAAAATACTCAAGGCTTTCGGTCCAAATCTTTAATGGCTGAAAACAAATTACCTTTTTCTGAGGGAGCTTTTATTAATAGACCTCCACTGTTTTGTGGTACAGATTATCCATTTTGGAAGATTAGGATGAAGATCTTTATTGAATCTATTGATAGGAATGTTTGGGATGTAATTTCTAATGGTCCATTAATTACAGAAAAAGAATGGTCTAGTTTAAATGATGAAGAAAAGAAAAAAGTTCAAAGTGATTGTACTGCTAAAAACATAATTACTTCTGCAATGCAAATCTGCCAAGGAAATGTGGGAAGTTCTTGAGGTTACTCATGAGGGAACAACTAATGTAAAGAGAGACAGAAAACATACTCTCATAAGAGAATATGAGTTGTTTAAAATGCAAACTTGAGAGAGTATTGCAGATGTGCATAAGTGCTTCACTCATATCATCAATCATCTAATGGGCTTAGGTAAAACTTTTGATAAAGAAGAATTAAATATTAAAGTTATGAAATGTCTTGACAGGTCATGGCAGCCCAAGGTCACAGCAATCTCAGAATCAAAAGACTTATCCGTCATGACAACAACTTCCTTGTTTGGCAAACTCAGAGAACATGAAATGGAAATTAACAGATTCAATGAGCAAGAAGTCTCGAGAAAAAAGGTAGAAGTATAGCACTCAAGGTTGAAGAAAGAAGTCAAGAATCGGAGGAGGAAAGTGAAAATCTTGGACTCGCTTGTCGGAAAGTTCAACAAATTTCTCAAGAAAAGATTCAAGATAAAGAAAAACACAAAAGGTATGAAAAGAAATCTGATTCTTTTAATTATAAATGCTATGGTTGTGGTAAGCAGGGTCATGTAAGAATGGAGTGCCCAGAAAAGAACAAATACAATGATAAGAAAGAGGAAAAAGTCAAAAGAAGAGCATATGTTGCATGGGATGATAATGATACTTCATCAACAGAAAATTCTGATAATGAATAAGCTAACTTGTGTCTAATGGAAAATCAAAATCATCAAACCAGCAGTGTAAGTTCTAACTCTTCTTCAAATTTGGTGAATTATAATTCATTACAAGAAGCATTTAATGAAATGCATGAAGAAACTCGAAACCGCAAAAAGAAAATGATAGGCTAAAAGGCATGAATAATTGGTTAGTAAATAGAGTAGATTCTCTTGAAAAGAAAATTCTTGAAGATGAAACTGATCTTGACTTTTTAAAATTAATCCATGATAATTCTGATTGTGTATGTAATAAACCATGTAATAATTGTTCAGAATTACAAAAGAAGATTGATTTTTTATCACAAACTGTTTCAAAGTTTACACAAGGTCAAGCTAATCTTGATGTTCTTCTTGGGTCATAAAAACTTATTTTTGACAAATCTGGCATTGGATTTACATCTAGCATGAAATTCAGAAAAACAAATGTAAACAGGAAATTATACTCATCATCTGTGATTAAATGTTTTTACTGCATGAAAAAAGGTCATTCTATGAAATATTGTAGAATTAAGAAGTATGTTATTCCTAGAGGTAGAATGAAGTGGATTCCCAAAAATTCATTTCAAATAACCTGATTGGACCCAGTGATTATAAAAAGGGTACTAGAAATATGCTAAATCTGTTTTGCAGGAACAAAATCTGGAAGTCCCTTGGTGTTCAAAGCAGAAAATTCGGTTCTGGTTTCATAAACTGAATGTTTTAATTGATATAAAACAGTTTTAATCGATTACAGAGAATACCAGAAAAGTTGTTCGTACAGTTTTAATCGATTAAAATACGAATTAATCGATTAAAATGCTCTCAGGAATTTTAGTTTAGCTGTTTTAATCGATTAAAAAGGATCTATATCAGTTAAAACCACTAAGAGGTCAAATTTAATCGATCCCTCTTCGTTTTAATTTATTAAAATTCTGTTATCATTTTATTAATTTCTTCCAGTACAGAAATAATCGATTCTTTTATGTATTAATCGATTATTTCACTGTTGCATATTCAAACGTAATATTAAAGACCAAATTAATAGGTTAATTTGTTAATTAATCGATTGATTTGTTCCTGAAAATTATTTTTACAACATCCAATTGAAAATTGGTCAGCAAATTAGAGTAAAAAATCCAAGTTTTTGTGTTAATCAAAATCTGCATAATACATTTATTGCATCTGTTGACCAAGTCAAAAATGTATCAAAGAACAAAATAGCTGATGTACCCATCGTCCGGAACCTGTGCCTCTGTCTTTGGTCAAGGGGACAATTGCATTTAAAGCTGAAACGTTGCAGTTTTGTCTCTTTGGATTTCAAAAATTTGAAATCCGATCTTCATCAAACCAGGTTCTGTACTTACCCAACCATTTCTCAACTTATCATCTTTCTTCTGTTTTCATATTTTCAAAATCTCCTCTCGAATCTCTGCTACAAACATGTTCAAAAGATCAAAATCAAGGAAGAAAAAAAAAGGAGAGTCTTCCTCTGCTGGAAATCAAGGAGGTCATCTTGAAAATTGGTTCAGTGGTGATATAGAAAAGATGAATAATTTCATCACTCATTTCAGTCAAAAGAAACTTGTAATTCCCAAATTCATAAGGTTTGCTTGGCTAGATGAAGAAGGGTTCACTTCGTTAAGAAGAAAACTGAAGAATTTTTTGGAATATACTAGCAACATTCAACCAGATTTGGTAAGAGTGTTTTATGCAAATCTCACTGTTAGTGGTTCCACATTAAGATCTCAGGTAAAAGGAGTTAATATGGTCATTACTCCTGATATTTGGGATGAAGTTGCTGGTCTCAAAGATGTTGGTGTAAAAGTCCCCAGAGGTAATATTGTTGAATTGCCGGAGTTCAACAAAATTCAATTTTTTCGTACCTGTCTCAAAGATCAAGGTGATTTGGTAAGAATTTTCAATGCTGGGAAGATGAGGCTTGAATCAAGAATCCTTGCCTTCATTATTGCATGGATGCTTACTCCGAGGGGAAGTAATCATGCTATACTCAATGAGAGTGATTTAGCTCTCATGTATTGCCTAGAAAATAGGATTCGTGTTAACTGGGTCTATGTTATTAAAGATCACATGGTAAAAGCCAAGAGGCTTGCTGATTATAAACTGTCTTATGCTTTGTTAATCAACAAATTTTTTAGACATTTTGCAGTAGATTTAGAAGGGGAGTATGTGGAAACTCCGAAAGCATCTAATGAGATTGATGACTCAACTTTATGAAAAATGGGGTTTATTAAAATTGATGATGAGTGGATCTCTAAAGTTGATGCTGGGATGTCTGAAGATGAGGAAGAAGATGAAGAAGAAGATGAGCAAGGTCAAATTCCTTCCTCTCCAGCTGCTGCAGAGGTTCCTGAATCCACTGGTGGGGAGGCATCATATGAGAACATGGAGATAATTCCCTACATGGAACAACCTGACCGTGGGACTCCTTTGTCTCAATTTGAAAGGTCCATGCTTTCTCAAATGGCCACAATGCAGGAAAACCAAAGGAAGCATATGCAAATGACCTATCAACACTTCCAGCAGACCAACAATCAGTTCACAAACCTTGGAAACCAGATTGCTGATATTTACACCAAACTGGAAGATATGCATCTCAATCAAGGGAATTTGGATGATTGAGTGGTTAAAAAAAAAGGGTCCCTTCCTATCTTTTTCTTATGTCATATTTCTTTTACTGCTAATTTTCATTTCAGGTCTGTAATATTAACTGGTTTTAAACCAGGAACAATCTTTTAACTTTGCTCAATATGATGTAGGTTTTAATTTGAATTAAGAGAGGCTAGATAGAATCAAACATAATTCTTTGATAATTTTAGCTGATACAAAATAGATTTAATCGATTAAATCGATTAAAGGAAACACTTACATAGGAAATTCACATCAAAATAATCGATTAATTAGCATATCAATCGATTAAAATCTATATGTTATGTATTTGTATCAACTAAAACTAGTTTACATCAGTTAAATCAGCTAAATAAGATACTATTCTGATTTTGATGGATCTATTAGTTAAAACTTACTCAATCCAGTTGATATTATCTTTAAACATTTTCCTAATAATCATTTTTACAAAATCCGCACTGAATTAGGCATTTTAGATACATCAAACATTACTTAGTTTTCAAAAGTAGATGTTTTAATCGATAAAAACAAGCTTTAAATCGATTAAAAGCACTTATACAACATTTTTCTTACTGTTTTAATCGATTAAATGTCGATTTAATCTATTAAATCAAATTATGTTTCAAACTTTTGAAATTCATCACTGTTTTAATCGATTAAAACATAATTTTAATCGATTAAAACTAGTAACAAGATCATTTTAATCGATTTCGTTCTGTTTTTAATCGATTATTACTCTGGAAAGAAAAATTAAAGGCTTTAGTTAATGGTTGTTCTTGTAACATGCTACTAAAGCATGGTTCCCTTATCTTTACACGTGTTAATTGTATTCATTACAAACGTGTTAATGAAGATAAGTTTGAATCAACTTTGATTGGTCTTTACATGAGTAAGGTATCTTGTTCAAATCTTTTACTGTTTTTCAAAAACTAAAATTTTGATGCATACCCTGCATTGTATTTGCTTTGTTCCTCTGTTCCCTATTTTTGATGAAGTCAAAAGGGGGAGAAATAATTGCTTTGCTTTTATAATTGATTTTCCTTATTTAGGGGGAGTAGCAATATAGGGGGAGAAATAGGAAAATGATTAATTTTTGAATACTCACTAATCTATATATTCAAGTGACTTCTTCTGCAGAGTTATTATTCAAAGAGGTGTTCGTCTTCATCAAATAGGGGGAGACTGAAAGTGATGAAGATCTTATTGAATTACTTTGACAAAGATCTTGTTGATTTGATGAAGTAAAAAATGAAGTCAAAGGCTACTTTGTGGCAGTCAAAGGTCACTTAAATAAAAGAGTAGTGAGATTAGCAAGTCTGCATCTCTGCTTAGGTATAATCATTTTTATATCTCTGCTGCATGAGGTTTCTTCATTTAAAAGATTTTTCAAATGCCTCTAAAAAATGTTTAAACGGTTAAAAACAAAGTATTTTGATAAAATGTTTTTAATTAGCTATTTTAACTAATAACATATAAGCTTTATCAACTAAAATGTTCTTGTAGACCCCAAATCTTGCCCCGCCTCCAAATAAAGAGAAGAAGACCTCCTATTCGAAGATGGACGAAGCCTAACAAGCCACTAGGAGAGACTATTATGCCCCATACTAGGATAGGAGGGATTTTTGGCACAAAAAATAAGTTTTCTTGCCTTTTTGGGACGAGACCGCCGTCTCGCCTCACGCAAATGGCGAGACCGCCGTCTCACCAAACGAGACGGCGGTCTCGCCACCTGCGAATGACGAGACGGCGGTCTCGTTTGGCGAGACGGCGGTCTCGCCACTTTGGCATGACGAGACGGCGGTCTCGACCATGTCAGACGAGAACGGCGGTCTCGCCACTGCCAGGCGCGAAAACCTATAAATAGGGGTCCTCCCCCCCTCATTTCCACACACCAAAAGCTTTAGCTCTCCCTTCTCTCTAAAAACTTCTCTCTAGAATCCCTCCGACGCATTTTCGGAGCTTCTGAGTGCTTTTGTGAGCGTTTTTCGGCGTCTAGAAGAGTTTCCAGCGTCGTGTAGAGTGAAGGGCTGCCAAAAAGCACCCATTTCTTTTAAAGAAATAAAATAAAAAGCTTGCTTCAGAGGTTTAAATTCTCCCTCTCTATCTTTTACTGCTTTAAATTTTAAATTATGCAATAGATTAGGGCCATGTAGTCATAATTTTAAATTCCGCAAAATAAAAAGGGCAAAAGCGTAATTTTCACCAGTTTAAATATTTTTAAATAGCCGGCCTGTCATGGGAACCCGAAAGGGGCGTCGTAAAGGGACTAATACTCCCTTTACACGTAACTAACTCCCTTACCCAACTCTGGTTCTAACGACCAAAGTTGGTTTTTGAAAACCAACGCCTTTTAAAACACCTTTTCCGATGTTTCCGGTAAAAACATCGGTGGCGACTCCACAGAACCCCTCAAAATTAGTCCTTGGGTTAGCCCGGTTATCGGACAACCCAAGGACGACCTTTCGAAAACCTCGCCCCTAGGTTAGCCCGGTTATCGGACAACCTAAAGGCGTTGTAACCACACATAAAAAACGCGAAAAATAAAAAGGGTCGAAACCATCGCGTCGCTCCGACCGCCATCTCTTTTTGACGGCGGCGACAGTTCTTAACACTTTTGTAACAGGTTTTTAACTGATATGTTTTCGAAATAATCGATTGTTTTCATTAGAAGGATTTTTGAAAACCTTCTGCTAGTATTTTAACTGATATAGAATTAATATAATCGATTAAAATGACTTAGAATATTTTGAAAAGTGTTCTGCGAGAATTTTATTCGATACAAACTCGAAATAATTGATTGAAATAACTTGAAGTGTTTTGAAAGTTGTTCTGTCAGTATTTTAATCGATACAAATGCGAAATAATCGATTAAAACAACTAAGAGGTTTTTTTCAGAATATTTTAAATCGATTAATACAAGCTTGCTATCAATTAAAATAACTTAGAAAGTTTTATGAAATCTTTTGCCAGAATTATAATCGATTAAAATGCGTTTCAATCGATTAAAATAACTAAGTGAACTTTTTCAAAGTGTTTTAATCGATTAAAACATATTGTTATCGATTAAAATCACTTAGAAAAGTTTATAAGAATGTTTTGCAGTATTTTAATCGATTGAAAGACGAAACAATCGATTAAAATAGTTTGGAAGATTTTTTACTAAGAGTTTTAATTGATATAAACGATGTCGTATCAGCTTAAAACAAATCCGGAAAATAATCAAGAACTTTTTAACAGATTAAAATAAGTTTTAACAGATTAAAACAAGACTTTTAACAGATTAAAAGATTATTTTAACAGATTAAATAAACCAGCAATTTTGAAAATCTTCTATATAAACAGAGTTGCTTGAACTTTTTAAAACATATCTTTTAGCAATCAATCAAGCAATCATAAGTGCTACTTTCAAGAGAGAATCGCGCTAGTTTTTTTTTTAAGTTCATAGAAGTTCTTTCTTGAGGCAAAATTTGCATTCTCTTGGAGAAGAAACTCACACTGCAGAGTTGCGTAAATCTGGTTTGAGCGTTCTCTTTGTTTCTTTACTTTTTTTACTGTATTGTGGGTGCCTGGAATTGTGAGCATTGGGTTCTGTAGCTGGAATTTGGTTGCAGGGTTGGTCAAGAACTGGAATTTGGTTCTTGGTGAAGGTTTAGGTGTAGGAACTGGAATTTTGGTTCTTGTGGTAGATGGAGTGTGAGATTAAAGTTGTAATCTGTAAAAAGTTCAATCTAGTGGAACCCAGCTGGAATTTGGCTGGAAACTGGACGTAGTCCTGGGATTGGGTGAACCAGTATAAATCTTGGTTGTATCTTTCTAAACCTTTCTCTCCTTTAATTCTGTAACTGCATTTATTTTGATTGCTTGCTGTGTGTGATTCAAGAACTGGTCAGATTTCTTAATCTTTGAAATAGATAATCTGTAAATTGCGAAAATCTTTCAAAGATCAATTCACCCCCCCCTCTTGATGTCAGCCTACATTTCTAACATCTTTCAAATCTTGTTTTTTTCTAGGAGTTTCTTTGGGAATTTTTTTAGTAGACAAATTCCACTATGGTGTTTCAAGCTCATTTTTTTTATTTTTCTATTTGTTTTGAGTAATATTCTTGCTTTTTAAGAATTTAGTTTTCGTAATTACTCTAGTTAGAAATTTCTACAATTTTTTTGTGTTGGGGATTTTTTTTCATAAAAAAATTCCACTTCCCTTTTTCTAGTAGATTTGAGTAATATTGTAATATTTTTCAAATTTAGTTTCGTAGTGACCCCTATTGAGAAATTTATAAAAAAATTTGTGTTGGGAAAATTTTTAGTAAAAAAATTTCACTTGCACTTTTTTAGGCTCTATAATTTATTTGCTTTCTTTGCAGTAATAATTTTACATTTTTGGAATTCAGTTTTTGTAGTTACACCAGTAAGAAATTTCGTCAATTTTTTGTGCTAGGTAAAGACATTCCACTGCAGCCTTTCAAGCTCTGTTTTTTATTTTTCTAGTAGTTCTGTGTTGGGAAATGTTTGTAATAAAAAACATCTAGTGCACTCTTTCGAGCTCATTCGTTTACTTTTCTATTTGTTTTGAGTATTGTTTTTACATTTTTGGATTTTAGTTTTCACAATTACATCGTTAAAAAATTTCTACAATTTTTTGTGTCAGAGAATTTTTTTTTATGAAATTCCACTCCACTCTTTCAAATCTTGTGTTTTTTTCTAGGAGTTTCTTTGGGAATTTTTTTAGTAGACAAATTCCACTTGTGGTGTTTAAAGCTCATTTTTTTTATTTTTCTATTTGTTTTGAGTAATATTCTTGTTTTTTAGGAATTTAGTTTTCGTAATTACTCCAGTTAGAAATTTCTACAATTTTTTTGTGTTGGGGATATTTTTTTCATAAAAACATTCCACTTGCACTCTTTCTAGTAGTTTTGAGTAATATTGTAACATTTTTCTAATTTTGTTTCGTAGTTACCCCATTGAGAAATTAATACAATTTTTGTGTTGGGAAAAATTTAGTAAAAAAATTCCACTGCACTCTTTTAGGCTCTGTAATTTATTTGCTTTTTTTGTAGTAAAAATTTTACATTTTTAGAATTCAGTTTTTGTAGTTACACCAGTAAAAAAAATTGTAATTTTTTGTGCTGGGTAAAGACATTCCACTACAACCTTTCAAGCTCAATTTTTTATTTTTCTAGTTGTTTTGTGTTGAGGAATTTTTGTAACAAAAAAAAAATTCACTACACTCTTTCTAGCTCATTTGTTTATTTTTCTATTTGTTTTGAGTAATCTTTTTACATTTTAATATTTTAGTTTTCGGAGTTACACTCGTAAGAAATTTGTACAATTTTTTGGGTCAGAAATTTTTTTTATGAAATTTCACTCCACTCTTTCAAAGCTTATTTCTTTTAGTAGAAAAATTCCACGGTGGTGTTTCAAGCTCATTTTTTTTTCTATTTGTTTTGAGTAGTATTCTTGCTTTTTAGGAATTTAGTTTTCGTAATTACTCCAATTAGAAATTTCTAAAAAAAATTGTGTTGTGGATTTTTTCATAAAAAATTTCCACTGCAATCTTTCTAGTAGTTATGAGTAATATTGTAATATTTTTCGAATTTAGTTTCGTAGTTAGCCAATTGAGAAATTTATACAGTTTTTGTGTTGGGGAAAACTTTTAGTAAAAAAATTCCACTGCACTCTTTTAGGCTCTATAATTTTCTTTTTGTAGTAATAATTTTACATTTTTGGAATTGAGTTTTTTAGGCTACACCAGTAAAAAATTTCTGCAATTTTTTTTGTTGGGTAAAGACATTCCACTATGGTCTTTCAAGCTCAATTTTTATTTTTCTAGTAGTTTTGTGTTGGGGAGTTTTTTTTAATTAAAAATCCCACCACACTCTTTTTAGCTCGTTTGTTTATTTCTTTATTTGTTTTCAGTAATGTTTTTACATTTTTGGATTTTAATTTTCGCAGTTGCACCGGTAAGAAATTTGTATAATTTTTTGTGTCAAAGAATTTTTTTTTTTATGAAATTCCACTCCATTCTTTCAAAGCTTATTTTTTTCTAGGAGTTTTCGTGGGAAAAATTTTCAGTAAAAAAATCTCACTGTGGTGTTTGAAGCTCATTTTTTTTCTATTTGTTTTGAGTAATATTCTTGCTTTTTACGATTTTCATAATTACTCCAATTAGAAATTTCTACAATCTTCTTGTGTTGGGGATTTTTTTTCATAAAAAAATTCCACTTCCCTTTTTCTAGTAGATTTGAGTAATATTGTAATATTTTTCAAATTTAGTTTCGTAGTGACCCCTATTGAGAAATTTATACAAATTTTTGTGTTTGGAAAAATTTTTAGTAAAAAAATTTCACTGCACTTTTTTAGGCTCTATAATTTATTTGCTTTTTTTGAAGTAATAATTTTACATTTTTGGAATTCAAATTTTTGTAGTTACACCAGTAAGAAATTTCGTTAATTTTTTGTGCTAGGTAAAGACATTCCACTATAGCCTTTCAAGCTCTGTTTTTTATTTTTCTAGTAGTTCTTTGTTGGGAAATGTTTGTAATAAAAAACATCTAGTGCACTCTTTCGAGCTCATTCGTTTACTTTTCTATTTGTTTTGAGTATTGTTTTTACATTTTTGGATTTTAGTTTTCACAATTACATCGTTAAAAAATTTCTACAATTTTTTGTGTCAGAGAATTTTTTTTTATAAAATTCCACTCCACTCTTTCAAATCTTGTGTTTTTTTCTAGGAGTTTCTTTGGGAATTTTTTTAGTAGACAAATTCCACTGTGGTGTTTAAAGCTCATTTTTTTTATTTTTCTATTTGTTTTGAGTAATATTCGTGTTTTTTAGGAATTTAGTTTTCGTAATTACTCTAGTTAGAAATTTCTACAATTTTTTTGTGTTGGGGATATTTTTTTTCATAAAAAAATTCCACTGCACTCTTTCTAGTAGTTTTGAGTAATATTGTAACATTTTTCTAATTTTGTTTCGTAGTTACCCCATTGAGAAATTAATACAATTTTTGTGTTGGGAAAAATTTAGTAAAAAAATTCCACTGCACTCTTTTAGGCTCTGTAATTTACTTGCTTTTTTTGTAGTAATAATTTTACATTTTTGGAATTCAGTTTTTGTAGTTACACCAGTAAAAAAAATTGCAATTTTTTGTGGTGGGTAAAGACATTCCACTACAACCTTTTAAGCTCAATTTTTTATTTTTCTAGTTGTTTTGTGTTGAGGAATTATTGTAACAAAAAAAAATTCACTACACTCTTTCTAGCTCATTTGTTTATTTTTCTATTTGTTTTGAGTAATATTTTTACATTTTAATATTTTAGTTTTCGTAGTTACACTCGTAAGAAATTTGTACAATTTTTTGTGTCAGGAATTTTTTTTATAAAACTCCACTCCACTCTTTCAAAGCTTATTTCTTTTAGTAGAAAATTCCACGATGGTGTTTCAAGCTCATTTTTTTTCTATTTGTTTTGAGTAGTATTGCTTTTTAGGAATTTAGTTTTCGTAATTACTCCAATTAGAAATTTCTAAAATACATTTGTTTTGGGGATTTTTTCATAAAAAAATTCCACTGCAATCTTTCTAGTAGTTATGAGTAATATTGTAATATTTTTCAAATTTAGTTTCGTAGTTAGCCAATTGAGAAATTTATACAATTTTTGTGTTGGGGAAAACTTTTAGTAAAAACATTCCACTGCACTCTTTTAAGCTCTATAATTTTCTTTTTGTAGTAATAATTTTACATTTTTGGAATTCAGTTTTTTAGGCTATACCAATAAAAAATTTCTGCAATTTTTGTTGTTAGTTAAAGACATTTCACTACAGTCTTTCAAGCTTAATTTTTTATTTTTCTAGTAGTTTTGTGTTGGGAATTTTTTTTAATTAAAAATCCCACTACACTCTTTTCAACTCCATTGTTTATTTCTTTATTTGTTTTGAGTAATGTTTTTACATTTTTGGATTTTAGTTTTTACAGTTGCACCGGTAAGAAATTTGTATAATTTTTTGTGTCAAAGAATTTTTTTTATGAAATTCCACTCCACTCTTTCAAAGCTTATTTTTTTCTAGGAGTTTCTGTGGGAAAAATTTTCAGTAGAAAAATTCCACTGTGGTGTTTGAAGCTCATTTTTTTATTTTTCTATTTGTTTTGAGTAATATTCTTGCTTTTTACGATTTTCATAATTACTCCGAGTTAGAAATTTCTACAATTTTTTTGTGTTGGAGATTGTTTTTCATAAAGAAATTCCACTGCCCTTTTTCTAGTAGATTTGAGTAATATTGTAATATTTTCCAAATTTAGTTTCGTAGTTATCCTATTGAGAAATTTATACAAATTTTTGTGTTGGGAAAAATTTTTAGTAAAAAAATTTCACTGCACTTTTTTAGGCTCTATAATTTATTTGCTTTCTTTGCAGTAATAATTTTACATTTTTAGAATTCAGTTTTTGTAGTTATACCATTAAGAAATTTCTGCAATTTTTTGTGCTAGGTAAAGACATTCCACTACAGCCTTTCAAGCTCAGTTTTTTATTTTTCTAGTAGTTTTGTGTTGGGAAATTTTTGTAATAAAAAACATCTAGTGCACTCTTTCGAGCTCATTTGTTTACTTTTCTATTTGTTTTGAGTAATATTTTTACATTTTTTGGATTTTAGTTTTCACAACGTTAAAAAATTTCTACAATTTTTTGTGTCAGAGAATTTTTTTTATGAAATTCCACTCCACTCTTTCAAATCTTGTTTTTTTTTCTAGGAGTTTCTTTGGGAATTTTTTTAATAGACAAATTCCACTGTGGTGTTTCAAGCTCATTTTTTTATTTTTCTATTTGTTTTGAGTAATATTCTTGCTTTTTAGGAATTTAGTTTTCGTAATTACTCCAGTTAGAAATTTCTAGAATTTTTTTGTGCTGGGTATATTTTTTTCATAAAAAAATTCCACTGCATTCTTTCTAGTAGTTTTGAGTAATATTGTAACATTTTTCTAATTTAGTTTCGTAGTTACCCCATTGAGAAATTTATAAATTTTTTTGTGTTGGGCAAAATTCTTAGTAAAAAAATTCCACTCGCACTCTTTTAGGCTCCATAATTTATTTGCTTTCTTTGTAGTAATAATTTTACATTTTTGGAACTCGGTTTTGTAGTTACACCACCAAGAAATTTCTGAAATTTTTTGTGCTAGGTAAAGACATTCCACTATAGTCTTTTAAACTCACTTTTTTATTTTTTTAGTAGTTTTTTGTTGGGGAATTTTTGTAACAAAAAACATTTCATTACACTCTTCCAATCTCATTTGTTTTTTTTCCTATTTGTTTTGAGTAATATTTTTACATTTTAGGATTTTAGTTTTCGCAATCACACCGGTAAGAAATTCGTATAATTTTTTATGTCAAGAAATTTTGTGTTTTTTCTAGGAGTTTCTCTGAGAAATTTTTTTAGTAAAAAAATTCCAATGTGGTGTTTCAAGCTCATTTTTTCTATTCTTCTATGTGTTTTGAGTAATATTTTTCTTTTTTGGAATTTAGTTTTCGTAGTTACTCCAATTAGAAATTCCTACAATTTTTTTGTGTTGGGGATATTTTTTCTCATAAAAAAATTCCACTACAATTTTTTAGGTAGTTTATGAGTAATATTGTAACATTTTTTGAATTTAGTTTCGTAGTTACCTCATTGAGAAATTTATACAATTTTTTGTGGTGGAAAAAATTCTTAGTAAAAAAATTCCACTGCACTCTTTTCAGCTCTATAATTTATTCGTTTTCTTTGTAGTAATAATTTTACATTTTTGGAACTCAGTTTTTGTAGTAACACCAGCAATAAATTTCTGCAATTTTTTGTGGTGGGTAAAGACATTCCACTGCAGCCTTTCGAACTCAAATTTTTATTTTTCTAGTAGTTTTGTGTTGAGGAAATTTTTGTAATAAAAAAATTCCACTACACTCTTTCAAACTCATTTGTTTATTTTCCTATTTGTTTTGAGTAATGTTTTTACATTTTAGGATTATAGTTTTCGTAGTCACACCGTAAGTCAAGGAAATTTGTTTTTTTCTGAGTTACGAAATTTTTTAGTAAAAGATTTCACCTGGTGTTTCAGCATTTTTCTATTCTTTATTTGTTTTGATATTTTTGCTTTTAGGAGTTTAATTTCTGTATTCTCAGAGAAATTCTAGATTTTTTGGTTTGAGATTTTTTTATAAAAAAATTCACATTCTAGTAGTATGAGTAGTATTGTAAGTTCTCAATTTAGTTTCTGAAATTTTTCGTATTTGAAAATTTTGAGTAATATTCCTTGCTCTTTTATGCTGTATAATTTATTTTTTCTGTAGTAATAATTTTACATTTTAAGAATTTAGTTTTCATAGTTACACCAAGTAAGAAATTTTTGCAATTTTTTATGCTGGGTAAAGACATTCCACTACAACCTTTCAAGCTCAATTTTTTATTTTTCTTGTAGTTTTTTGTTGGGAAATTTTTGTAATAAAAAAATTCCACTACACTCTTTCAAGCTCATTTGTTTATTTTTCCATTTTTTTTTGAGTAATATTTTTATATTGTAGGATTTTAGTTTTCGCAGTTACACCGGTAAGAAATTTGTACAATTTTTTGTGTAGGGAATTTTTTTTTATGAAATTCCACTCCACTCTTTTAAAGCTTGTTTTTTTTCTAGGAGTTTATCTGGGAAAATTTTGTAGTAGAAAAATTCCTCTATGGTGTTTCAAGCTCATTTTTTTATATTTCTATTTGTTTTGACTAATTTTTTTTCTTTTTGGAATTTAGTTTTCGTAATTACTCCAGTTAGAAATTTCTACAATTTTTTTGTGTTGGAGATTTTTTTCATAAAAAAATTCCACTGCACTCTTTTTAGCAGTTATAAGTAATATTGTAACATTTTTCGAATTTAGTTTCGTGAATACCCAATTGAGAAATTTGTACAATTTTTTGTGTTCCGGAAAACTTTTAGTAAAAAAATTTCACTGCACTCTTTTAGGATCTATAATTTATTTATTTTCTTTGTAGAAATAATTTTACATTTTTAAAATTCAGTTTTTGTTGTTACATCAGGTAAGAAATTTCTGCACTTTTTTGTGCTTGGGTAAAGACTATAACCTTTTAGGCCCAATTTTTTATTTTTTTAGAAGTTTTGTGTTGAGGAATTTTTGTAATAAAAAAATTCCACTACACTCTTTTGAGCTCATTTGGTTATTTTTCTATTTGATTTGAGTAATGTTTTTACATTTTAGGACTTTAGTTTTCGCAGTTACACTAGTAAGAAATTTGTACAATTTTTTATGTCGGAGAATTTTTTTTTTTAAATTCCACTCCACTCTTTCAAAGCTTATTTTTTTTTCTAGGAGTTTCTCTCGGGAAATTTTTTTTAGTAGGAAAATTCCACTATGGTGTTTCAAGCTCAATTTTTTTATTTTTCTAGTAATTTTGTGTTGGAAAAATTTTTGTAATAAAAATATTTCACTACACTCTTTTAAGCTCATTTGTTTATTTTTCAATTTGTTTTGAGTAATGTTTTTACATTTAGGATTGTAGTTTGCACAGTTACACGGGTTAGAAATATGTACAATTTTTTGTGTAGAGGAATTTTTTTTTTTTTTATGAAATTCTACTCCACTCTTTCAAAGCTTGTTTTTTTTTCTAGGAGTTTCTCTGGTAAATTTTTTTAGTAAAAAAATTCCATTGTGATGTTTCAAGCCCTTTTTTTTATTTTTTGTTTGTTTTGAGTAATATTCTTGCTTTTTAGGAATTCAGTTTTCGTAATTACTCCAGTTAGAAATTTCTACAATTTTTTCTGTTGGTGATTTTTTTCATAAAAAAATTTCACTGCAATGTTTCTTGTCGTTAAGAGCAATATTGTAATATTTCTCGAATTTACTTTCGTAGATAGCCCATTTAGAAATTTATACAATTTTTTGTGTTTGGGAAATTTTTTTGTACAAAAATTCCACTACACTCTTTTAGGATCTATAATTTATTTGCTTTCTTTGTAATAATAATTTGACAATATTTGGAATTCAATTTTTTTAGTTACACAAGTAAGAAATTTCTGCAGTTTTTTGTGTTGGGTAAAGACATTCCACTACAGCCTTTCAAGCTCAATTTTTTATTTTTCTAGTAGTTTTGTATTGGGGAAATTTTGTAATAAAAAAATTCCACTGCACTCTTTCAAGATCATTTGTTTATTTTTGTATTTGTTTTTAGTAAAGTTTTTACATTTTAGGATTTTTGTTTTCGCAGTTACACCGGTAAGAAATTTGTACAATTTTTTGTGTCGGAGTTTTTTTTTTATGAACTTCCACTCCACTCTTTGAAACCTTGTTTTTTTTCTAGGAGTTACTCTGGGAAATTTTTTTTAGTAGACAAATTCCACTGTGGTGTTTCAAGCTCATTTTTTTATTTTTCTATTTGTTTTTGGGTAATATTCTTGCTTTTTAGGAATTTAGTTTTCGTAATTACTTCAGTTAGAAATTTCTACAATTTTTTTGTGTTGGGGATTTATTTTGATAAAAAAATTCCACTGCACTCTTTCTAGTAGTTTTGAGTATTATTGTGACATTTTTCGAATTTAGTTTCGTAGTTAGCCCATTGAGAAATTTATACAATTTTTTGTGTTCGGGAAAACTTTTAGTACAAAAATTCCACTACACTATTTTAGGCTCTATAATTTATTTTTTTCTTTGTAGTAATAACATTACATTTTTAGAATTCAGTTTTTGTAGTTACACCAGTAAGAAATTTCTGCAATTTTTTGTGCTGGGTAAAGACATTATACTATAGACTTTCAAGCTAAATTTATTATTTTTCTAGTAGTTTTGTGTTGGGGAATTTTTGTAATAAAAAATTTCAACTACACTCTTTCGAGCTCATTTGTTTATTTTTTTATTTGTTTTGTGTAATGTTTTTACATTTTAGGATTTTAGTTTTCGCAGTTACACAGGTAACAAATTTGTACAATTTTTACTGTCAGGAAATTTTTTTTTATGATATTCCACTCCACAGTTTCAAAGTTGGTTTTTTTTCTAGGAGTTTCTCTGAAAAATTCTTTATAGTAAAAAAACTTCACTATGGTGTTTCAAACTCATTTTTTTATTTTTCTATTTGTTTTGAGTAATATTCTTATTTTTTAGGAATTTAGTTTTTGTAATTACTCCAGTTAAAAATTTCTACAATTTTTTTGTGTTGGGGATTTTTTTTCATAAAAAAATTCCACTGCACTCCTTCTAGTAGTTACGAGAAATATTGTAACATTTTTTAAATTTAGTTTCGTAGTTAGCCCATTTAGAAATTTATACTATTTTTTGTGTTGCGGAAAATTTTTAGTAAAAAAATTTCACTGCACTCTTTTAGACTCTATAATTTATTTATTTTTCTTTGTAGTAATTATTTTACATTTTTGGAATTTAGTTTTTGTAGTTCCACCAATAAAAAATTTCTGCAATTTTTTGTGCTAGGACATTCCACTTCAGCCTTTCAAGCTCAATTTATTATTTTTCTAGTAGTTTGTATTGGGGAATTTTTGTAATAAATAAATTCTACTACACTCTTTCGAGCTCATTTGTTTATTTTTCTATTTGTTTTTAGTAATGTTTTTACATTTGAGGATTTTAGTTTTCAGCGATTACATCTGGTAACAAAATTGTACAAATTTTTGTGTCGGGAATTTTTTTTTTCTTAAATTCCACTCCACTCTTTCAAAGCTTGTTTTTTTTTCTAGCAGTTTCTCTGGGAAATTTTTTTTAGTAGGAAAATTTCAATATGGTGTTTCAAGCTCAATTTTTTACTTTTCCAGTAATTTTGTGTTGGATTATTTTTGTAATAAAAAAATTTCACTACGCTCTTTTAAGCTTATTTGTTTATTTTTCTATTTGTTTTGAATAATGTTTTTACATTTTAGGATTTTAGTTTGTGCCGTTACACCGGTTAGAAATATGTACAATTTTTTGTGTCGGGAAATTTTTATTATGAAATTCTACTCCACTCTTTTAAAGCTGGTTTTTTTTCTAGGAGTTTCTCTGGTAAATTTTTTTAGTAAAAAAATTTCATTGTGGTGTTTCAAGCCCTTTTTTATATTTTTGTTTGTTTTGAGTAATATTCTTGCTTTTTAGAAATTTAGTATTCGTAATTACTCCAGTTAGAAATTTCTACTATTTTTTTGTGTTGGAGATTTTTTTTCATAAAAAATTCCACTGCACTCTTTCTAGTAGTTTTGCCTAATATTGTAGCTTGTTCCGAATTTAGTTTTGTAGTTACCCCATTGAGAAATTTCTACAATTTTTTGTGTTGGAGAAATTTTTTTGTAAAAAAGTTTCACTACACTCTTTTAGGCTCTATAATTTATTTGCTTTCTTTGTAGTAATAATTTTACATATTTGGAATTCAGTTCTTTAAGTTACACCAGTAGGAAATTTCTGCAATTTTTTGTGTTGGGTAAAGATATTTCACTACAACCTTTTAAGCTCAATTTTTTTTTATTTTTCTAGTAGTTTTGTGTTGGAGAATTTTTTTTGTAATAAAAAAATCTACTACACTCTTTCAAACTCATTTGTTTATTTTTCTATTTTCTTTGAGTAATGTTTTTAAATTTTAGAATTTTAATTTTCCCCATTACACTGATAAGAAATTTGTACAATTTTTTGTGTCGAGGAATTTTTTTTATGAAATTCCACTCCACTCTTTCAAAGCTTATTTCTTTTAGTAGAAAATTTCCATTGTGGTGTTTCAAGCTCATTTATTATTTTTCTATTTGTTTTCAATAATATTCTTACTTTTTAGGAATTTAGTTTCCTTAATTACTCCAGTTAGAAATTTCTACAATTTTTTTTCGTTGGAGATTTTTTTCATTAAAAAATTCCACTACACTCGTTTCTAGTAGTTATGAGTAATATTGTAACATTTTTTTAATATAGTTTCGTAGATAGCCCATTTAGAAATTTATACAATTTTTTGTGTTGGGGAAATTTTTTTGTAAAAAAATTCCACTACACTCTTTTAGGCTCTATAATATATTTGCTTTCTTTATAATAATAATTTTACATATTTGGAATTCAGTTTTTTAGTTACACCGAGTAAGAAATTTTTGCAATTTTTTTTGTTGGGTAAAGACATTCCACTACTGACCTTTCAAGCTCAATTTTTCATTTTTCTAGTAGTTTTGTGTTGGGGAATTTTTTTGTAATAAAAAAATCCATTACATCGATAAGAATTTTGTAGAATTTTTTGTGTTTAGGATTTTTTTTTTATGAAATTCCACTCCACTCTTTCAAAGCTTATTTCTTTTAGCGAGAAAATTTCCAATGTGGTGTTTCAAGCTCATTTTTTATTTTTCTATTTGTTTTCGAGTAATATTCTTTCTTTTTAGGAATTTAGTTTTCGTAAATACTCTAGTTATAAATTTCTACAATTTTTTTCATAAAAACATTCTAATGCACTATTTCTAGTAGTTATAAGTAATATTATAACATTTTTTAATTTAATTTCTTAGATAGCCCATTTAGAAATTTATACAATTTTTTGTGTTGGAGAAAATTTTTAGTAAAAAAATTCCATTGCACTATTTTAGGCTCAAATAAATTTTTTTTCTTTGTAGTAATAATTTTACATTTTTAGAATTCAGTTTTTATAGTTACTCTAATAAGAAATTTATGCAATTTTTTGTGCTAGGTAAAGACATTCCATTACAACCTTTCAAGCTCAATTTTTTATTTTTCTAATAGTTTTGTATTTGGAAATTTTTATAATAAAAAAATTCCACTACACTCTTTCGAGCTCATTTGTTTATATTTCTATCTGTTTGTAGTAGTATTTTTACATTTTTGGGTTTTAGTTTTCATAGTTACACAGTTAAGAAATTTGTACAATTTTTTGTGTCGAGAATTTTTTTTTACAAAATTTCGAGTCCACTCTTTCAAAGTTTTTTTTTTCTAAGAGTTTCTCCGGGAAATATTTTTTAGTAGGAAAATTCCAATGTGGTGTTTCAAGTCATTTTTTTATTTTTCTATTTGTTTTGAGTAATATTCTTGCTTTTTAGGAATTTAGTTTTCGTAATTACTCTAGTTAGAAATTTTGACAATTTTTTTTTGTTGGGAACTTTTTTCATAAAAAAATTCCATTGCATTCTTTCTAGTAGTTTTAAGTAATATTGTAACATTTTTCGAATTTAGTTTCGTAGTTACCCCGTTGAGAAATTTATACAATTTTTATTGTTGGGGAAAATTTTTAGTAAAAAATTGCACTCGCACTCTTTTAGGCTCTATAATTTATTTATTTTTTCTTTTTAGTAATAATTTTACATTTTTGGAATTCAGTTTTTGAAGTTACACCAATAAGAAATTTTTTATATTTTTTGTGTTGGGTAAAGACATTCCACTACAGACCTTTCAAGCTCAATTTTTTATTTTTCTTGTAGTTTTGTGTTTGAGAATTTTTGTAATAAAAAAATTCCACTACACTCTTTCAAGCTTATTTGTTTATATTTTCTATTTGTTTTGAGTAATATTTTTAGATTTTAGGATTTGAGTTTTCGCAGTTACACTAGTAAGAAATTTGTACAATTTTTTGTGTCGAAGAATTTTTTTTATGAAATTCCACTCCACTCTTTCAAAGCTTGTTTTTTTTGAGGAGATTCTCCGAGAAATTTTTTTTAGTCGGAAAATTCCATTGTGGTGTTTCAAGCTCATTTTTTTATTTTCTTTTTGTTTTGAGTAATATTCTTGTTTTTTAGGAATTTAGTTTTCGTAATTACTCCAGTTAGAAATTTCTATAATTTTTTTGTGTTTTGGATTTTTTTCATAAAAAAATTCCATTGCACTCTTTCTAGTACTTTTGAGTAATATTGTAACATTTTTCGAATTTAGTTTCGTAATTACCCCATTGAAAAATTTATACAATTTTCATTGTTGGGGAAATTTGTCGGTAAAAAAATTCCACTTGCACTCTTTTAGGCTCTATAATTTATTTGCTTTCTTTATAGTAATAATTTTACATTTTTGGAATTCAGTTTTTGTAGTTACACTGTCAAGAAATTTCCACAATTTTTTGTGCTAGGTAAAGACATTTCACTACAGACCTTTTAAGCTCAATTTTTTTTTCTAGTAGTTTTGTGTTGGGAAATTTTTGTAATAAAAAAATTCCACTACACTTGTTGGAGCTCATTTGTTTATTTTTCTATTTGTTTTGAGTAATGTTTATACATTTTTGGATTTTAGTTTTCGCAGTTACACCGGTAAAAAATTTGTACAATTTTTTGTGTCGGAGAATTTTTTTTTATATGAAATTTCACTCCACTCTTTCAAAGCTTGTTTTTTTTTCAAGGAGTTTCTCTGGGAAATTATTTTTAGTAGACAAATTTCATTGTTGTGTTTCAAGCTCATTTTTCTATTTGTTTTGAGTAATATTATTGTTTTTTAGAAATTTAGTTTTCGTAATTACTCCAATTAGAAATTTATACAATTCTTTTGTGTTGGGGATTTTTTTCATAAAAAAATTTCAATGCACTCTTTTAGGCTCTATAATTTATTTTTTTTGTTTGTAGTAATAATTTTACATATTTGGAATTCAATTTTTGACATTACCCTAGTAAGAAATTTTTGCATTTTTTTGTGCTGGGTAAAGACATTCAACAACAGCCTTTCAAACTCAATTTTTTATTTTTCTTGTAGTTTTATCTTGGGAAATTTTTGCAATAAAAAAATTTCACTACACTCTTTCAAGCTCATTTGTTTATTTTTCTATTTGTTTTGAGTAATGTTTTTACATTTTAGGATTATAGTTTTCGCAGTAACACCGGTAAGAAATTTGTACAATTTTTTGTGTCGGGGAATTTTTTTTTTTATGAAATTTCACTCTACTCTTTTAATGCTTGTTTTTTTTCTAGGAGTTTCTTTGGGAAATTTTTTTAGGACAAAAATTCGATTGTGGTGTTTCAAGCTCATTTTTTTATTTTTCTTTTTGTTTTGAGTAATATTCTTGCTTTTGAAGAATTAAGTTTTCGTAATTACTCCATTTAGAAATTTCTAAAAAAATTTATTGTTGGGGATTTTTTTTTCATAATAAAATTCCACTATATTCTTTATAGTAGTTTTCAGTAATATTATAACATTTTTCGAATTTATTTTCTTAGTTACCCCATTGAGAAATTTATACAATTTTTTTGTGTTGGGGAAAATTTTTAGTAAAAAAATTCTATTGCACTCTTTTAGGCTCTAAAATTTATTTGCTTTCTTTGAAGTAATAATTTAACATTTTTGTAATTCAGTTTTTGTTGTTACACCAGCAAGAAATTTCTGCAATTTTTTTCTATTGGGGATTTTTTTCATAAAAAAATTCTACTGCACTGTTTCTAGTAGTTATGAGTAATATTGTAACATTTTTTGAATTTAATTTCTTAGATAGCCCATTTAGAAATTTATACAATTTTTTTAAAAAAAAATTCCACTGCACTATTTTAGGCTCTATAATTTTTTTTTCTTTTTAGTAATAATTTTACATTTTTGAAATTCAGTTTTTGTAGTTACTTAAATAAGAAATTTCTGCAATTTTTTGTGCTGGGTAAAGACATTTCACTACAGCCTTTCAAGGTCAAATTTTTATTTTTCTAGTAGTTTTGTATTAGGAAATTTTTGTAATAAAATAATTCCATTACATTCTTTCGAGCTCATTTGTTTATATTTCTATTTGTTTGTAGTAGTATTTTTACATTTTTGGGTTTAAGTTTTCATAGTTACACCGTTAAGAAATTTGTACAATTTTTTGTGTTAGAGAATTATTTTTTTACAAAATTTCACTCCACTCTTTCAAAGTTTGTTTTTTTTTCTAGGAGTTTCTCCGGGAAATTTTTTTAGTAGAAAAATTTCACTGCACTCTAGGAAAGTTTGTTTGAAGTCATTTTTTTCATTTTTATATTCATTTTGAGTAATATTCATGCTTTTTAGGAATTTAGTTTTCGTAATTACTCTAGTTAGAAATTTTGACAATTTTTTTGTGTTGGGAACTTTTTTCATAAAAAAATTCCACTGCATTATTTCTAATAGTTTTAAGTAATATTGTAATATTTTTCGGATTTAGTTTCAGTAGTTACCCCATTGAGAAATTTATAAAATTTTTATTGTTGGGAAAGTTTTTAGTAAAAAATTGCATTGCACTCTTTTAGGCTCTATAATTTCTTTTATTTTTTTCTAGTAATAATTTTACATTTTTGAATTTCAGTTTTTGAAGTTACACCAACAAGAAATTTTTTTTATTTTTTGTGCTGGGTAAAGACATTCTACTACAGTCTTTCAAGCTCAATTTTTTATTTTTCTTGTAGTTTTGTGTTTGGAAATTTTTGTAATAAAAAAATTCCACTACACTCTTTCAAGTTCATTTGTTTATATTTTCTATTTGTTTTGAGTAATATTTTTACATTTTAGGATTTGAGTTTTCACAGTTACACTAGTATGAAATTTGTACAATTTTTTGTGTCGGAGAATTTTTTTTTATGAAATTCCACTCCACTCTTTCAAAGCTTGTTTTTTTTAGGAGTTTCTATGAGAAGTTTTTTTTAGTAGGAAAATTCCATTGTGGTGTTTCAAGCTCATTTTTTTTATTTTTCTTTTTGTTTTGAGTAATATTCTTGCTTTTGAAGAATTAAGTTTTCGTAATTACTCCAGTTAGAAATTTCTAAAAAAATTTATTGTTGGGGATTTTTTTATAAAAAAATTCCACTACACTCTTTATAGTAATTTAGAGTAATATTATAACATTTTTTTGAATTTAGTTTCGTAGTTACCCCCCATTGAGAAATTTATACAATTTTTTGTGTTGGGAAAAATTTTTAGTAAAAAAATTCTATTGCACTCTTTTAGGCTCTATAATTTTTTGCTTTCTTTGTAGTAATAATTTTACATTTTTAGAATTCAGTTTTTGTAGTTATACCAATAAGAAATTTCTTCAATTTTTAGTGCTGGGTAAAGACATTTCACTAAAGCCTTTCAAGCTCAATTTTTTATTTTTCCAAGTAGTTTTGTGTTGGGGAATTTTTGTAATAAAAAAATTCACTACATTCTTTCAAGCTCATTTGTTTATTTTTCTATTTGTTTTGAGTATTATTTTATATTTTAGGATTTTAGTTTTCATAGTTACTCCGGTAAGAAATTTGTACAATTTTGTGTCGAGGAATTTTTTTTTCTAAAATTCCACTCTGTTAGAACTTGCACGCAGTGGAATGTTTGCGGTTGCGGACAAAACTAAGAGGGAGAGTGAATTGGTTTCTTATAAAACTTCGGGTTTTAAAATTTTTCCCAAATTTCACCGATTAAAATACTTGTAAAGTAAAGAGAGGAAGGATAAGAAGATTACACAAGTGTTTTATACTGGTTTGAATCAAAAGACCCTACATCCAGTTGCTAATCACTCTAAAAAAGGATTAACGTTGTCACTATAATCACAGTTCAAACAGATTACAAATACAAAGATAAAGATTAGAAAGCACCTCTCTTGAGTCACACAAGAGATGATCACCTCCTTTGAATCCACAAAAAATGAACAACAATTTTTCCTAGAGACGGCACAACACACAATTCGCAAAGAGTCTCACTTAGTGATTCTTATCGCTTCTAGCCCACACTAGGTTTCAAAAGCCCCTTTTTCTTCTCTACAGAAAGTTCTCTAGCAATCACAACTCTTAACTTTTGTATGAAAAAGGTTTGTTATTTTTGCAGAGAGCCTTAAAGAACCTTAAGTAGAGAGATTTAGGGTCTAGGGAATAGAAGTTTTCAAAAATAGAAGTATTGGAAATAAGTGTTTCAAAGTCATAACAGACGTAGATAATCAATTATCTTAAGTGATAATCGATTATCACAGAGCCATTCTCGCAGAGGATTAAAATGGACAAGGATAATCAATTATCCTCTGAGATAATCAATTATTTCAGTTGGGATAATCGATTATCAACTTAGACAATCGATTATTCCAACAAGCTTTTCAGAAAACATGTTTCAATGCAGGATAATCGATTATCCTGAGTGATAATCGATTATCATAGAGTGGTTTTGATAAAATTGAACTTTCAGAGGATGAACTATGTGCTGGCTATCTTGGACACTAATTTTACAGACTCAAAAAGATAAAACAGACTTATTACAAGTAAATATAAATGATTATAAGTCTTCAAGTCTTTAAGTCTTTTGCTCTAGAATCATCATCAAAATTTTCAGGCATCATACTCATGTATAGTCAACACACTCCACTCTTTCAAAGTTTGTTTTTCTTCTAGGACTTTCTCTGGGAAATATTTTTAGTAAAAAAATTCTACTGTGGTATTTCATGCTCATTTTTTTATTTTTCTATTTGTTTTGAGTAATATTCTTACTTTTTAGGAATTTAGTTTTCGTAATTACTCCAATTAGAAATTTCTAAAAAAATTTTATCTTTGAAATTTTTTTTCATAAAAAAATTCCACTACACTCTTTCTAGTAGTTTTGAGTAATATTGTAACATTTTTTGAATTTAGTTTCGTAGTTACCCCATTGAGAAATTTATACAATTTTTTGTGTTGGGGAAAATTTTTAGTAAAAAAGTTCTGCACTTTTTTAGGCTCTATATTTTATTTGCTTTCTTTGTAGTAATAATTTTACATTTTTGGAATTCAAATTTTGTAGTTACACCAAGTAAGAAATTTTTGCAATTTTTTGTGCTTCGTAAAGACATTTCACTACAGACCTTTCAAGCTCAATTTTTTATTTTTCTAGTAGTTTTGTGTTTGGGAATTATTGTAATAAAAAAATTTCACTACACTCTTTCAAGCTCATTTGTTTTTTTTTTCTATTTATTTTGAGTAATGTTTCTACATTTTAGGATTTTAGTTTTCGCAGTTACACGGGTAAGAAATTTGTACAATTTTTTGTGTCGGGGAATTTTTTTTATGAAATTCCACTGCACTCTTTCAAAGCTTTTTTTTCTCGAGTTTCTCTCGGGAAATTTGTTTTGTAGAAAAATTCCACTATGGTGTTTCAAGCTTATTTATTTATTTTTCTGTTTGTTTTGAGTGATATTCTTGCTTTTTAGGAATTTAGTTTTCATAATTACTCCAGTTAGAATTTTCTACAATTTTTTTGTGTTGGGGATTTTTTTCATAAAAAAATTCCACTGCACTCTTTCTAGTAGTTTTGAGTAATTTTGTAACATTTTTTTAATTTAGTTTCGTAGTTACCCATTGAGAAATGTATACAATTTTTTGGGTTGGTAAAAATTTTTAGTAAGAAAATTTCACTGCACTCTTTTAGGCTCTATAATTAATTTGTTTTCTTTGTAGTAATAAATTTACATTTTTGGAATTCAGTTTTTGTAGTTACACAAGTAAGAAATTTCTGCAATTTTTTGTGCTGGGTAAAGAAATTTCACTACCGCCTTTCAAACTCAATTTTTTATTTTTCTAGTAGTTATGTGTTGGGGAATTTTTGTAATAACAAAAATTCCACTACACTCTTTCAAGCTCATTTGTTTATTTTTCTTTTTGTTTAGAGTAGTTTTTTTACATTTGAAGATTTTAGTTTTCGCAATTACACTGGTAAAAAATTTGTATAATTTTTTGTGTTGGGGAATTATATTTATGAAATTTCACTCCACTCTTTCAAAGCTTGTTTTTTTTTCTAGGAGTTTCTCAGGGAAATTTTTCAAGGTCATTTTTTTATTTTTCTATTTTTTTGAGTAACATTCCCGCTTTTTAGGAATTTAGTTTTCGTAATTACTCCAGCTTAGAAATTACTACAATTTTTTTGTGTTGGGGATTTAAAAAAAATTCACTGCACTCTTTCTAATAGTTTTGAGTAATGTTGTAACATTTTTTGTATTTAGTTTCGTAGTTACCCCATTGAGAAATTTATATAATTTTTGTGTTGGAGAAAATTTTTAATAAACAAATTCCGCTGCACTCTTTTAGACTCTTTAATTTATTTGCTTTCTTTGTAGTCATAATTTTACATTTTTGGAAATTAATTTTTGTAGTTACATCAGTAAGAAGTTTCTACAATTTTTTGTGTTGGGTAAAGACATTCCACTAAAGCCTTAAAAGCTCAATTTTTTATTTGTCTAGTAGTTTTTTGTTGGGAAATTTTTGTAATAAAAAAAATTCTACTACACTCTTTCAAGCTCATTTTTTTATTTCTCTATTTGTTTTGAGTAATATTTTTACATTTTAGGATTTTAATTTTTGCAGTCGGTATCAAATTTGTACAATTTTGTGTCGAGAATTTTTTTTTTTATGAAATTCCACTCCACTCTTTCAAAGCTTGTTTTTTTTTTCTAGGAGTTTCTCTGCGAAATGTTTTTAGTAGAAAAATTCCACTGTGGTGTTTCAAGCTCATTTTTTATTTTTCTATTTGTTTTGACTACTATTCTTGCTTTTTAGGAATTTAGTTTTTGTAATTACTCGAGTTAGAAATTTCAACAATTTTTTTGTGTTGGGGATTTCTTTCCATAAAAAAATTCCACTGCACTCTTTCTAGTCATTTTGAGTAATATTGTAATATTTTTTTAATTTAGTTTCGTAGTTACCCCATTGAGAAATTTATAGAATTTTTTGTATTAGGCAAAATTTGTAGTAAAAACATTTCACTACATTCTTTTATACACTAATTTATTTGCTTTCTTTGTAGTGATAATTTTACATTTTTGGAATTTAGTTTTTATAGTTACACCAGTAACAAATTTCTGTAATTTTTTGTGCTGGATAAAGACATTCGACTACAACCTTTCAAGCTAATATTTTTATTTCTCTAGTAGTTTTGTGTTGGAGAATTTTTGTAAAAAATTAATTCCACTACACTCTTTCAAGCTCATTTGTGTATTTTTCTATTTGCTTTTAGTAATTTTTTTTACATTTTAGGATTTTAGTTTTCGCAGTATCACCTGGTAAGAAATTTGTACAATTTTTTGTGTCTGGGAATTTTTTTTATGAAATTCCACTCCACTCTTTCAAATCTTGTTTTTACTCTGGAAGTTTCTCTGGGAAATTTTTTTGGTAGAAAAAGTCCACTGTGGTGTTTCAAGGTCATCTTTTTATTTTTCTATTTGATTTGAGTAATATTCCTCCTTTTTTGGAATTTATTTTTTGTAATTACTCCAGTTTGAAATTTCTACAATTTTTTTGTGTTGGGCATTTTTTTAATAAAAAATTTCACTGCACTCTTTCTAGTAGTTTTGAGTAATATTGTAACATTTTTCGAATTTAGTTTTGTAGTTACCCCATTGAGAAATGTATACAATTTCTTGTGTTGGGAAAATTTTTTACAAAAACAAATTCCACTGCACTCTTTTAGGCTCTATAATTTATTTACTTTCTTTGTATTAATAATTTTACATTTTTGGAATTCAGTTTTTGTAGTTACACTACTAAGAAATTTCTGCAGTTTTGTGTTGGGTTAAGACATTCTACTACAGCATTTCAAGCTCAATTTTTTATTGTTTAGTAGTTTTGTGTTGGAGAATTTTTGTAATAAAAACAATTTCACTACACACTTTCAAGCTCATTTGTTTATTTTTTTTTAGTAATGTTTTTATATTTTAAGACTTTAGTTTTTGCAGTTACACCAATATGAAATTTGTACAATTTTTTGTGTCGGAGAATTTTTTTTTTATGAATTCCACTCTAATCTTTGAAAGCTTTTTTTTTCTAGGAGTTTCTCTAGGGAAATATTTTTAGTAGAAAAATTCCACTGTGGTGTTTCAAGCTTATTTTTTTTATTTTTCTATTTGTTTTGAGTAATATTCTTTCTTTTTAACAATTTAGTTTTCGTAATTACTCCAGTTAGAAATTTCTACAATTTTTTTGTGTTAAGGATTTTTTCTCATAAAAAAGTATACAGGACTCTTTCTAGTAGTTTTCAGTAATATTGTAACATTTTTCGAATTTAGTTTCGTAGTTACACCATTGAGAAATTTATACAATTTTTTGTGTTCAGGAAAATTTTTAGTAAAAAAATTTCACTGCACTCTTTTAGGCTCTTTAATTTATTTGCTTTCTTTGTAGTATTAATTGTACATTTTTGGAATTCAGTTTTTGTAGTTACACCAGTGAGAATTTTCTCGTAATTTTTTATGTTCGGGTAAAGACATTCCACTACAAGCTTACAATCTCAATTTTTTATTTTTCTAGTAGTTTTTTGTTGGGGGATTTTTGTAATAAAAACAATTCCACTACACTCTTTTAAGCTCATTTTTTATTTTTCTATTTGTTTTTAGTATAGTAATATTTTTACATTTTAGGATTTTAGTTTTCGTAGTTACATAGGTAAGAAATTTATATAATTTTTTGTGTCGGAGAAGTTTTTTTATGAAATTCCACACCACTCTTTCAAAACTTGTTTTTTTTCTAGTAGTTCCTCTGGGAAACTTTTTTAGTAGAAAAATTCTACTATGGTGTTTCAATCTCATTCTTTTATTTTTTTTCTTTGTTTTGAGTAATATTCTTGCTTTTTAGGAATTTAGTTTTCGTAATTATTCTAGTTAAAAATTTCTACAATTTTTTTGTGTTGGAGACTTTTTTCATAAAAAAATTCCACTACACTCTTTCTAGTAGTATTGAGTAATATTGTAACCTTTTTTGAATTTAGTTTCGTAGTTACCTCATTATTTATACAATTTTTGTGTTGGGAAAATTTTTGAGTAAAAAAATTTCACTGCACTCTTTTAGGCTTTATAATTTATTTTCTTTGTTTGTAGTAATAATTTTACATTTTGGGAATTCAGTTTTTGTAGTTACACGAGTAAGAAATTTCTGTAATTTTTTGTGTTGGGTAAAGAAATTTCACTACAGACCTTCCAAGCTCAATTTTTTATTTTTCTAACAATTTTATGTTAGGGAATTTTTATTATATAAAATTCTCCTCTACTCTTTTAAGCTCATTTGTTTATTTTTCTATATGTTTTGAGTAATGTTTTTACTTTTTAGGATTTTAGTTTTCGTAGTTACACCGTAAGAAATTTATACAATTTTTTGTGTCGGGTATTTTTTTTTATGAAATTTCACTCAACTCTTTCAAATCTTGTCTTTTTTCTAGGCGTTTCTTTGGGAAATTTTTTTAGTAAAAAAATTCCACTGTGGTGTTTCAAGCTTATTTTTTTATTTTTCTGTTTGTTTTGAGTAGTATTCTTGCTTTTTAGGAATTTTGTTTTCGTAATTACTCCAGTTAGAAATTTCTACAATTATTTTGTGTTGGGGATTTTTTTCTAAAAAAAATTCCACTGCACCCTTTCTAGTAGTTTTGAGTAATATTGTAACAATTTTCAAATTTAGTTTCGAAGTTACCCCATTGAGAAATTTACACAATTTTTTGTGTTGGGAAATGTTTTAGTAAAAAAATTCCATTTCACTATTTTAGGCTGTATAATTTATTTACTTTCTTTGTAGTAATATTTTTACATTTTTGGAATTCAGTTTTTGTAGTTACACCAATAAGAAATTTTTGCAATTTTTTGTGCTGGGTAAAGAAATTCCACTATCGCCTTTCAAGTTCAAATTTTCATTTTTCTGGTATTTTTGTGTTGCGGAATTTTAGTATTAAAAAAAATTCCACTACACTCTTTGAAGCTCATTTTTTTATTTTTATATTTGTTTTGAGTTATGTTTTTACATTTTAGGATTTTAGTTTTCGCAGTTACACCGGTAAGAAATTTGTACAACTTTTTGTCTCTGAGAATTTTTTTTATGAAATTCCACTCCACTCTTTCAAAGCTTTTTTTTTCTAGGAGTTTCTTGGGAACCTTTTTTTAGTAGAAAAATTCCACTGTGGTGTTTTAAGCTCATTTTTTTATTTTTCTATCTATTTTGAGTAATATTCCAGCTTTTTAGCAATTTAGTTTTCGTAATTACTCTAGTTAGAAATTTCTACAATTTTTTTGTGTTCGGAATTTTTTCCATAAAAAAGTTCCACTGCACTATTTCTAGTTGTTTTGAATAATATTGCAACTTTTTTCGAATTTAGTTCCGTAGTTACCCCATTAAGAAATTTATACAATTCTTTGTGTTGGGGAAAATTTTTAATAAACAAATTTCATTGCACTCTTTTAGGCTCTTTAATTTATTTGCTTTCTTTATAGTAATAATTTTACGTAAGTGGAATTCAGTTTTTGTAGTTACACAAGAAATTTCTGAAATTTTTTATATTGGGTAAAGACATTCCACTATAGTCTTTCAAACTCAATTTTTTATTTGTCTAGTAGTTTTGTGTTGGGTAGTTTTTGTAATAAAAAAAATTTCACTACACACTTTCAAGCTCATTTGTTTATTTTTCTATTTGTTTGAGTAATGTTTTTACATTTTAGGATTTTAGTTTTCGCAGTTAAACCAGTAAGAAATTTGTACAATTTTTTGTGTCGGGAAATTTTTTTTTTATAAAATTTCACTCCACTCCTTCAAAGCTTGTATTTTTTTTCTTGGACTTTTTGTGGGAAATTGTTTTTTTATAGAAAAATTTCACTGTGGTGTTTCGAGCTCATATTTTTATTTTTCTATTTGTTTTGAGTAATATTCTTACTTCTTAGGAATTTAATTTTTGTAATTACTCTAGTTAGAAATTTCTACAATTTATTTGTGTTGGGGATTTTTTTCCATAAAAAAGTTCCACTGCACTATTTCTAGTAGTTTTGAATAATATTGTAACTTTTTTTGAATTTAGTTTCGTAGTTACCCCATTGACAAATTTATACAATTTTTTATGTTGGGCAGAATTTTTAGTAAAAAAATTTCCCTGCACTCTTTTAGGCTCTATAATTTATATGCTTTCTTTGTAGTTATAATTTTACATTTGTGGAATTTAGTTTTTGTAGTTATACCAGGTAAGAAATTTCTGCAATTTTTTGTGTTGGGTAAAGACTTTCGCAGTTACCATATTGAGAAATATATACAACTTTATGTTGGGGAAAAATTTTAGAATTTTTTTTTTATAAAATTTCACTCCATTCTTTCAAAGCTTGTTTTTTTTTAGGTGTTTTTGTTGGAAATTTTTTTAGTAAAAACATTCCACTATGGTGTTTCAAGCTCATATTTTTATTTTTCTATTTGTTTTAAGTAATATTCTTGCTTTTTAGGAAATTAGTTTTCGTAATTACTCCAGTTAGAAATTTCTACAATTTTTTTGTGTTGGGGATTTTTTTCCATAAAAAAATTTCAGTTGCACTCATTCTAGTAGTTTTGAGTAATATTTAAATATTTTTCGAATTTAGATTCGTAGTTACTCCATTGAGAAATTTATATAATTTTTTGTGTTGGGGAAAATTTTTCGTAAAAAAATCCCACTGCAATCTTTTACGCTCTATAATTTATTTGCTTTCTTTGTAGTAATAATTTTACATTTTTGGAATTCAGTTTTGGTAGTTACACGGGGAAGAATTTTTTGCAATTTCTTGTGTTGTGTAAAGACATTCCACTACAGACCTTTCAAGTTCAATTTTTTATTTTTCTAGTAGTTTTGTGTTGGATAATTTTTGTAATAAAAAAAATTTCACTCCACTCTTTCAAGCTCATTTGTTTATTTTTCTATTTGTTTTGAGTAATGTTTTTACATTTTTGGATTTTAGATTTTGTAGTTACACCGGTAAGAAATTTGTACAATTTTTTGTGTCGCAGAATTTTTTTTGTGAAATTCCACTCCACTCTTTCAAAGCTTGTTTTTTTTTCTAGGAGTTTCTCTAGAAAAAATTTTGAGTAGACAAATTCCACTTGTGGTGTTTCAAGCTCATTTTTTTTTATATTTATTTTGAGTAATATTCCTTCTTTTTAGGAATTTAGTTTTCGTAATTAAAACAGTTAAAAATTTCTACAATTTTTTTATGTTGGCAAATTTTTTTCATAAAAAAATTCCAATGCACTCTTTCTAGTAGTTTTTAGTAATTTTTTAACATTTTTCGAATTTAGTTTCATAGTTACCCCATTGAGAAATTTATACAATTTTTTGTGTTGGGGAAAATTTTAATAAAAATATTCCACTGAACTCTTTTAGACTATAATTTTTTTTTCTTTGTAGTAATAATTTTACCTTTTTGGAATTCAATTTTTGTAGTTACACCAGGTAAGAAATTTCTGCAATTTTTTGTGCTGGGTAAAGACATTCCACTACAGCCTTTCAAGCTCAATTTTTTATTTTTCTAGTAGTTTTGTGTTGAGGAATTTTTGTAATAAAAAAACTCACCTACACTCTTTCAAGCTTATTTGTTTATTTTTCTATTTGTTTTGAGTAATGTTTTTACATTTTAGGATTTTAGTTTTCGCAGTTACACCAGTAAGAAATTTGTACAATTTTTTTTGTTGGGGAATTTTTTTTTATGAAATTCCACTTCACTCTTTCAAAGCTTGCTTTTTTTCTAGGATTTTCTCTGGGAATTTTTTTTAATAAAAGAATGCTACTGTGGTGTTTCAAGCTCATTTTTATATTTTTTTATTTGTTTTGAATAATATTCTTGCTTTTTAGAAATTTAGTTTTCATAATTACTCTTGTTAGAAATTTCTACAATTTTTTTGGTTTGAGATTTTTTCATAAAAAAATTTCATTGCACTCTTTCTAGTAGTTTTTGTTGAACATTCAAGGACTTGATGTTGAACTTACATAGACATGAAGCTTGTTGATTTTGATGATGATTCAAGAACACAAGACTTAGAGAGTTGAAGATTTGTTTTATAGTATAATAACTCTGTTTTGATTAGTTTGAGTCTGTAATATTAGAGTTTAAGATAGCCAGTACATAGTCTGCACTTTAGAAGCTTCAAAAACTCAAATTTATCTTTTTGCCTCGGCTTTAATCGATTAAATTGTCAAATAATCGATTATTACAGTGAGAAAAACCATTTTCTGTATCTGTTCACTGTAATAATCGATTAACACACTTGTTAATCGATTAACAGGTCTGTTAATCGATTAACAGGGCTTTTAATCGATTAAAACAGTGAGTTTTGGGGTTCTGTTGATTTTGGCTCTGTAATAATTGATTAACACTTCATTTAATCGATTATTTCAGTCATATTTTGATTTTCAACTTCAAATCAACCCTATTTTCGAAAACCCTAATCCCAAGACTCCTAGTTCCGAAAATCCCAATTCCCAATCCCTAATTTCTCTACTTAAGCTTCTCTATGACACTCAGAAAAATGGAACAACCTTTTTCAAACAAAAGTTAAGTGTTGTGAGTGTCAGAGAACTGTTTGTTGGAGGAAAAAAGGGCTTTTGGAACCTGGTGTGGGCTAGAAGCGATAAGAATCACTAAGAATCACTAAGTGGAGTTCTTAGTGGATTGTGTGTTGTGTCGTCTCTGGGGAAAGTTGTTCTTCATCTCTTGTGGGTTTCAAGAGAGGTGTTTTCTTTACTTTGTATTTTCAATTGTTATCTGTTTGTAACAACTTTGATTATAGTGACAGCGTTAATCCTCTGTTTGAGTGATTAGCAACTGGACGTAGGGTCTTTTGATCCGAACCAGTATAAATCTCCTGTGTAAGACTCTATCTCTATCTTATTTACGTTTACACAATTTTTTAATCGGTAAAATTTGGAGAAATTTTTGAAAACCTAATTTTTGTTAAGAAACCAATTCACCCCCCCTCTTGGTTTTTGTCCGACCACGCGAACATTCCGCTACGTGATTCTAACAAGTGGTATCAGAGCTTGCTTTGATAGTCATTCAAACTTTTCGAAAATGGCCAGAAAAAATCAAACTTTTGCCGAAGGTGAGTCTATCAACAGACCCCCACTTTTTGCGGGTCAAAATTATCCTTTCTAGAAAGTAAGAATGCAAATTGTTTTAGAGTCTGTTGATAGAGGCGTTTAGGACGCTATTTTAAACGGTTCTTATGTTCCTAAAGTTACTGAGAACGGTGTTGAAGTTCCTAAACCTTTTTCTAGATGGACAACAGAGGAAAACAGAAAAGCATAATTTGACGTTAGGGCTATAAATATTATTGTTAGGATCGAGCGCTTACCACTAGGCCAAAAGCTATAGCCATTAGTCAGAGCGCAACTCTTTTTACTTTAACAGCCCAAGCGCCACGATTCAATTGTGACTCGGCCCACCTGACCTTCGTCACAGGACAATTGATGCTACCTGCAACAATCTCCCCCTCAGCAATTGTCCTACAAGGTATCCCACTCTTGGATTGTGACTTGGCCCACCCGGCCTCTGCCACGGGACAATTGTGCAACCTGCAACAATCTCCCCCTCAACAATTGCCCACCAGGAATCGAACTCGTGACCTTGGCTCTGATACCAATTGTTAGGAACAAGACAATAATAAAGGAAAGAATGAAGGAGAGAAAAATAAACGACACAAGAATTTTAACGTGGTTCGGCTAAAATATGTATGCCTACGTCCACGACTACACTAGGAAGTATTTTTATTTCTGTGTGTATCTCAAACTTTACATAGGGTTGCTTATATAACAAAATAGAGAACCTCATCTCACAATCCTAATCGATGTGGGACTAAATCAAGCACCATAATACTAACAATTATTTCATCTGCTTTAACCCTTGA
>OY731405.1:724094-978096 GCA_963425845.1 Sphenostylis stenocarpa | reverse complement strand
CTCTTTTAATTTCTGTCTTTAATTGTACTGTGTTTAAATCAAATTACCTTTGCAAAGATTGAATAAAGATAACTCATTCTTCCAAAAGAAAGTAAGATTTGCGAAAAAGTTTTAAAGTTCAATTCACCCCCCCTCTTGAACTCAACCATTAATTCTTTCAGATACGACTTTGCCAAGAAAATTTTTTTGAAAAGGTATTTTTATGGTTTTAACTTGTTTTTATATTTTTTTTTTTACCCTTTATCTCTTCTATCGGTCAACGTGGCTACTTAGCTTACAAAGAACCTGAAACCAGGCCAGCTTAACTGAAGACTGTCCGAGATAAAGGTTTTTATCTTTTCACTTTTTATGATTTTTAGGGTTTTTCATTTTTTTTGTTTGTTGTATGATTACCCTATGCTAATGCATCAATACAAATGCAGCAAACAAATGCACACACAATTCATACATCCACGAGCGAGCCATGCTTATTTAATCACGAGGTAGGGTTTTCCTGCGAAACGTGCTTGGTTTAGGTGGTTCTAACTGTTCTCACCAGGCCAAAGGTCCCCAAGGTGCCCCCATTATAGGGACCTCTCAATCTCTCAATCCTCGGGTCATGCACGGAACTCCGTGGCGACACCCTTAGACCAAAAGAAGAGAGTTATCACCTTGAGTTGGTGGTTTTCCGACAACGGTAGTAGCCCCGTGTGCCAACTAACCGATCGTATCCGCCACCCACTCCCTATAGGTATTCACTCTTGCCCCCGGGTATAGAGGGACTGTTGTGTGCAAGGGTTTTTGTGTGCAATTTATATTTCAAACAATTGCAGAAATAATCATACAGCAGTTATTTAAAGCCATACAATAAAAACATACAGAAGGGTAAAGGCGTAATTTCAAATCTTTGCTTAATTTGAATTTATCCGTCACTAAATGGGATCAACTCTCGGACTTCCCCAGTGGAGTCGCCATCTGTCGCCGCCGTCCCTTTTCGACGTCGGAGGACGTCTGGAAACATTTATGCGAGCGGTCGCGAAAAGATGGTTTAGACTCGCGTATTTGTTTTAAAAGGTTTTCGAAAAGGGGTTCTTATGGAGTCGCCACCAATGTTTTGACCATAAACATTGGAAAAGGATAAAAGGTATTGATTTTAATGAAAAACCAAACTTGGTCATTATAACCAGAATTGGGTAAGGGAGTTAGTTACGTGTGGGGAAGGTGTTAGCACCCCACAACGCCCCTTTCGGGTTCCCTATGACAGATCAATTCATTTTAAGAGAAGACTTCGAGAAATTACGCGATTACCCTATTTTATAATATTAAAATGGCTATCTACATGATAAAGCTAAATAAAGCAATAAAAGAGATATAAAAATGGCTATCTACATGATTTTATTCTACATGGCACAAACAGTAAATAAAGCTAAATAAAACAATAAATAAAGTAATAAAAGAGAAGAGAATTGAAAAGAACCTCCGTAGCAAGCTTTGTATTGAGAATCTCGAACTATGAGGCTGCGTTTTGGCAACCCCTCTCTCTATACAGACTCTCCTCACTGATACAAGATCGACTCCACTAAAAATTTAAAGAAGAATCAAATGCCGGAATATAATTCCTTAACCGATTGTTACCTATTTAAGGCAATCGAAAAGATCATTCGAGAGAGGGAGAGAAGTAGACAAGTGCTCTGAGTGTTTCAGAGCTCTCGGAGTGTCTCGTGTTCTCAAAAAGTGGCAAATGAGCCTCCTATTTATAGTTTTCGCAGCTGGCGCACTTTGGGACCACCGTGCAGGTTGGGACGGCCGTCCGGACCTGGGATGGTCGTCCCAAATGTCATTTTTACACGGGCGAGACCACCGGGGGACTCGGGACGGCCGTCCCACTTGAAATTGGCCTTGGGACGGCCGTCCCAACTTCGGGACGCGCGTCCCAACCGAATCCGGAGGGTTGGGACGGCCGTCCCAACTTGGGACGGCCGTCTCAACTCTGTTTCGGCCAATTTTCGCGTTTCGGGACCACTCTGTTGTGTTTGGGACCACTTTGTTGTGTTTGGGACCACTGTTGCGTTTGGGACCACCTATTGCATTTGGGACCACACTGTTGCGTTTGGGACCACTTGTTGTGTTTGGGACCACCTGTTGATGCCGATAGGTGTCCGTTGAAGCTTTATCTTCGTGTAGGAAGTCTCCTTTGTTCGTTATCGTGTAGACGAGCGATCTCTGTATTGGTTGCGGGAGGTTTCCTCGTTTTTGGGAAGCCGGATGGACTCCATCTTCGGGTGAAGTTCCTCTAGCTTTTTCTTTTGAGAGGCCGGGCAAAATTAGGGGTCTACATCGATTCATCATCGACGAAATGTTTCTCAAGGAAATGTCCATAAGCTCTCGATTCCCAATCGATTTTAGATCTTAGAGAGTTATCCGAGGGACATGCACCTTTAAAATATCTTTCCCCTATAGGTTCTAATCCAGTAATGGCCGCGACTTCAAAAAGGGTAGGCGAAAGAGGACCGCAAGGTAATTCCAGAGCATGTATTTCCTTATTCCACAAGTGAACGGCAGCCAAGAACATAGCCATGTCCAAATGAGATAAATCACATCGGGACAGGTGCAAAAATTCAAAAATTCCCACGCTCCTCCAATGATCCCCGAATCTAGCTTTAACCCTATCAAACCATCTAATGAACAAAGGTTTTTTGGAAGGAGGGCCTGTCCGATACACTTTAGAGACAAGGTTCAAGAAATCAACCCTAACTTCAGGTTGGTGTACAAGAGCCGAACTATTCGAGAGGTTGAGGGGAGAAAATGTTCCATCAATAGGGCGAAGAGGACCCCCAAAAGCGTAATTAACACCATCAGCCGTGTAAGGAATAAGTACCTGCGTCTCAGCTATTTTCCGAGAAGCTTCCTCCATCAGAGGGACTGGAGCGAACTTTTGATTGTTGAGCTCCAGCAGATTCGATGCCAATGAGGGAAGGGGTGGAGCGGAAAAATCAGAAGATTTGGAGGAAGTGGTCATTTCAGTAAACTGGTAGGACGAAGAAAAGCAAGGTAAGAGATGAAGGCGCAAGGATGAAGACAATAGCTCAAGGAAGAAGATGAAGTTGCAAAGGGTAAAGGTTCGCGTAAAAAACCAGAGTAAAGACCAATGAAGAGATTAAAAGGAAAATCACCTAGGGAGTTGGAAACGACGGAGGTGAAAGATAATTAATGTGGCTTGTACCGTAAGGCAGCAGACTGACGAGACAGCGACATAAAGTAAAAAAGAAACCCAAAACCCTTTAAACCCTAGAACCCCAGAAACCCTAAACCCTAAAGTCTATGGACCTCCAAATACTAAGGCAGGAATATTGAAAGAATATAAACAGAAACTATTCATATTCTTCCAAGGGGGCATTTTGTTAGTGGCAAATCGAGAAAAGTGATCGAAAACAAAGGAGAGAAAAGCGAGAAAATATGCGATTGATTGATAAATCGATAAGATAGACAAAAACAATTTGATGTCTAATCAGAAGTACGTAGCACATAACATCGAGAAACGTAATCGAGAATCGGAGAAATAATAGTCAAAAGTTTATTGTGGAACAAACCAAGAAATTAGAAGTATATGATGCTAAGGTTAAAAGGAATCAAAAGTAATCCAAAGTTCTCGATAAAATCGAAGTCTAAATCGAAAGGAAGGTTAACCCGCATAAATATCAAAATCGTGGCCAGATCATAAAGAGGAGTTAAACACGCACATAGGAGACAACTTCTAAATCGTGGCAGAGGTTGAAGATCATGGGAACGTGGGTGCAGTTTTGACACCACAGAAGAAGAAACTGCAACGCGCACAAAGGACGTGGTAGCAGTTTGGTTAACTGCTCCTAGAAGGCTTGAATGATGTCCTATAAATAAAGCAGAGGAGAAAGGAATAAGGGGAGCAGAAATTGGCAGAGAACAGAATCAGTAGTGAAGAGTCTACCGGAGAAACGACGAGCACCATAAAGCTTCTGGCAATCTGGATTTCCTTGCTCACTGAGTACATTTACCGCTTTCTGTATTTTCCTTGGTAATTTACTTTGATGCAACTTAAATTCAGCAGTTTTATGTTTCTGTGTTTTCGATTCCTTGTTATTTCAATTCAATGAAAGTTTAAATTTCTGCATTTAAGTTTCCCTGTCATTTACTTTTCTTACAATCTCGGTTTCCTGTCATTTATATTTGCACTGTTTTCGATTTCTTGTCATTTATAATTAATGTAAATTTGGGGTTTTCGCACTTTACATTTCCTCGCAATTTAATATTCTGTTTCTCGATTCGATATTTTTACTGTATTCGGTATTTTAAATATAAAAAATAGCACTTTCGATATCCTGTAACTTTCGATTCTTATACACGTTTTCGATTGAAAGTCAAATTGCTAGCCTAAGTAAAAAGAACTTACATGGGAGGATTTTGATTAGGACCAAAACACCTTTAGAATCGAAATCGATCGAAATTCCACCAGAAACAAGTATATAATTTTATTATTGAATTTTGATCGAAAACAATAAAAAAGAAATCAAACCAAAAAAGGAAAATAATAATGTTCTACAACATACCTGGGTTAGACTTAAACGTCAAATTAGAAACTCAAATTTAATTTAAACATTTTTAACCAAACTCTAATTATATTTAGGCTGGTTGGTAATGGGTCAAGTAACTCATTTTGTCACCTATTGTTTTGAAGTTACACTCTCTATCTATGTTCTTGCTATTTATTAAAAAAATATAAAACTGAGTAATATAATAAAATAAACTTTTTTTTAAATAGTTAAGAATATAAATAAAAATATGTATCATTTTTTTATTTTAACGTACATATTTATGGTAAAAAATGTTATTTTATAAAATTATTCATACTTAAATAAATTATTATTATTTTTATGTTTCTAATTTTAATATATATATATATATATATATATATTATTTTACTAAAATATATTAAATATAGAAATTATTATAAAAATCAAACAAATAATTTAATATTTTTTATTTATAATCTAATATTATTTTATTAATTTAATTTCAACTAATTTTAGAAAAAATAATTTTATAATAAAAAATATTTTATAACTATATATAAAAGTACATATTATTAAAATAATAAGATATTAATTTAATTTTAAAAAAATTATTAATACAAATTAATTATATAAAAAATTATAATTAAACACATATTTAATTTTAATTTAATTATTTATTATCTTTAAAATTAACATTTTCCTTTTTATTATATATCAATTTTCTCTATAATTTAACAATAACAAATTTCACTATGATTAGTCTCTCTTTTTTTCACACTTTATTTTCTTATTAAACACCCTTAAATTCATGTATCATATTAATAAAAGTGGATTCATTTTGACACCTTTAAATATGATGAAGAAAAATAAAATAAATTCATCTACTTATATTAAAATTTTAAATATAAAATAGAAATCTTGGGTTAAACTAACAAGTGATAAATATTTATTTATTTAATGATTAATAAAAATAAATTTAGATTAGATATTATTTTTAATGTTTTTATGGAGGTCACAAAATTTTTTTAAAGTAATTTAAAAAAAAATAAAAATAGATTCCAACGTGTAAAAACACTCAAGTCAATTTTTAAACAAAAGAATAATATATTTAAAAATAGATGATAAATATGAAATTTACTTAGGAATAAATCTTTTTATATAGATCTAATAATATTAATAATAGTAATATATAAAATATATAAAATAATTAATAAGATAATATATCTTAAAATAATTAAATAAATAGAATACTAAATTTAGATCAATTAATTTACTTGAACATATTTAAGATTATATTTTTCTTATATTTGTTACTCCCTTTATCTGACGTGTCTTGACATCAAAGACATTTTACCTTCAACCTCAATGAAATAACATCTCATGAAACTGACCCGTTTGTGAAGGTTTGTACTTTGTAAAATATATAAAGAAAGATGGATAGATTTTGAATGCTTGCTTATAGGTAAAAAGGGGGATGCAGGGTTTTTTACCTAAAACTTTAATACTTATAACCTGTATTTCTCTCTTTCTTCTTTTAGCATTAGATACTCGCCTACTTAATTTCCATGCGCATATGGTTCATGATTAAAAATTATGATACAGGCTTAACAGGGGGAGGTTTTATCTTCAGACTTCACCCAATCTTGTTATGAACGCAAGTTATTCCAATCCATGAACATCAAATTATTGCACGATTTTGAATAGGTCACCTTAATATATTAGAGTCAATAATTATACCATTGAATACTAGTCCATGTTTGAAGGATTTTTGCTTCATATTACTTTGGCAATCATAGATCCAATCGCTTTGGTAAGTATCTACTCATTCATCCTCTATAGTAAAATGAACTGGTTCATTTATAGAAAAACAACTCTCTCTCTCTTGAATCAACTCAAACTTTTTCATACACAATTATAATAAAGCAGAATCTAAATAATGAGGAGATATAATCTAAATAAAAGACAACAACGTGCGTGTTTAACAAAGATTAATATCTGATAAGAGGACTGATTCTCCTCTGAAACAATCAAATGTATTCGCCGTATGGTACGGGATACATGCACAGCTTACTACAAACGCTGGTTGGGTTATTGGACGTTGAGGTTGGTTACATGCACATTCCCCTCTTCTCAAACCATTATGCGACATGTCTAATCTACCAGGATCGTCATATGTTTGTTTGGACTTTGGAGTGTCCCGAGATTGCAAAACAGTTCGCAAACAAACACGTTGTCGTGCCTTCCTCGAAGGATCCCCCACTCAGAACCCACCTTCGTATCCCAAGTCAATCTCAAGTCAAGCCTCTTGTCACCATCACTTCATTATTCTTAACATCCCCATATTAATGCCACCACACACACTGAATTCCTCCTATTTTTTTTATTTGTTTATGTCTTATACTCAGTCTTAACCTCCGTTGCGGTTACATCAGCTGTAATTTGTTATCATCTAGTCAAGTAAATATGACTATACTTTACAACATTCACACTCTAAAAACTTGTGTATACACAAATACGATTCTTTTGAATTTGGATCTGAAAATTGGAAACTTCCTCGTTGTTTATAAAGTGGTTGTTCCATTATATTTATTGTGCATGCATGACAAACTAGTGTAGCGGATAAATGATTCTAAATATTTTACACTTTCATTTTTTTTTTTTTTTTTTCAATTCGGTGGTCGGCAGAACACGTAGTCAGTGATTGTAATGGACAAGAAACTTGGTCGGTCAACTTCTGCCGACGGTGCTTCTTATGAGTTGTTATAGATTAATGTAAGGTTCACATTAGTTTTCGCGAGAGATTTATATGAAATAATTTAATTTTTTCTAATAGTATATTAATTAAGTTCATGGGCATTTGATAAACGAAAAATAGTCTAAGAATTCGGTGAATAATTTGTAAAAATACAATTGTCAATTAGCGCAAATGAACATAATAACTGTTCTGATACAAAAAAACCACCATTACAGCTTGAAAGTTTGGTATGACTAGTACATCCAAAAGTGTGTTACTACTGTTATTTAATAGAGCCATAATGTGATTGACAAATCTATAACTCTAAATCTTTTGGTTAATAATAGTTAATATACTCGCTCATGAGTCAAGATCCCAAAAAGTATTAGAAAGCTAATCTAGCATATATGGTGATAGAATCCTCAAACAAAAATGAAAAGGAATAAGGTTTAAAAAGCATATAACTTAAACAACAATCAATAGGGTTAAATTACAACATTAAACATGCTTTTCACATGAATCAAGTGTTTTTATTGTACAAACAAAAATTATAGAACAGTCGAACTCTTTCCGTGTCTTGAGCATGCCATTAAAGTATCTTCTTCATGCATTAGTGTGAGCCTTTTCATTTACTAATTGGACACAATATGGAAGGAAATCTATATTATATCATAAAGCATGATTCATGAACATCCCTGACTCAATTTTACGCCATTAACTTTAGAAGTAAAATAACTGGCATGAATCTCTACCGGTAACAAATGTTTGGATAATTACACAGGGAAGGAACTTGGAGGAACCATAGGTAACAAATGAACTATTTATAGAGATAAAAACAATCATCCCTGCAATAATGCAGGAGCAGCTTGACTAAAAAATTGTCAAATTCATAAGACAGAAGAAGCTCACAGTTCAGCCTACTGGTCAATCTAACCGTTATATTAAGTTGACAAATTCTTAGAAAGAATGCTAAATTAGCAGACACTTATAAAATTTTAGACAGATGCATTGATTGAATCATTCTACAACTCCCATTCGTGTAATCATCACAAATTTAATATCTTCAGAAAATAAATAAATTACCAAAATAATAATAATAATAATAATAATGTAAAATTAATTAAATCTATGCTTATTACATCAATCATTCTATGATAAAAAATTACTAAATGTTGTTAATATCCCCTATGCGGGTACAAAAAATTTCAATAATGTCGTCAGATTTATATATACAGAAAAGAATTGGTTACTCTATCATCAGGCACCTTCCTCCAAGGTTAAAACTCACAAACTGCAACGCAATCTACAAGAAACCTGATGCACTACCTCCTTCTGTTGTATTGAACTAATGAAACTTTAAACGTAGTGTTCTAATTTGATTAGCATAACACTTGTATCATCCATAGAGCCTCGTGAAACAGACAAATCTACAAGCTTTTTACAAGCCAGCACTGGTTGTGATTTGTTCCCGACAAGAAAAGAACGAGCAATGTCTACTGCTTCCTGATTACTGACCTGAAAGGATGAGAAAGAGAAACATGTTCAGTTAATCAATCAATACATTGAACACTACTATTCATAAAGAAACTGTGAACATATCAAAGTTAAATGGTCTCAGGTTCTATACCTTATCCCATAGTCCATCTGAAGCTAAGATTAACAAGTCATGCTCAGGTTCAATTCTGAGAACTTTGGTTTCAGGTTCTGCTGTCACCCATTGTTTCAGGTGTCTATCTCCAATTCCCCTAGACACAGCAAGAGATCCCTGGATCCTCCAAACACCGCGGCATAAATCAACATAGCCACCCTACAAGACAAATTCCAATGCTTAAGAACCAACAAATCCAAAATCAAACATGTTCATGTGGTTCAATATCAGAGAAAGTACTATCACATTCAGAAGCTTACCAGGCTCTCAATTCTGTCCCTTTCATCTTCCCTTGAAGGTCTGTGATCGGATGTTAGGGCCTCAGCAACACCTCCTCTGCTAATGACAGCACGGCAATCACCGGCGTTGGACACAACAAGGTTGCCATTCCTAATCATTGCAGTCACACAGCAAGAGCCACCATGGAGATCCTCCTTTAGGAAATCAGAGTCTGTGTTGAGGTACCCACGCTTCACTGCCTCCTCAACTTCATCTTCACCTCTCACAATCACTTCATCTAAGATATTCTTTCCTAAGTTATTTGCAGCAAATTCAGCAGCCTTTGCACCTCCGTGTCCATCAAATATGCCAAATAAAGCCTGCCAGGATCACAAAACAAATTTTTTCGTTAGATTTAATTCCACTCACATCAATCTAACTTGTTAAGTACAAGCATCATCAACAGCCTATTAATCAATCCTACCCTAATTTCTCTGCATCAACTATGTAATCCAAGGGTAAGGCAACCTAGTTAATTCACATACCCAAATATCAATATCCAACACGTTAATCACTGAATGAACTTCTTAACTTCAAAACATCACATTAAAGGCTTTCTCTCTTATTCCCTTCACCAATAGAAGGATCAAACAGAATTGAGTAAGTAAAACACATTTCTCCAAACCGCGTCTAACTATAAATTCATAAAACCAACAAAAACATTCAAAAAAAACTCTCAATCATTTAAATTCTTTAACAAGACAATTCTATCAGATCCAGACCAAATTCAGACAAAAAGATTCAAACTTTCCACAACCCCAGTTCCTAAAAACGCCCCATAATCATAACAGTCGATCTCAACCACTAACCTCACACCCCATCCCCAAAAGAATTTATTTTAAAAGAAAACTTCCTTACCAGTTTGTGTTCACCGCGTAGATTATCCCCAGCGGTGTAACGATCCTCCATATGTTCCCTCCTCCCTCTCTTGCAGTACACCCCAAACCCATCCTCCTCCACCTCGACTACGTCACGCACCGCCGCGGAGGGCGTGGGCGGAACCCCAAAGGTGAGAGAAGAAACGGGTATGTCCAGTCTGGCTGGTCGCTTCCTCTTCAAAACGGCGCCGTTGGGGGACGTGGACGAAGCAGATGACGCAGAGAAGACGGAGGGAGGCTTGGGAAGGCGAAGCCGAAAAGGAGAAGAAGGAGAGGAAGCAGCAGCAGAAGGAGAAGAACAAGAAGAGGAGCAAGACGACGCCGTATTAGAGTTGGAAGGTTTGAGGTGCGAGAGAGAGAGCGAAAGCGATTCGGGCGAAGAAGAGATGATGGAAGGCTTGGAGCAGAAGAGGGAAGAGGAGGGAGAAAAGACCGGCGAATTGGAAACCGCGACGGAGCAAGACATGTTGGAAAAGCCTGTGTTGAGTCAAAATTCAAACGTTGGAATTGGTCTTTGGTGCGTTTTTGAGTTTGATTTTGGTTTTGGTTTTAGGTTTTGTGTGAGTTGGGAGAGTTTGATAAGGGAGGGTGAGGTGTATATAAAGGAAGCGGAATAAAATAGTTTGTTTCTGGGTCAGATTGGAGTCAGTGTGGGCCCCCTCTTTTGCGTGTTATTTGTGAGGCACATTACACACCCATCACACTCAGTTTTATAACGTTCTTTGACCACCTTCCTACGCTTCTGCAATCTCCATTTTACCCCTCCCTTTTTTTCTTTTATGTTGAATAAACTGTAATTTTAGATCAATACGGTTGAAAAATTATCATCATACAAATTCAAATATAAGGGATTAACATCGCTATTATATGATTCCTTTGAGATAAGACGGTATATTTTCTTATCAATGGTCACTCGTAATATCAATATTTCTATTTTTTTCTCTTTATATCACTAATTTATGTCACGATGTTACAATTGATTTTATGATTTTATTTATTTTTATAAATTAATAAAAAAATTATAATTTTATAGTTTAAAATTATTTATATTTTTTAGTCTAATTTAATTTTCAACAAACAAATTAACAAATAAAGTCCGACCTAATTAAAAATTTAAAAATATATTAATATATTTATATTAAAATAATTATTTAAAAATTATTTAAATAAAAATAAAAATAAAATTATTTTTAAAATTTAAATTATATTATTTAATTAATATATAAATTATAAGATAATTAATCATTAAATTTTAAAATAAGAATTAAATTTTTTTTATTATCATTATTTTTATTTTAATAATTTATTAATCTAAAATAATAATTTATTTTTATTATTATATTTTAAAATAAATAATTATAAAAAATTACTTATATTTATTTTTAAAATAAATAAATATTTTATCAAATTAAGTTATAATATATATATATATATATTAAAATTTTATTTTTATTTTTATTTAATAAATTATTATTATTCAATAAAACAAATTAATTCATAAGTTTATAAATTATTAAAACGTAAATTTATGTAAATTATGAATCATCCTAAAATATATTTAATTTAATTTAGATTATAAGTTTTTGAATTTATTCTAATCTATTTTTTAGGTTTATTAAATTATAAATAAATAATATAAAAATTGATGAGAAATAATTATTTCATAGGGTATTAAGAGAAAGTATTATGTTTTTTTTTGTGATAATAAAAAATAAAATAAAAGAAACACTAACTGCGGCAAAAAAATACCTTGACAAAAATTCCAATTATATTTAGATTTTGAAATCTTCATGAATTGTAAAATATGATAAGTTTATTGATTTTGTAGTAGTTAATTGATTGGCAATGTAAAATTTTTTACCTTGATATTATATGATAAAATATCTGAAGTTGTTTTACTTATTGTGAAACAATATATACTTTAAGTAAAATAAGTGTGTAAACTTTTTTCACAATAGTAATACAGTCTTTAAATATTTTGTACGAGCAACGTAACGATAAAGAAAAAAACAAAAATTAGTACTTTATTTACATTGAAGAAAGAAAAGGTAAATGGAATAAAAGTGTAATTTGAACGTTGACTGGAACATGTGTTATTAAAGAGAGAATTGATCTTTAAGCAAAGAAGGAGGATAGGAATGTAATTTGGGGGAGTAAAAGGTGGAGAAAGTTGGAAAAAAAAAATGGAGAAGGGATGTGTGTGAATGAATTAAGAAAAAGGAAAATAAAAATGTTGAAAGAGTGTGTTTTGCTTTGATTAGAGATTTGACTTACCCACTGCGTGTACACTGCGTGCCAAACCAAACCCTAAAACAAAACTCTTTCATTCTCCTTCTTTATTTCTTTCTATTATTAATGTTTGAGTTTTGTTTTCAGACCTTAACTATTATTATTGGGAGTGAGGGACCAGAGAAGCAAGTTCTCAGAAGTTACCGTTGGAGAGAGGACACAACAGATACAACAAACACAGAACCAGAAAATCATTTATTATTATTTGCATGTTTGGTTTCATGACCGTTGCCATCTTCTTCATCACTTCTCAACTACACACGTTCCCAACGTTAACACCACGGTTCCAACATCCAACATTTTTTGTTTTTTTAAGAATTCAACTTGCAATCTAAACTACTTTTTTGTTCATTTTTCAAACTATTCTCTTTCTTAGATTATATCTCACACCTATAACAATTCATTTGTGTTTGTAAAATACAGCTTCCACAAATTTATGTACATAAAATAATAAGGATCATATTCATTTAAGTGTAAGGATGCGAAAGAATAAAACATCATTATTATTTTTATAATATAGTATTTCATTTTAATTTATTAAATTTTTATTTGAATAATATTATATTCTAACAAGTACTATTACGTTTTTTTTGTCTTAGTTTATTTTTAAAGTATGTTTAGTCATTATATTTGAGTAAACAGAGTTGCCATGTTAGTTCTTAAAAAACATATTTTATTTATAAAAAATGGTTTTAAAATTCGTATACGAATAATATTTTTTATCTCGTTACATTAGATATTGATTTTTTTTTGTCAGCAATGTAACAATTTTAAAATAATAAATTAACTCCAGAATAAATTAAATAAAGTTTATAAACTTTTTACGAAATAATTAAAAAATATAAATTGTATGGAAAGAGTCTTAACTTAAAGAACTCAAGCCATTATTAAAGGGTAATGATTTTTGGACAAACTCATTTTTTAAGCATCTATCATGCAACTCTTTTTTAATAATAAAATAATTATAAATATAAAAATCATAAAAATATAAATCTTTTATGTATTATATTATTAAATCATGAATGGTTGTTTTTTATCTTAAAGATAGTCTATCTATCATTTTCCTTCCTTAAAAGATATTAAAAAAATATCTAATATATATATATATATATATATTAGACTTTTTCATAAACGTCCATTAAGTAAAAATTCATTTGAAATAATATATATAATATAAATTTTAAAATATATATTATTAATTGATTATATTTATTAAATTATTTATATTTGACTTAAGTGTCAAAATATTTGTGGAGACACTCTTTTATATATAAGACTTCCTCATCCAAAAAATTTGAAGAATAAACTAAAAAAATTAATTATGACCAGATTAAGAATATATTATAAAAGAATGGAGAATTTGTTATCTTAAGAAAATAAATTACTTATAAATTATATAATAATAAATCTTTAAATATATTTATAAAACCTTTTTTACAATTTTTTTTTCAAAACTTAAAATATAAATATCTGATAAAATAACACCGTCTATAAGGGTAATAAAAGGATGAATAATCATTTAACTTATACTGGTCTACTTTAATTAATTAATATTTAATATATTTTTGTTAAAACACTTAAATTGTTCTATTAAATAATTAAGTGTCGTTGGTATCACTTTTAACTTATATGACTACACAATATTTGTTTTTTAATCCTCGTCAAAATACTAAATTATTTCTAACTTTAACGAATTGCTACTCTGTACTATAAACCTATTTCATAGAAGTTACAAGGACTTATAAAATCTTTATTTATTTTTTTGGTTAAATATTAAAAAGCCTTCGTCAACCAAAATATTAAAGATGATCTTAATATCACATCATAACCATTCCTAATTTAATTTTGTACTTATTATATATATATTAACTTTGAATCTTATATAAACCGAAGATCTAAAAGTGAGCATTTTTTTTTTCAATTATATCCTTGAATGTAAATTAATTATATTTTTGTTTTTGAGGGTCGTTCTAATTGAGTGGATGATACATCTCCCAGAGTGCAAGCAAAAATAGTGGATATGCTGAAATTGAGTTTAAAACTTCAATGAGAAAATAAGTTCATCGAGTCGATAATTTTTTTATGGATTATTCTAATGGAAGTAGTCTAGAATCATTGCGAGAATAAACTTAGAAACTATTTCCTCATAGAATGAAAACAACAATTCAAACTTTTTTACTAAAATAATATTATTATATGAAATTATTTACTTAACTTAACCTCTCATAAAATTATTTATTTAATTTAACTTTTTTTATTGTTATACTTAGAATTTGATTTTTCATAAACAAAATTTCAATTTTAAACTTACAACTTTTTTTTAAATAAAAAATTAAATAAAATTAATATTAAAAATAAAATTTTAATTTTAAAATTTAAATAATATTTATATAAAAATAATATATTATTTAAATATATATTAAATTATTTAAATAATTATAAAAATATTAAATAGTATTTTTTTATTATATTTTTTATTTTTTTATTTTTGAATAGGAAATTTAAAATTTATATATTTTTTTATTATATGAATTATTTAAGTTATAATTTTAGAAAAAAATTGATAAATTTAATATATAAAATATTAAAATTAAAATTAAAAATAAGTTATTAGTAGCAAAATAAAAATGATAGAACATAATATTAAAGAAAAATAATAAAGGTAGAAAAATTTTTATAGAGTGAAAATAATAAGTTATGAAGAAGAAAATCCTCCACAAATTTCTCATGAAATTCAAGAACAACCACACCGACGAAATCCAAAACGTAATAGACGTCGTCCTCATTGTGGACACCACTTTTGAAATTAAAATTTTCTTAACATTATTGTCAATAATTTTATTTTTCAATTTTTATTATCAATGATTATGTTATTTTTAATATTATATATTAAATTCTGTCAATTTTTATTATTTTTTATTTTTAAGTTTATTTTATATTAATAATAATAATTTTTAAATAATATTTTTCCTTTATTATTTAAAAAAAATTAAATTTAGCATGAATTTTTTAATATAATATTTATAATTTATCAAATAAAAACTATTACATAAATTTTTATAATATAATATTTAATTTTTTAATATATTACCTAAATTAAATTTTTATTTATTCTATTTTTTCTAAAATTATAACTTAAATAATTCATATAATAAAAAAATATATAAATTTTAAATTTCCTATTCAAAAATAAAAAAATATAATAAAAAATTATTATTTAATATTTTTAATAATTTAATATATATTTAAATAATATATTATTTTTATTAATTTTTATATAAATATTATTTAAATTTTAAAATTAAAATTTTATTTTTAATATTAATTTTATTATTTTTAATTATATAATTTATTTAATTTTTTATTTTAAAAAAAGTAGTAAGTTTAAAGTTAAAATTCAGTTTATGAAAAACCAAATTCTAGAGGTTCAGTTAAGTAAATAATTTGATAAGAAATAATTTTGTTAAGTATATATATAATATAATAATATTATTTTAGTAAAAAAGTCCAACAACCTTAAATTAATAATATTATATTTTTTGTCAAAATTAAGGTATTTTAATTAATAATATTATATTTTTTGTCAAATTTAAACAACCAAAATGTTGGATGAAATAGTATTTTTGCATTCGGATAAATTAACTTTATTTTAATACCTCACTGCTTGATAAATAGCTGTATAATAATTGTTAAATCGTGCTATAGGTAAAAAAAAAACATTTAATAAGACCTCAAATTTATGATAATTTGTTTTTTTTTTTTAAAAACCTAAAAAATAATATATATTTTATTCATAAACTTAACCGAATTCTTAATGATATTGGTAGAAATTTGTACTACTTAAAAGAGAAAGGAAATATGATTTCGGTTTGAGTTTTAAAAAATTATTTGAAATTACTCAAAAAATATGTTCCATTTAAAATGAAATTTTGTTACATATCAATAGTTAGAGAAAATATGAAAATACTCATAAATTTCTTATCAAATTTAATTTTTTTTATCTCTTATCTTTACTTTATTAAATTTTTAACATAAAACTTACAATAAAAATTAATTTAAAATGCAACTGATAATAACAATTAATAATTATAAGATTGCAAAGAGGTGGTATCTCACTTACTAATTCACCAACCTATTCAATTTTTATAAATTAAATAAAAGTCTTTTAGATCATTTTGTTTTTAAATAAAAAATTAAGAATCATTATTCATAAATTTAAAAACGATAGATAATATAAAATCAGTCGGTGACAAATAGGATGGAATAATCTTACACAACAACATAAAGAAAAAGTGTTAAAAAAATCTAAATCCTTCTTTTTTTCAAATTTCACTTTTAGTCTTAATAAAACAAACCACCTTAATTTTCTTTTTTCCATTTACATTTTAGTCTTCATCTTTAGACTTTTTTTCTGAAATAATATTAAAAAGTTATTATTTATGAACAAATTCCAAAAGAAAATATGTCACGATATAACTGTCAGAATTTGATTTTCGAACTACGTTTTTTTTTCCAAAAGCTTATATTTATATATTTAAAAAATATATATATATATATATATATATATATATATATATATATATATATATATAATTATAGATAATAACGAATTCTGACCTTCCACAAGAATATATAAAATTCGAAGTCTATTTTCACATCTTTAAAGATTAAGACCTCACGGTTACAACATTAATAACTTCTATTTTCTTTTTATAATTTTCATTTTTTTCTTTGTAATAAAAGCAGTAAATTGTAACTATTTCATCTTCATTATTGTCCTGCTTAAAGAATGAAAGAGAATTTTTGCATTAAATTAAGAAATATTCACTAAATACTATGCTTTGAATTTTGTTCCTAAAATTTGTTGGTCCCATAATACATTATGAGAGTGTTGAAAGAAGTTCACAAGTTTCTCACATTAACGAGAAACCAAATTTAATCAAGATAAAGTGACAAGAGAAAAGGTGCAAAGAAATTGATGGATTTGAAGAAAGAAGAGCGAAGGAAAGATAAAGAAAGAAAATAAGAAGTATGGCGAACAAGTCAAAGTGAGATAACAAAACAAAAGAGGCAATTTCTTCGCCTATGATTTAGGCTTAAGACCCCCCAAGTTGAATCATTCCCAACGATCAAATGCTGCATAAAAAGGAGAAAACACAAGAAAAAGAAGCCTTTCAAAAATATTAACCTATTGAAAATTAAAAAAAAAAAAAAGAAAAATACACATAAAAAACAAAACGCATTGATTTTATTGCAGATAAACTTTCAAACACATGTGAGAAAAAAAGAAGTTGGAAAAAATTATACACCTCAGTCCCTTAGATGTTCAATTATGTTTGCGATCATACCCGCAAATCAATATAGGTCTGTAACCTCATCACGGTTGAAAATAGCGAAACCAAATTTATTCAATCCACACAAAAAAAAACACACAACAAAAATATAATATACATTGTGGAATGAATCAGAGAATAAGACATGGGTGTGATTGAAGACAAAGAGGGGTTCACAAACAACAAAGACGGAAAGGATGGAAAATGGTAATTTAAGAGCATTGCACTATTAGCTGCTGCTGCTACAATAATGAAATTAACTAGCCTTCTTTGTGTTTTCGGAAAATTGGATGTGGGAAAGATTTAAATTTGATTTCTCCTTTCAATCTTATATAAATCCAGTGGATATGTCTAACTTAATACAGAAATGTGGGGAAGATTGCCAGAAGAAGAGGAGGATGTGCATCCTTTGAATGTTCTCAGATACTGCTATTGATTGAAGAATGGAAAAGCTACTCTACAGGAAAAAATAAGGATTAAAAATGTATCATTCAAAAGTACACGATAACTTACGATAGTGACTCAGAATAAACTGACGATAATTATGAAATAAGAATATCCAGCAATAAAACCTATGCAACAAAAGAAGTGGCGAATTAAAACATTAACAAACCAATGAGAAAAATGTTAAGATAATCGATACTGTTATGTGCAGAAAATTCCATGATCTGAGTGTAATATATACAAAAAATACAACACGTGAATTTTTGTTATTGTAATAGAAAAACAAAAATATAAAGTTTTTTTCTTATAAACTCATAACATCATCAGTGTGGAAATTTATTCTCATTCACAACAATTTATTTGCTGTGTAGGAAGGTGTCCTAAGATTCTTCCAAATTCATCACATGATGTAAGAGGGAATTCTTAAGCAAATAAAAGTGAGCATACCCAAAATAAACATGACAACGCACTTGCAATCGCAAACAACGTCTCAGTTGTTAAATTGTAGTAGAAAAGTCCGTGTTAAAGTAAAGAAACAAACAATCAATCATTTTTGCTATTTGGGCACATAAAAAAACTGAAAAAAGAAAAGACAACATTTAGCTACGAATGCAGAATTGATCAAACAAAGTATATGCAGATTCAGAAGCAACAAATTATTTATTCCATCACACGTAGTTACTCAGATCAAGTGTTGGATTATACATTTAGCTTCATCCTAATCTAGCAAAGTTAGAGAGAGAGAGAGAGAGAGAGAGAGAGAGAGAGAGAACAAGAATGTGATTTCAAATAAAACACTATAAATCTAAATCCTGACGTTCTTTACCGAAAGGAGATTTTGTTCCCCGACGTCCAAATGCAGCATCGAATTGCAACAACGGATAGCGAGGGGAACTCACATCTTGGCTTCAATTAAAAACGCCAAACACATTGAATAACGTGCAAGCAAAAATCTCAGAAAGATGAAGCCTTTCATTAAAAAAATCCCCAAATCGAATACAAAAGCTAATAGAACAGAACAAACAACAAAAGTAACCGATGCAAATTATGCCCACGAACAAATATCAAGAACCAAAATCTAAAATCATGGAATCAGAGGCTGGGAGAAACGCCAGATAACTCAGTCCCTTAGATGTTCAATTAATGCTTGCGATCACACCCGCAAATCATTACAGGTCTGTAGGCTCATCACAGTTGAAAATAGCGCTACCCCAGTTACACTGTCGACCAGAGAACGAAAACTAATTGCAGATAATATGTAACACTAAAAGAAAAGTTAATTTAATTTAGTTGCTCCAATGTTCTTCCACAACCAAGGGATTATGGAACTGATAAAAAAGAACAACACATATCGATATTGCTTCTAGGGAACGAGTCGAATGGGAATTGAGTTGATCCACATCGACCAGATAGCGAAGCTAGAATTTGAAATCGAAACTTGAAAGTTAGAGACACTGAGGAATCAGAAACCCTAATGTCGTATGCTTAGAAGAAGAGCTACCAGATGGCACGGCGGCTGAGATGGTTCTTTTGTGTCATTTTATAGATTGAAATAAGGGATTCATCCGACGGCTATTATCAGATCACGGTGAGTCAACGGCTCCTATGTTTTAAGTGAAACGACTGGGAATTAGTCAAACCCTAACTAGCTAAAGCCCAGTCCAGAGAAGAAACCAATTACTATTCGGCCCAGAGAAAATAGAATTAAGAGTGACTAAAAATAAAAAACCTTTAATTGTTTTTATATAACAATAATAATAAATTATTGAAAAATAAAAGTTGTAAATTAAGAGAAAAAGCAAGTTTTTCGACTAAAAATTATTTATCAATAAAAATATGATATTTAATTTCGTGGCACTGAAACTTATTTCTATTGTTTTTATTGTTTAAAGTAATTTTTATTTTTTTTACAAGATAATCTCATCAAAAGTAGATTGTCATGAAATGAAAATGTTTTTTTCTTAGTAAAATATGTAAATAATGCTGATGTATTACCTACATTATTATTTAAAAATAATTTTTTATATATAATGCATATAATGGTGTGAAAAAAATTATACTATAAAATCCAAGTTATGTTGATGATGACTTTTTACTTTTTATAGTGTAAACAAATTTATACCACACAACATATGTCTACTAAATTCTAAAATTAAAATAAAAAACTCACACTTTGCGAAGAATTCATGATTTTTGTTAAATCTGATTCCAGACCAACCATTCTCAGTGTGGTATTGGCTCATTCCAGATCAATCATTTGTATGGCCCAATGGGGAACCCTGCTTTAGAAAATACGATCTATTAGGCTCTTGCTATTTACACCATCCTTTTTCACTAAGTATACTTCATTTTTTCTTTTTATTTTAAATTTTGCACATATATATGTTTCTGGTGGAATTTTGATCGATTTCGATTCTAAAGTAAGTCCTAATCGAAATTCTACCACGTAAGCTCTTTCTGACTTAGGCTAGCAATTTGATTTTCAATCGACAACGTGTATGAGAATCGACAATTACATGTATTGAAAACTGTTTTTGATATTTTTGTAATATAAAGTATCGAAAGCAGTAAATACGTCAAATCGGAAAAGCGGAATCTTTAAAGTGCGAGACAATGTAAAGTGCTAAACCCATTAAGATTGCGTGAAAGGTAAATAACAGGAAATCGACACTTGCGGAAATCGAAATGACATTGAATGTAAAGTACAAAAACATGAAATTGCTGAATCGAAATTGCTCGAAAGTAAATTACCAAGGAAAATAAAGAAAGCGATAAATGTACTCCGTGAGCAGGGAAATCCAGACCGCCAGAAGCTTCATGGTGTTCGTCGTTTCTCCGATAGACTTTTCACTACTAGTTCTGTGCTCTGCCCATTTTTGCTCCCCCTGTTCCTTTCTCCTTTGCTCTATTTATAGGGCATCCTTCAAGCTTTCCGAGAGCAGTTAACGCGACTGCTACTACGTTCTACGTGCGTATGGCAGTTTATCTTCTATAGTTTCCCACGTTCTCACGATCTCCGACTTTTACCCATGATTTCAAAACTGCTCTCTATACGTGCATTCGACTTACTTCCCTTCACAATTTGGCCAAAGTCTCGATGTCCCCATTGGCTTTCTTTACTCTCGATTCTATATTTTTTGAGAACTTCGAATTGCTCACGATTCCTTTTTAACCCTGATCTTATATGACTTAGTTTTTATTCGATAACAGTCATTTGATTATAATTCATTCGATTCTCGATTGTGTTTCTCGATGCTATATGCTACGTATTTCTAATTAGACATCGAATGAACTTTTATTTATCTTATCGAGTCATATTTCTTCCCTTCGATTTCGATCGCTTTTCTCGATTTGCCACTAACAAAATGCCCCCTTGGAAGAATATAAATGATTTCTGTTTTATATTCTTTCAATATTCCCGCCTTAGTGTTTGAAAGCCCACAAGATTTAGGGTTTAGGGTTTTTGGGGTTCTAGGGTAAAAAAGGGTTTTAGGTTTCTTTTCCACTTTACGTCGCCATCATATCAGTCTGCTGCTTTCACAGTACGCTGCATTTATTACCTTTCACCTCCGTCGTTCTATCTCCCTATACGATTTCCCCTTAACCTCTCAACCTATCTTCACTTTGGCTTTACGCGAACCTTTATCTTCTTTTGCATTTTTGTCTTCTTCTCTGAGCTCCTGTCTTCGTCCCTGTTACCTTACCTGTCAAACTCTTCCTTATTACTTCTCTAATCTTGCTATAATGGCCTCTTCATCTAAGTCATCTGATTTCTCGGCTCCACCTCTTACCTCATCCACTACTTGCGAGTTAACAACCGCTTGCTCCTTACCTCGATGGAAGCCTTCAGTTGGTGGGGTTGGTTTTGGTTTTGGGGGCCCCATTCTTTCTGGGAGTGGAACCGTTTCTCCCCTCACCCTCTCAAGCAGCCCTGCTCTCGTTCATCAACCCGAAGTTAGGATCGATTTTTTGAACTTTGTTTCCAAGGTGTATAGGACATGCCCTCCCTCCAAAAAATCTTTGTTCACTAGATGGTTTGATAGGGTTAAGGCTAAATTCGGGAACCATTGGAGGAACGTGGGGATTTTTGATTTTCTACATTTGTCTCAATGTGACTTATCTTACCTAGACATGGCTATGTTTCTGGCTGCCGTGCACTTATGGAATAAAGAGATACATGCGTTGGAATTACCTTGCGGCCCCCTCTCACCTACTCTTCTCGATGTCGCAGCCATCACTGGGTTAAAACCTATAGGGGAAAGATACTTTCAGGGTGCATGTCCCTCGGATAATTCGTTGAAGTCTAGAATCGATTGGGAATCGAAGGCCTACGGGCATTTTATTGAGAAACACTTCGTTGATGACCCCTCAATAGATGTTACTGATGAAGAACATATAGCGTTTTTGGTGTACTGGCTCGTGCACCCATGTGTTTTGCCCCCGATCGATCCAAATTTCCCCCCATCTCTTCAACCTTGCGTATCTCCTTCACTTAGGTCAACCTCGCCTATGTTTGGCCAAGCTTTTGTTAGCACATGTATATACCGCTTTCGACGAGGCTGTCGAAATCTTAAGTACTCCTAAGGCATCGGGGAATTTTTCTGGCCCTGTTTGGTTCATACAGCTATGGTTAACATCCATTTTTGAGAGTGTCCTTCCTCGATATTCTACTGTCCCCCTGAGTGTAAATATAGAAGGGGCTCGATTATCCTCCCGTCACCCTCGCTATAAATCCGACGAAGCCACATATTGTAAATACCTCCAATTTTTGTTAACCAGATTTGTTTTCGATTCAACCCTAGCCCCGTTTATCGTAAATTTTGAGCGAGTAAGTGACCAACTTAGGGGACCGATCTGGTTCAAGTCAAGATTTCCCGCCTCAACCCCCGGGTTACAATTAGAACTGGTCGATATATGGAGTGGCTACTTGACCCATGATGTACTAGTATCGGATTTCCACCCTAGGGATTTCAAGTTCGTTACTTACTACCCTCAGCTTTTTTCCAGACAGTTTGGCCTGAGCCAGTCTTTACCCTTTTTCCCTTTAAATACCTTCCCCAAATCCAAATTGATCGAGTCGAACATCGGCCGAGAGCTTGCCAAATTTTGCAAGAACCTCGATGCATCTTTATCCATATGTATTTGAATCGAATTATTTATCGATCGTGGAATTTTCTCAATGGTGGACCAATTGGTTTTCGAGTAATCGTGCTCGTTTTTGACGAGGTTCGACAGAACCGACCGCTCGTCCTTCTCTTGTGTTGCAGGACAAGTCGAAAGGGAAGAAAGGTACATACTTCCACTGTCTCCAAATATCTCGATTCGAGAATTTTTATCAAATATGTTATACTCCACTAAAACTAGAATCGACCTTTTATGATGCTCGTCATTTCTTTATCCCGAAAAACGTATACCAATAGATCGAACCACAAAATAATTAATCCCTTAGGAAAAACCCCTTTCGAAATGTATTGTCCCGCTCGCCTTCCCACTTTTCCTACAAGCACCTTTGGACTCGCAAAACCTTTAACTCATCCCAAATGGGTTCGAGAATTGAGAACCCTTAGAGAAACCCGTCGCCCAAAACCCAAAAACAAAGACATTTCCGTATCGAAATTGTTTTACTTTCCTTACCTTAACCTCCCCGAAGCTCTCCCGCCTCCTTGGCTAGTACATATTGATCGAGTCAAAATTTTGACTCCATCACCTTTTGGTGAGGTTTTATTGTTTTCTCTCAATTTTCGATTCTCGTGTTTTGGAAACCGACTATCTTCATTCCTCGACAGTTTCAAAATCTACTAAGGTGGTTGCCTTCGAGAAGGCACAAGAGGAAGGAAAGGACGCAAGCCGGGAGTCCCCGCATGAATCGGACCCTCCGCCTTCACCAGGAAACGAAAACAGTCGGCCACCACCACTTCATCTTCGAAAAAATCGAAGGTTCTTTTCGATCTCTTTGTCTCATCCATTCTTCTATTTATAACATGTTTCCCTATGGAGTCTCATACCTCTTTTCGATTTCTTCCCTACAAAAAAAATCGAAGAGTCCCCGATCAGTCCAACCATCCACAACAGATCCATTGTCGATGGATTCGAACACCGTTCCTTCTACGGGTCAAACAACACCCGTCACCCATTCCAGTCACGTGAGTTTCCTTTTCCTCTAACCTTCATGTCTTAGATTTTGTTAAGACTTGTATCATGACTTACATTTTCGATAAATTTTCTAGGATAATCCATCGGTGACTGTATCGACTACTGTCGAAACTCAGCTTCAGCCTTCAACGCCGATCCCCGAGGTATAATTCTATTTTACTTGTGTATCTCTCTTTTGTCTTGCTTATATTTCCTTTTCTAACTCTCTGTTTCGATTTATAGCAATTTGAGGCCGTACAGAGTCCTCCTCGTGCCTCGATGCCGCTTGCTCTTCTTCCACCCGGTATTTTCCTTTTTTCTTTCATCATTTCGATTCTTTATTTTATCCTTTATATAACTCGACTTACCTTTTTAACTTGTTTTCTTTTTCAGCAATTATTCCCACGGTCCAAATCCCGCACTCCCCATCTCCCACTACCACCGAACAAATGGGTTCTCACCCATTCTCAATGCCTGGGGTCGAACTCATCTCCCCAACGTTGCCCATGTCGACCGGCCTATTTCTACCAATGTGCCGGAGTATCGAGCTGCCATCGAGGAAGACCCTTTCTCGATTCTCGATATTTTGGTATCGAGGGATGCTACTTCCTCAAGCCGCCTTCTCAACCACCAATGATTTCGACCGAAGGAGTGTATCGACTCAAACAACGCTTCAGAACTTTCTTCTATTCCTCGCCTCTGGAGGTCCTAGTAGAATCAGTCGAAAAGAAGAAACTTTTTAAAGAGATTCTCGCATTAATAGAGACCTTCCCTGAAGAGGCTCTTCCAAAAGGCTTCGATGCGGAGGTAGCGGCGGCCACGTAACCGTTCAACCAGGCCTATGCCGTAAGGAAGAAAAGGCAGTCGATTACGACCGAGTTGTCCGAAGTCGTCGCTTTCCAGTCGAGAAATCTGCTTTATTGAAGACTCGAAACTCGCCGAGGGGAGATTTTGACAGCGTTGCCTTCGGTCGAGGTGAAATCGAAGATTTAGAGAAGAGGCTTCAACAACTGAAATCGCAGGAAGAGTTCCTCACTTCAGAGTTAAACAAGATTAATTCTTCTGCGAAGGAAGTGGCGTTATCCCTTGGCCAGAGCATGGAACGTCAACATAAGTTGGTCATCGAGGAGAGTTCGATTTCAGCGTCCTGGGCGCAATTGTTAATTGATTTTGATAGTTTACGATCTAAATATATATCTTTGTAAACATGACTCTTTTCATTTAACTGTCAATGCTTATTTCTCTTATTCGAGGTTTATATGTCTTTAAGTACTTTCCATTTATCGATAACACTTTATCTTTGTTATACCAATCAATAATTGAATAAGCGTTACTCGATAAAATTTTAACGACCTCGAAGGGACCCTCCCAATTTGGTGACCACTTCCCATAGCTTTTACATTTCTTGTCTATTGGCAAAATTGTTTTCCACACTAAGTCACCTTTGTTGAACTTTTTCTTTCGAACTCTTTTATTATAAACTCGAGCAATTTGATTTTTCTGCAACATCATACTATTCAACGCTTGTATTCTTACTTCATCGAGTTCGTTTAATTCGTCATACATCAAACTCCAATAATCACAACTGGGTAAATCATTCTGCCTTTGTATTCGATTCGATTCGATTCGATATTTATTTCGATAGGCAAAACCGCATCATGTCCGTATACTAACTTGTATGGGGTATTCTGTAAAGAATCTTTAGGTGAATTTCGATAAGCCCACAAGATTTGCAACAACGTTTCGTGCCATGTTTTTGGTTTATTTCCCACATGTTTTTTTATTAGCCCAATGATTACTTTGTTAATTGCTTCGACTTGCCCATTAGCTTGAGCGTAATATGGAGTCGATGTTAATAGTTGGATATTTCTCGATTCAAGCATATTTGACTATCTTTCTACCAAGAAACACTCGTCCCTCTATCTCGTAGTGATGGATCGTGGGATCCCAAATCGATAAACGATGTATTCTTCAATAAAATCAATTACATCCTCGTTGATCAACATCCTTTAATGGTATTGCTTCTACCCATTTTGAAAAGTAATCGACAGCCACAATTATATACCTATGCCCTTTCGACGATTGTGGGAAAATCTGTCCGATTAAGTCTATAGCCCAACCTCTAAAAGGCCAAGGTTTAATGATCGAGTGTAATTCGCTTGCGGCACCTGTTGTATCGGACCGAACTTTTGACATTCTTCACAGGAATTGGCATATTCGATACAATCTTTTAAAATCGAGGGCCAGTAATAACCTTGTCGAGTTAATGTCCATTTCATTTTCTGACCTACCGTATGGGCCCCACATATTCCATTATGTACTTCGGCATTGCTAAGTAAGCATCATCATTTCCTAGACACCTAAGTAATACTCCATCAATTCCCCTTTTATATAACTCATCATTCAACAAAACGTATTTCACTGCTCGATATTTAATTTTCTTGTCAATTTTCCCATTGGGATTTTGTAAATAACTTATAATCGATTTTCTCCAATCTTGATCATCTACGTCATTAATGTACAGAATCTCATTTTCTTGAGGTAATTTTTCTTTGATTTGAATTATTTCTTGTAACCTTTCCGGGGATATCTTATACTTCGATGCAATTTGTGCTAAGTCATTTGCTTCTTGATTGGATTCTCGAGGAATATATTCGAATGTTATGTCATCGAACATTCTACTTAAAGTCATCACTCTTTCCAAATATCTGATCAAGTTGGTATTAATGCATTTATACTCTTTTCGCACTTGTTTAATCACTAATTGTGAATCACCTCTTATAACCACATGTCGAGCTTTTAATTTGATTAAAGCCTCGAGACCCGCTATCAAAGCTTCATATTCAGCTTCGTTGTTTGAACACATGGGTTGAACCTCAAATAATAACTTAGTCGGAATATTGTTTGGAGAAATAATCGAACTCCTACTCCGCATTTATCCGATGTACTTGAACCATCGAAATACATTATCCATTTACTTATTTCTATAAACAAATTCTCGGTGGAATCAACTCGTATGCTCAGCCATAAAATCGGCAATTACTTGACCTTTCATCGTTTTTAGAGATTCGAAGGATAATGAGAACTCGTCAAAGCTAACACCCATTTTCCTATTCTATTATGCATAATTGGTTTCGACAAAAGAAACTTCAAAATATTATTTCTAGAATAAACCATTACATCATGAGGCTTCATTACGTACTTGAGTTTTGTACAAGAGAAATACAAGCATAATCCTAATTTCTCGATATCACTATATCGAGTTTCAAGCATCATTTAAAATTCTACTTAGATAATACACAAGCACATTCTACACCATTTTCATCTTCTTGTGCTAATAAACTCGCTATTGTTCGATCCGATGCGGATACATATAACTTTAATGACTTGTTTCTCTTTACTGGGATCATAATCGGAGGATTTGTCAAGCATCATTTTGATTTGCTCGAAGGCTTCTTGATGTTCCTCTTTCCACTTAAACTCGCTTCTTTTTTCAACTTTAACAAAGACGAAAAAACATAAGTTTTGCCAACCAGAGTTAGAAATAAATCGTCTCAAATAATTTATTTTTCCCAAAAAAGATTGTAAGTCTCTCTTAGTTTTTGGAGCAGAGGTATTTATTATTGCCTTGGCTTTATTTTTCTCGATCTCGATACCTTTTCCATGTACTATAAATCCTAAAAATTCACCAAGCAGATACACCAAAAGCACATTTCAAGGGATTCATTTTTAATCCATATTTTCTCATTCTCTCGAAAGATTTTCTCAAATTGCTCGGATGTTGATGTTTTTCTTTCGATACCACAACGATATCATCTATGTAAACTTGCATAAAATCATTAATAAGATCATGAAAAATTAAATTCATTGCTCTCTCGATATGTGGCTCCAGCATTTTTTAATCCAAATGGCATCACTACCCATTCATAAGTACCTAATGCCCCCGGCATCGAAAAGCCGTTTTAGCAATATCATTTTCGGACACAAATATTTGATTATATCCCGAATAACCATCTAAAAGACTTAACATTTCATTACCAGCTCATCGCATCTATTAACATATCGACTATTGGCATAGGGTATTCATCTTTAGGAGTAGCTAAGTTTAAGTCTCGATAATCGATGCACACTCTTATTTTACCATTCTTTTTAATCACGTGTACAATATTAGAAATCCAATCGACATACCCGGCGGTTCGATGAATTTGGCTTTCAAGAGTCTCTCGACCTCTTCCTTGATCTTGTTCATCACCTCGGTGCAAATCTTCTCGTGCTTGTTTTATCGGCTTTCTACCTTCGATGATGGGTAATCTATGCTCGACGAGACTTCGATCCAATCCAGGCATTTCTTCGTATTCCCAAGCGAAGCAGATCCTTATATTCTCTTAACAAGGAAATCATGTCCCTCTTTAATTTTTCCTCGAGATACTTGCCGATATATGTGGGTTTCTGTTCCTCTTCACTTCCTAAGTTAACTTCTTCTAATGGATCTTGAGCCTCGACTTTTTTATAATTTGATGTAATAGATTTTTCGAAACCTAAAGGAGAATAATCATAAATACAATCAAGTATAACTTGATCGCTATTATTTGCAACTACGGTCGAGTGAATCGACTTATTTATCCCTATTTTACTACTACTACTACTTTCTTGGCTCTTCTTCCCATCTTCATATTTTCCCAATCGAGCCAAGAACTCTTCGTATTCTCTATTCATCTTCACCGGCCACTTCGAGGTTGGCCCCTCTTTGATCATGATGAATCCTTTCTTCTCATTCATCTCTAAGAAACGCTCCTCATGCAGTTTTGAATTAAAATCTTCGACTCGTTTCGAAGGTGAAGGGTTGAGCAAGCGCCGGATTCTCGCAGTTGCTCGACTCAGCTCGAGATACGAATGTCACAAATTCGTGTTGATCTCCTCGGGATTACTTCGAGATGACCATCTCGATTCCACATAAATAACTTTTGATGAGCCGTCGAAGGCACAGCTCCTACTCCATGAATCCACTCTCCGCCAAGTAATGCATTGAAATTGGCATGCGACCGGACCACAACAAACACAAGAGGTCTCGAGTAAGTGCCCACTTTTACGTCTAAGGCGACCATACCTTCTAAACTTGACGTCTTTCCGCTGAAATCGAAAATCATAATGTTGTGCTTGACTAAGTCTTTTAGCTCAATACCAAATTTCTTTAGCATAGTCATCGGCAGTATATTCACCGCAGCCTCCACCATCGACGAGGACTCTATTCACCATCTCGTCCTTGAATCTCGATGTTCAGTAATAATGGTTTCAAGTGGAACCTCATTTCCTCGATGGGGGATCAATGAAAGCAGACGTCCCTATGAGGAACTTCACATGAGGTTTGTGTTACCCATGTTATTTTTGGCCTTATGTTTTCTCGAATAGAAGTCACCTTCCCGCTCGGCCTCCATTTGTTCTTGATACTCTTTGTATTCGCTCACATATTCCGCAGGTAAAATTGATATTACCCCGATCCGATGTTCGTCCCACGTGACATCATCCTTGTCATCGAAAAATTCTCTTGTATAATGACTCTCTATTGGTGCAACATTTCCTTCAAAGTTTCGTAATTATTCCAATAGGGGATCCTTCCTCCTCTTCTCCAGGGCCTTCCTCGAATCTTCTTTGAAATGTTGGGAATCTAGTGGTCGATCCCTCATCATACGAGAGTCTTTCGAAGACGTCATTACTTTGAAGTCTACCTCTTCCTCCTCGAGAAGGATACATCTCTCTTCTAATCCACTCGCCTCTGATTTTCACTAACACCGGAGCCAACGGATTTCGCTGACTTTCTTCGATCATTGGTCGGGCTGTTTGATTTACTTTGTCATTTTTCCTTTTATTTTGGTTTTCGATCTTCCTCATCTCGTTCCGTTCGAAAGCTTTGGCAGCCGATTTATCGAACACTGCGCTGCATCGTGGGCACAATGACACATCTTCGTCTTTTTCCTTCTTTCTATTCAAAAATTCGATGAGAGAATCTCCCGATCGAGGGTATATTTCCTTTTCAAACTCTTTCTCGAATTCACTCGGGTCAAATTCCATATCTTCTTCGGATACATCCATCCGGACATGCTTAGGATCGATGTCTTCAGTGACATCTACCATGCCTACAAAGGCTGAATATGTTAATCGGACATCATCGGTAATGCCTGTTTGGGATTCGAGGTATCCTACTTGAGCCTCGAATGGACTCGTGTCAACTTTCATTGTCATTTCTTCGAACTTCAACCTTCCTTGGTCGATCGCATCTTGGATGGTGTTCCTGAAATGTATACAATTGTTAGTCCAATGTCCATACACATTATGAAACTTGCAATATTTTCGACCATTCCTTTGTTCTCGCAGATGGCGCTTTATGATCATCACTCAACTTAATCTGTTTGTCTTTCAATAAAATATCAAAGATTTTGTCTCGCTTTTGTTACATCAAAAGTATATGTTCGATTCGCCATTTTATCTTTTACTTCATTCTTTTGTAGCAATTTACGTGTATATGGAACCCCCACTTTGAGTTCTCGCTAAGTTTACTTTCTCATCGACGCTTTCTTCAATATCATCTTCTCGTCATATTATCTCGTTTCATATACATCATTTATGTATGTTATTCTTTCCTTTTTTAGAGGTTTCTCATATTTCTTATACCTTTGTTTCTCATACTCGATTTGTTCCACTCTCCTCACTTTATCAGCTAATTGAGCCATGTCATTTAATGGTAAATTGACTAATTTTTTCCTAATCGAGAATTCTAAACCTGCAGAGGCCATTCTGACTAATTCATATTCAGGAATTTGAGTGAAACATCTCGATTTCATTTGTCTAAATCGATTCAAATAATCATCTATGCTTTCATGATTGTATCTTTTTATATTCATCAAGTCGATGAGACTCACTTGAGTTTCTCCTCTAAAAAATTGTTCATGAAAATTTCTTTCCAATTGCAGCCAATTATATATCGAATTAGGTGGCAATGACGTGAACCAAGTAAAAGCATTCTTAGTCAAAGAACTCGGGAAATATTTCATTTTCAATTCCTCACTCATCGCTAGGTCTCCACACTCGATCTGATATCGAGCTACATGCTCGATAGTCGATTCACCAACTTCTCCAGCAAATTTGGTGAATTTGGGTACTTTATATCCTCGAGGCAATTCTGTTTCGAGAATCGCATTTGGAAAGGGAGACACAAAATATGTCTGATTGGGTGGTCTAAATTCCATCCCTTGTAAATTCATTCTTTGTCCCAACATATTATTCTGATTGTGTATATTTTGAAATCCTTCGTTCAAATTTCCATAAATATCATTCCTCACATTTTGATACTCATTTCCCATACGCTGCTGTTGATCATTGTTTCTATTCCTTCTCAATAGATATGGGGGATTAATATTAGTATTATGATTAGTATGACTTTCTATCCTCGTTTGTCGAGGCACAGTCAATGCATCCCCGATTCGTGACATTTGGTCTGCTAATATCTCAAAGCTAGCAGTAGTGTTTTGCACTAATGGATTTAAGACTGTAGTCAATTGTTGAGATAACATATTCACCATTTCAAAATTACTCTCATCCATTTGTTGTCTAAGTACCCCTAATGAATTACTAGATATTCCGGTACTCATATTTTCGATAGAATCAAAATTAGATCGATGATAGTCACTATCGAATACATGTCTCCCATGATCTAAGTATCCCCTCTGATCTAGATTTGGAGGTATCTGTTGTGTGCCTACATTTTGTCCATTCCTTGAATTCTGGGGAATCACTAAGTTTTGCGACGTCCCTAAATTCGGAGGGATTCCAAAATTTTGTGGCATACCTAGTGTTTGAGACATTCCTAAGTTATATCTCGAATTCCTATGCATCGAAGAAGTTCCAACCCCACTCACATTATTAAGTGAAAACCCAAGCGGTCTTACACTCATACGTGGCCCTACATACGTGGTTGTGGGATTTCTCATAGTTTGCATATTATTTGGTATCACCGTATTAGATCCTCCTTGGGTGTTTGCTAATGTACCTGAATTTTGTTCACTACTCACAGGTATCGACATGCTTACAGTTGTCGATACTACAGGTATATTCCCATTATGACTTTGCCCCCCAGTGTTTGGTGGGTGTGATCCATTTAATCCCTGGCTGTTACCCTGGTTATTAGATGAACTCTGACTCATGACTCTCCCACTTCTTAATCTCATACACTCTCGAACTAACCAATTTTGTGTTTCTCAATACAAGTCTCCCTACCTAGTGCGCCAATTTGTTTCTGGTGGAATTTTGATCGATTTCGATTCTAAAGTAAGTCCTAATCGAAATTCTACCACGTAAGCTCTTTCTGACTTAGGCTAGCAATTTGATTTTCAATCGACAACGTGTATGAGAATCGACAATTACATGTATTGAAAACTGTTTTTGATATTTTTGTAATATAAAGTATCGAAAGCAGTAAATACGTCAAATCGGAAAAGCGGAATCTTTAAAGTGCGAGACAATGTAAAGTGTTAAACCCATTAAGATTGCGTGAAAGGTAAATAACAGGAAATCGACACTTGCGGAAATCGAAATGACATTGAATGTAAAGTACAAAAACATGAAATTGCTGAATCGAAATTGCTCGAAAGTAAATTACCAAGGAAAATAAAGAAAGCGATAAATGTACTCCGTGAGCAGGGAAATCCAGACCGCCAGAAGCTTCATGGTGTTCGTCGTTTCTCCGGTAGACTTTTCACTACTGGTTCTGTGCTCTGCCCATTTTTGCTCCCCCTGTTCCTTTCTCCTTTGCTCTATTTATAGGGCATCCTTCAAGCTTTCCGAGAGCAGTTAACGCGACTGCTACTACGTTCTACGTGCGTATGACAGTTTATCTTCTATAGTTTCCCACGTTCTCACGATCTCCGACTTTTACCCATGATTTCAAAACTGCTCTCTATACGTGCATTCGACTTACTTCCCTTCACAATTTGGCCAAAGTCTCGATGTCCCCATTGGCTTTCTTTACTCTCGATTCTATATTTTTTGAGAACTTCGAATTGCTCACGATTCCTTTTTAACCCCGATCTTATATGACTTAGTTTTTATTCGATAACAGTCATTTGATTATAATTCATTCGATTCTCGATTGTGTTTCTCGATGCTATATGCTACGTATTTCTAATTAGACATCGAATGAACTTTTGTTTATCTTATCGAGTCATATTTCTTCCCTTCGATTTCGATCGCTTTTCTCGATTTGCCACTAACAATATATATATAGAAAATTAGTTATTATATATATATATATATATATATATATATATATAATAACTAATTTTCTTAGGAAAATTAGTAACTATCACCATTAAAAATGCTATAATATTTATTTTATTTTATCTGTAAAATATTTTTCTATTTTAATTTATTGTTTTAAAGATAAATTTTATTAATGTCTTATCTATATATTATTAAGATAAAATTATCTAATTATTGTTTATGACATCAAAATTAAAGTTCAAACTCAACATGCAAATTATGAAAATATTAGCTTGAAAAAGTTAAAACGTTCAAGTTACTTTTAGGTTGGTTTTATTGGGTAAGCACGGGATAAATATGATTTTATTCTTAATAAATAACTAAATTCTATGTTTGGTCTCTAATATTTGTTAACATTTTGTTCCCTAATAATATATTTATTTTACTTTTAATCTCATAAATATTATTTTAGTTATTTTATTTATTCAGTTAAAGCGTTATTTAAATTGTTTTTTGGTCATAAAAAATGATGAATGAAAAAACTTAAACAAATATAAGGGACGAGAAATAAAATTATTAATGTGATCTTATAAATTCCAAATGTTTGAACCACTAATAAAACGAAACATACTTTGTGTAATAAAATCTTTGGAATAGTTTGTTTTTCCTTGCTTAAAATGTTTATATATAGTGTTTGAAAAAAAAATATTAAGCGAAATATAAATAAGACCTATTTTTTTTTTACGGTTTTTTAAGTAGCTTTTAGTTTTTTTTCTAATTTAAAAAACATTGTTAAAATATATATATTTTTAAAATAGTTTTATTAATAATTATATTGGATTACTGTTTTTATCATCGTATAAGAATATAAAATCAATTTTCAGAAATTTTCATGACTTTTCATAATTATTTATGTCATTAATAATTTGTAAAAATAGAATTATGAAACAAAATTATTTTTAACTTAATTTTAAAAGTATTTATCTAAATTTTTAAAAACTGTTTTTAGTAACTAAAAAATAAACTAAATCAAACCACTTTTTAATATGTATTTTTTGTAATTAATTTAGCAACCGTGTGATTAAAATAATTAATTTTTGAATCCATATTAATTAGAAAAAAGAGAGAGTTAAGTTTGGTGTTGATGAACTCTTCTTTTTTAGAACCTCTGTCATCAAAGTCATAATTTGTTTCTTGAAGTGGAAGTGTTGATTAGGCAACAAAAAGCCTGTTTCGACCAAATCTAAATCTTGCAAACTTTCTTCACTCTTATCTTCATCTTTCTCTTTGCCCTGGATGGCAAAAGCATGTTACTATACCTAGAAAAAATGACCAATCATCACCCACAATAAAAAGGATTGGTATTAATTAATACTAACTTTCAGTAGTTGTATACTTTTAGAGTTATGCAATTTAGGTTTACCAACTTTAATTTTTCAGTTTTTATTTTCTTTCAAATTTCAGCTCTGAAAATTTTAGATGTATTAAAATAATTACATGATTTATAATAGAATCTATGAAGTTGTAAACTCTATCTTGAATTACAATTTTGATTTCTTTGTTCATAATTCTTAAATATTGAGGTAAATAACAATTAATGTATGTACTGTAGCACAATATATTTATACAAAAAGTATTAATTACATATCGAAATTAAAAGAAAAGATCAAAACAGAAGAGAAGATAATGAATAAAGAGGATGATATGTGAATGTCATAATCATGAAACAAACAAATAAAATTTGGCAGCCTTGAATTCTCTTGCCAAACTCCCAACACCAGTTAGTGCCAGCACACAATGTCACTTAAAAAAAATATTAATTTATACTTTTAAAATTTTAAGCAATAATTTTTTATTTGTTATATAGGCATTTATAAAGAAATAAAAATATATTTTTATTATATATGCTATTATAAAAATATTTTTATAAATGATCTTTGCCTTTGGCGGGTTTATAATTAAATCGATGAATTACTCAAATAAGTCGCATTAACTCTCTTGTGAGCTAATTAATTTTGTTTTTTTTTTAAATTATTTAAAAAACTAGATAAGAACCTAGTGATTACAACCTCTTTAAGAACTAGGTGTTCTTTCATATAAATGTTTGATTGAATTAAGTAAATTAAGATAAATATTGAATATTTAAGATATTAGCTTTTATATGATATGTTTTTGACAATAAATTTTATAATTTATAATTAATTTTTATTTTTTAATTCACATGAATAATTTTTTCATATATTTCTTTTTTGGTTATAGTGGTAGGAGTGAAGAATATATATTTTATTATTTTTTATTTAAATTAAATATTAAAATATTTTTATTATATTTTAAAATAAGAAAAAATTATATTATTTTATAATTTAAATAGTTATGATTAAGATATTATTAATATTAAATATTTTATTATATGTTTATTTTATATATATATATATATATATATATATTAATAAAATATATACGTGGGAGAATTTTTTTATTTTATCTTATATATTTCATTTATAAAAAAATACACATATATATTTTTTTTAATTTTCAACGATAAAAAATTATATAAAATTTTAATTTTTTTATTAATTTATGTATGAACTTGATAGGTATATTAACGGAGAGAGACAAACCTAACTCATTGCTTCGTTGTGGTACCATTATGTTGTTCCAAAAGATGAAATGATTTTTCATAAATGCAATGATTTTTGCATTAGTTTTACTTTTTCTAACTATATTGATATGTTTTAATTTTAATTCATTTTTTATTCAGAATAATTTTACCATCTATGTAGAGTTTCTACCAAGAATAAGTTATGGCTCCTACTCAAATTATCAACGACAACTAGATTCTCTCTTTTCTCTGTTTTTTTTTTTTGGTCGATGAGAATCTAATGGAATACTCCATGTTTGAAATTTAACAATTAACACGGGTATGATAAGAAAACTATAACCACAAATTAATTACATAGTGAGTTATTTTCTTAAAAATAACAAAAGAAATAATTTCAATGTCAATTTTCTAGGCAAAATTCTCTACGTGAAAAAAAAGGAAAAATATATTGGATAAACGAAAATAAAAATAAAAGGAAAAACGAAAGAGCGACCTAATAACGTAGATACCAAAAGTCATAAAAGAAACTTGGAAGGTGTGAAGCACGGTGTATTTGTCTATGAAAAGAGCTCTCTATAACCTCTAAAAGTCGCCAAGAAAATGGATGCAGGGGAACCACATTGTATGTGAAGGGATGTTTGCGTCTGTTATTTATGTAGAGAGATAGATAGAGACTACTTCTTTCTATCGACAAGGACCTCACGGTTTTTGGAAGCACAAAGCTTGATTTTTCTTTAATTTTCATCACCAAGAAAACGGAGCAAGAATTAATATACATGTTAATCAATTATGGTCTCCCTAGTAACCCAAAAGTCACTATATTAACTGCACATAGAGAGAGAAATGAACCCTAGGAGCTTTCTAAAAGCCGCTGAAACAAATTAAACTCATTTGGGTTTTACGTAAACCCATTCCATTTCACAAAATTTTCTTGCAGATTAGATATGTCTTGCACATAGACCCCACATATCTCAAATCTACATCAGTCATGTTGATGACGGGTAGCATGATTTCAAAAAATTATGGAAAGTGCAAAATCATTATAGTTGATTTAACTGTGGTTTTAAGTCATTAAATTAATGGATTCGGTGTTAATTAAAGTTATCACAAAGCTTGTATGTAGCAGTTAGTGAAGTGGTGAGGTTCTGTCTGGTATTTAGATTCCTTCCTTCTTTTTTTCCTTTCTGCATTATATTTGTTTGAAAGAGAAGAAGATGAATGCAGATTATTTAATATTATTATCCTTTTGGATATGGAAACGCGGCAAATATACAATGAATTGCAAAGAGATGAGATTGGATAAGATCTCACAGAATATTTAGTTGGAGAGTGTATGAAAATATGTGTCTGCATGCATGTGGTGCATGTGATATTTTGATAAGCGTATAAAAGAGGATGATCTGTAAATAGCCACTTCGCATATGCATTTTTCAGGATGTCTGGCAACTTCTTGATTGGCTTCATCTATTTTTTAGCTATATAATGTATGCTCTGTCATAGATGCCATGCCACGATTATTTGTCTGATAAGATAAAGAAAAACTATTCAAAAACAGAAGAATAAGCATTGCCTTTTATTTTATCATATTATTATATCATCTGTCACACCCCTAATTCCTACAAATTATTAAAATATACATTATAATAGTTTTTTTTACATATTATCCATTAATATGACAGATAATAAGCATTCCTCATTTTTCTTCTTAATAAGTATATATCATCAAGATTGAGCCGCGGCTGCATGATTTTCATGACCGAATCTTCAAGTAATTATTCGCCAAAAATGAAAAAGAAAGACCCACAGAGACTAGCTTGAACTTTAGACACTTATTTCGTACCACATGCTTTGTTAGAATGAGCGAGTTCGTCCCATTCTACTTTTCACAGAGTAAAAACAACACATAATAAAATGAGGAGATGAATTGACTTGTTTTTTATTACATTCTAAAAAGTATATTTTAATTAGTTTGAGAATATATATCTTAATTTTATAATATGGACGTTTATTATAATTAACATATAGATGTTTGAAAATGAATCTGTCTCTTTATATAAAGTAAAGAATATTTAGATAAAAAAAAATATGTGTGATATGTATAAATAGTTGAAAATAAATGATAAAATTACGTACTTAACTTTTAAAATGATGATTTGGATTCCTCTGACTTAGTAAGCTAATAATTTGAATATGTTATTCACTAATTAATCTAAGCCACCTCAGGAAGCATTAAACCCATAGTGTCTCAGTCAACAAGTTTTAATGCATTGAGAAAGACAAGCATTGAAGAGACTCAGGTCCATTAATTGAATTGTGTATTATTTATATAGTATTTTGGAATCAATTGAATTGTGTACAGATAAAAATGCTGAGTAAACCATTAATTGGTATATAAGATGATAGAATTATTTGAATAAATGATAGAAGCACTTGGATTTATTTTGATTATTTGAAAGCAGAAACAGAAGATGCAGAAGATATATTTGTTGGAGACGAAGCAAGTTCCAAATGACGAGAAACTGTACTTGTTGTGTGAACTGTGACACAAAAACAAACAAACAAAATATTAACTTTATCAAATATGTCAGTATCACATACAAAAATTAAATAAAAAACAAATAAACAATGGATCCGAAGAAAGAAGCATGTTCGACCACATGGCGAACTATAAGAGGAAGGAATTATAGGTGAAGGGTGAAGTGTGGAGTGTCCGGTACCAGCCAGTGGACGGTAACAAACAGTACACCGAATCAAAGCAAAACGACAGCGTTCCACTTGGTGGAGTCGTATCATTCATATATTATTATTATTCACATTATTATGCTTATAAATACGTGCCATTGGGAAGCGTTGTGTACACCAAAATTGCTTAAGCTCTTAAACCTCTTCTTCTTCTTCCTCTGATATTGATTCCATTAACACACGTCACAATGTGTGGTATTCTTGCTGTTCTTGGTTGTTCTGATGACTCTCGAGCCAAAAGGGTTCGCGTCCTAGAGCTCTCTCGCAGGCAATCAATTTTTTTTTTTTTTCTTCTACACTTCATGATTGAGTTTAATTTACATGCGTGATCCCTGTAAAGTTTTAACATGTTTACTCAGCCACAAACTTTACAATAATTATCGTAAAAACCAACAAAATAAGATGATAATGTAACAAAATATGAATAAACTATGTTTTAAAATAAATGACCAATTCATTTGTTTAATATGAAAAAGATAAAGAAGTGAGATGTGGGGTCCTGGTTGAAATGCAATTATTGGTTATATTTGCTGGGAAAAGTCCAAAAACTTTATCACGAATCAAATAAATAAAAGGGTTTAGTTGGTCGTGAAATCATTCTTTTTTTTTATTAAATGATTTCTTATGCTGCTTTTTTTTTTTAATACTAATTCGAGTACGATTAGAAAAACTTATTTTTTCTCAATTTCAGTTTTTTTTAACAAGTTAGATGTTTACAACATAAGCTGAATTTTAGTAAAATAAATAAATAAGTAAATCAAATACTATTTTATAAATAAATATTTATAGTTCATAATTAGTTTTTAATATTCTCTTGCCTCTAACATTTGTACAACTTTTATATATATATATATATATATGAGAGAGAGAGAGAGAGAGAGAGAGAATTATTTTGTTCTATTCACGAGATTAATTATTTTTAAATGAATTTTCAGTAATTTTATCCAAATTAAAGACATTTGTAGATTATAATAATTTACAACCAGTTTTTTTCTTCTGGATTGATTTATAACCATAATTGATTGTAGAAAGAATCCAACTTTTGTACCTTTCTCAAATACATTCTGGATGAACGAGAGAGAAAAAATATATATTCTAAAAGAATTTAAAATAAGTTTTTAGTTTGTATCGTCATAATAAAGAATTTTACATTATCAAATAGTTATATATTTTTTTCTCAGCATGGTTTTGAAACTATTTATAATGAAAATTAACAAAATTATTATACATATTAATTTATGATTTGGTTATAAAAAAGGAATAATATGACATTTCTATTTTTATAACTAATTTTATTGGTATAAAATAGTTAATATCATTAATATCGTAAAAAATATAAAATGACATAATATTTTGAGTTAATCACAAACTATAATATATTATAAATTTGTTGACTTTTATGATAATTTTGATCAAAGTCATACGAACTAGTGATGGATGGGTTGAAAATATTTGGTTTTACGCTGAATGCATGGATAATACATAAATATTGTCGTATAGTATTTAATAGTTTGGGTTAATGATAATTTAGATGATTCAAAAATAGTAATTAGAACTGAATTTTGTTTTGCGGTTGTTGGCGTCACAAACGTAGATTGAAGCACCGTGGCCCTGACTGGAGTGGGCTCCATCAACATGGTGACTGCTTTTTGGCACACCAACGGTTAGCCATAGTTGATCCAGCTTCTGGGGATCAACCTCTCTTCAACGAGGACAAATCCGTCATTGTCACGGTAGGCCATGACTTCTGCAATAATACTTCTACACGATACTCTCTCTTCATCTCCCTCATCTTATTTATGATGCAATGTTTTTTGCTTTTCTTTTCAGTCATTATTGCTTTTGTATTTTACTAATTCAATGGATGTAAATCATGACTTCGAAACAGGTAAATGGAGAGATTTACAACCATGAAGACCTCAGAAAACAGCTGCCTAATCACAAATTCCGAACTGGAAGTGACTGTGATGTTATTGCACACTTGGTTAGTCATCTTTTATATACCATGTTTTCTATTCATCAACCTCCAACTTGAAACTTGAGAATTGAGTATCATTCTCCTATATATCAATGATTTCTGGGTCTTTTAAGATTCTATATATAAAGATTCATTAAACTAGATGACATAATTTTAATTAAATAATTAAGGTTCACTTTGATTATAATAACGACATAAAATTATATTCTGAAGACTAGTTCCTGTCATGTGATGATGTGTAAAGAGGACTATTATGTATGAAAATGACATAAGTAAAATGTTAGATGATTATATTTTACATGAATGATCAACATTTAAATATTTAAATATTTAAATGTTTTTTAATCTTGATTAAACTAATATAATTATGTGGTCAAAGTTTAATGCTAGTGGCACAGTTGTGCATAAATCATTAAGATTATTTTACTTAAACATGATTTGATTATATTATCTATTAATCAAAAGAGGTTTTTGAAGATCATTCCTTTCACTGATTGTAAATTTTTGTTAGTCCAGCTAGAAATTGAAGTAATAATGATTGAACATGTAGTTCTTAACAAGTTCAAGTTATTGATGTTAATCTTTGGAATAGTACGAGGAATACGGAGAAGACTTTGTGGACATGCTGGATGGAATCTTCTCGTTTGTTCTTCTGGATACCCGTGACAACAGTTTTCTAGTGGCTCGAGATGCGATAGGGGTTACCTCCTTGTACATTGGTTGGGGGTTAGATGGTAATGTTATAATATGTCCTACTTTTGAATTTAACTCGTGCATTTTCCAGTTTGTACTTGATTTTGAATTGAATAGATGGAGAAAACTTGACAAGTTTGGCACCACTTTGTGTTCAGGCTCTGTTTGGATTTCATCTGAAATGAAAGGCCTGAATGATGATTGTGAACATTTTGAGTGTTTTCCACCTGGTCACTCGTACTCTAGCAAAGAGAGAGGATTCCGCAGATGGTACAATCCTCCTTGGTTCTCTGAGGCTATTCCAACAGCCCCTTATGACCCTCTAGTTTTGAGACGTGCTTTTGAGCAGGTAAGATTCACAAAATTCTAAAATATTGTTTGAATAAACTTCTTTACAAGAAATTGAGAAAGTAAAATGTATTAAATTTTTGAAAAGTGTATCTAAAGATGGTAAAAAAAGTTGGAATTGGAACTTCATCCAACTCTTAAAAGTTCCTTTCTTATATGCACAAGCAGCATTTCCTAGCTTATTAGTTTTAGTACATCTTGAGCATTTGATTTGTTAGGTTCCAGGCACTGTGTTCATGCAAGAACTATTGTTTGTGAACTTTTTCATGAGTACAACTAACACAGTGAATGTGATTACAGGCAGTCATAAAAAGGTTGATGACTGATGTGCCTTTCGGTGTTCTACTCTCTGGAGGTTTGGACTCTTCATTGGTGGCATCCATCACTTCTCGCTACTTGGCCACCACAAAGGCTGCTGAGCAGTGGGGTTCGAAGCTACATTCATTCTGTGTAGGCCTTGAGGTGTACCATCTAGTCAAAATTATGAATCACATAGCAAATTTAATGGTTTATTTTTATGAAAACATTTAATGTTGTATTAATCTTTTGTCACCTCATGGCGAGTAGGGCTCACCAGATTTAAAGGCTGCAAAAGAAGTTGCTGACTATCTAGGCACTGTCCACCATGAGTTTCACTTCACTGTTCAGGTAACTAACTACATGAAAAAGAACTTTTCACCTCACTATTTGGGGACTCTTCAATTTAGTAAATAATGGATATATGTTGTGTGCAGGATGGAATAGATGCCATTGAGGATGTTATCTACCATATTGAAACATATGATGTGACTACAATTAGAGCAAGCACACCCATGTTTCTTATGTCTCGGAAGATTAAATCATTAGGTGTCAAATGGGTTATCTCAGGAGAAGGATCAGATGAGATCTTTGGAGGGTATCTGTATTTCCACAAGGCACCTAACAAGGAGGAGTTTCACAGAGAAACATGCCGCAAGGTCATAGATTTATCATTTTCATTGACACAACAATATAAGGGGGTTGAAGTACAAGTGTTGACAGAAAAATAGTATTGTTTATTATATGCAGATCAAAGCACTCCACCAATATGATTGCTTGCGAGCCAATAAATCAACATTTGCTTGGGGTCTAGAAGCCCGAGTACCATTTTTGGACAAGGCGTTTATCAATGTTGCAATGAATATTGACCCCGAGTATAAAATGGTATGAGTTAAAAATGTGTGAATAGGATTCTTCATCACTTGAAAAATCTAAGACAAATTTATTAAGTTCGTTTCATATTTTAATGGTTCAGATACAAAGAGATGAAGGACGAATTGAGAAGTGGATTCTGAGGAGAGCCTTTGATGATGAAAAACATCCTTATCTGCCGAAGGTACTATGTAATTTGTTGCTATGTCTATATATCTTTGCAAAATTAATTTGTCAAACTAACACCTACACATTTTTTTCCATCCAGCACATTTTATACAGGCAGAAAGAACAATTCAGTGATGGAGTTGGTTATAGTTGGATTGATGGCCTTAAAGCCCATGCTGCAAAACATGTATTGAATCCAAACGTTTTTAAATGACTGTGTGATGGAGTTTTGTGTTGTCATGAAAATTATTTTGCTTATAAAATTGACATTTTTCCCTAGGTGACTGACAAGATGATACTTAATGCTGGTAACATCTATCCCCACAACACCCCAACAACCAAGGAAGCATACTACTACAGAATGATCTTTGAGAGTTTCTTCCCTCAGGCAAGTTAATCAACCAACTCTTAATGTAATTTCTAAGAACTTAGATGTATGCCTGACAGTACCCCAAAAGTTAACTCGTAGGGTGAAGATTGCCCTCAACGTATACAAACTATTTTGACCATAAAACTAGTCAATGTAAGTTCTCTAATATATTCAATAAGAGCTGATTCCAATATGTATTTGTTGATTTCGTTTTGCAGAACTCGGCTAGGCTCACTGTTCCTGGAGGAGCAAGTGTTGCATGCAGCACAGCCAAAGCTGTTGAGTGGGATGCTGATTGGTCTAACAACCTTGACCCATCTGGTAGAGCAGCACTTGGAGTACACATTTCAGCTTATGAAAACCAGAACAATTTAGCTACCAAAGGTGCAGAAATTGAGAAGCTTATACCTATGGATGCTGCTCCTCTTGGTGTAGCCATCCAGGGCTAACATAAAGATGTGACATAGAATAATTGGATGATAATGATAATAATTAGCTAAATGTGAATGAAAATTTCCCTGCTGTATAATTTCATCTTGGCAAAGCTTTATATATAGGGCTTTCTAGAATTACATTGAATTCTGTGATTTGAACTCTTAATAGAAGTGTTTCTCTTGTCAGTTCATAATGAACACAAAATCCATTATCTCAGTAGTGTGGTTTCCCTTTTTTTTTTCTGTTTAATTAGCTCAAGCATACTCTTCAATGTGAAATGACTTTAAAATATGAACTCAAATTATTCATATGTATAGGATTTTAGGAACTATAATGAGAATGCAAATAAATTTAAAATTGATCTGCACATGTGAATAACATCGGAACTGGGAAGGAGCAAAGCAAGTTTGTGCATTTAAATGCATGATACACATAATAATATAATCAATGAGAGTTATACATTAACTTTAATAGTTTCTCTAAATTCTTATTTAGGACAAGAAAAATCTATTTAAAAGGTGAAGATAAAACTATCAATTTTTGCAAGAATCTAGGATAGGATTAATATTTATAAATAAGTTAAGACAACTAAGTTTAAATAAAAGTTATACAAATTTCATAAACAGCAAAATGATAACTTGTAAATCCTTATACCTCTCTGTTCAACATAATATATCATTTATCCTCCAGAATATCCATTTGTTACACACTTTACATATATAACATTTATAATTCACACTTTACATTTATAGAACAACAAAGAAACTTGTCCATTTCCTAAACACATAACTTCACAGTTGCAGCGATTATGCAACCCTAAAATAATGCATCACTCAATTAATGAGTGAACATGTTAATGAATTAGTAAAAATAAAATTTAGTACAATAAAGCAGTAGAAAATAGTTCATTCCAAGTATCAGGCAATCCAGGTAGACACCAATGGCTGCAATCAGCTCTGTTAGGGTTAGCTCTCTTCTGAGGACTCAATTCACCGCTGTAAACTGAAGGGTGGCCATCCTTCCTTAATGCTGATAACATTGTAATATCCAAAAGATATGCAGGGTTTCTCATTTCTCTTATAACCATATTCACAATCCTCATCTGCTCAGGATATGCTCCAGGGTATGTTGTGCCACGAATTGGGGTAGTTTCACCATAACAATTCTTTGTTGCCATCACAGTTTTTCCACCCACTTTCCATTCATTTGGACTGTATATTAGTATCATCTAGTTAACTTGTGCTCAAATTTGTGATAAAAAAATGGAGACAATGTCAAACCAAATATTTAAATCATATTGCATTGACACTACAGATTTCTTTGAAAATTATCAGAGATCTTTACATTTTATTTCTATAGTAACTTTCTTAACTGTATGAAATGATACATTATACTGACACAAGGGATATACCTCTCACTTTATTATCTAAAAAACACATTACACATTACAAATCACGATTCTTCTTACTGTGTTTATCAATACTTATTAATGTCAAAGCTTAGATGGATTAATGCTACTCAAGTTAGTTGGAACATGTGGTGGTAGTAATGTCATGGACAGTACTAAGAAACTGTTTTTTAAGTCCATACTAAAATTTAGACATATCCAATCACTGTTACGAACCCAAGACAATGGACATCTGCATGTGCTATGCGACAGCCTTGTCACAACAGATTACATGGCACATTTATTTTGGCCCATATCTTATTTAAATATATGATGTTTAAAACTGTTGGCTTGCTTGCGATATCCACTCACGAGATATTGTGGTTATTGCTATGGGAAAATACTAGAGATAACTTTTTTACAGACCAAAACACTTTGTTGAACTATTTTCATGTGTATGGACATTATTAATAATGTGATGTGTATCATGAATGTTTTATTTCACCGACACATTTTTTAACTTAGGACTGCATCACGGTGATCCTGCTGCACCAGGAAAAACAACTTTCTCAAGATCTGACAGGGTTGTTGTGGTAAGACAATAAAAGAGCCAATTGCAAACTCATGTGACCATAATTGACTTTGAGGCTCCAATAAAGAACCTTTGCATGGTTTGGATAACCAAGATTTTACATAAATGAAATAATATTGGAGCTAATAAGACTGCTATTTAAGTTTGGTGTCATAATGTTTTCAGAGCAACGCTGGCAAGAAAAACTGTGGAAAAAGACAATAAAAGAGCCAATTGAAATCTCTTGTGACCATGAATGGCTTTGAGGCCCCAATAAAAGTATCATTGCATAATTTGAATAAACTGGACTTGATACAAATGAAATAATGGGGCTAACAAGATTCCTATTTAAGTTCTGTTATCAAAATATTTTCAGAGGAATGCTATCAAAAGTGCTAATAATAATAACAAGACTATGTACCTATATAAACATGTGATAGAGGAATTTAGAAACTCTGAAGAACAAACAGCAGCATGATTTAATTAATGATGTAAAAAATTAAGGGAATAAAATAATGACAATTTTTGCAAATGACTGCTATATAGTCAGTTGCTATGAAATTTTAAATATTTAACTTTTTGGTATCAAATAGACTTCGCTTCCAAATTATGTAAAAGTGCAATTTAGATCTCAACCTGTGGCAGAGACAGCACCAACAAGTCCATAAATTTCAACTTGAAAGCAGACAGAAAACTCAACTTGCAATAACCTTTTCGACCGAAAGCAATTTGAAATAATCTATATGCAAGCTGTCAATACCTGGTCAAAGAAGGGTCCCATTCTCATCCCTTAATGCAAATATACAATTCACCAGATAAAATGCTAATGTAGTTCGACTTTAGGGAGAAAGATTGAAATTTTGTTTCATGTGTCTGATTAATTATCAATCTTCAATAATTTAATTTTATTATCTATTTTGCTTTATCGGTCTGAAAATGTTGATTAAATATAAGTTAAATAGAACCAAAGTGTCTTTCGTTCTTATTCACCATAATATTTCTAAGGCAACATTTTTGGTGTTAGGAGGTGCTATCCAAATTTAAATGATAATAATACCAATATGAAGCCTAGAAATCAGATACTCAGTTTCATTGTTTATATTCAACACAATAATGCAAGAGAGAGAAAGCAGTTAAAGATAATAAGATTGTCAAAGATGGAGAGACCCTACTTGTAGTGTGTGGGAGAAATTGCCTGAAAGAACACCCTTGTTTTGCTTCTATCAATGTTGGTGTCCACCCAATTAGCCCATGTTTTCATACCCCTTTCCAAAGCTGCTAAACGATCCATATCTGGGTAGAACTTGCCTCTTAATTCTACATAATCCCACCTGCATGATTTTACTAACATTTTTGTTAACATTTAACTAAAGAACTTAACTTCTATGCAATTTAGTATAGAAAAATTATACAGTCAATTAGAAGAAATGAATAATTATTGTAAAAGTCAATATCCTTGTTATATATAACAATTTGTGATTGAATAAATTGTTTACATGAAAACAACTTTAAAAACTAAAATAAATAAAACAAGGGCAAAGCTAACTTTTTTTATTATTTTTTTATTTTTTAGTGTTCTGTTGAATAAAGTTACTAAAGGGCCTACCCCTTAAGAGAACCTTGATGACTCCACCAATGCCCTGTGTTAAAAGACAGCACATCAGCATTCCTCCATGCGTCACCATTACCATCTACCTTTTCCAGCCTCAGAATTCTGTTCCCTTGGACAACACCCACCTCCACCAAATAAGGAGCTCTGTAAAATGAAATGCTCACACCATAGTCCTGCACATACCATATCAAACCCAATTTGGACCTTTTCTCAACAATGCATTTTTACCCTGCATGGTCTATGTATGATTCTAACTTCTAAGGGTAAAGAATGAAGATGATGTGGCTGCAGTTTGCATCCACTTGACAAAATTAATGCCATTACAACACTTCGGGTCCCCTCACGAAGGGATTCTTAAGTAGAAAGCTACATCCTTGGTCTAAGTGACACTATCTCACAAACACCTTTTCAACAGATTATTTGTCCTATTACAGAATATATGACCCTACCCACCACTATTTTTAATGAAACTTAACAAAGTGAGAAAAACAAACTATTTACTACTGGCAAAAGTTTGTTGTTCTTACCTCTTCTTGACCTACCAAAACCTGAATCTTATCCAGAAAAAAAAGATCTGCCATTATCACCAAATGGGCTTTGTTTCTATATACTTCTTTTATAAATTAAAATTAACCTAAATATATAAGTTAAATCAGCTTTTAGACAGATTAAACCAGCGAGTGTTAATATAAGTTGGACTGCATATTTAATTCATTTAATGTCTTTATTTCTTCTTCAATAAGTATTTGTAAGCCAAACATGAAATCTTCCGAGGAATGGAAGTGTCAGTATTGCCATGATTACTCGTTTACTGCTCAGAAAAAATTGTTTTGACTCACCAAGAATCTGAAGACTGAGAGAGGATCTCCCCTGACCAAATGTGTATGTGCTTGAGGTGCTGCAGCAGATAGCATACAAATCAAAGACTGCCATTGGTTCCTTCCCAACGAGTCACCAACAAACATCACAGTTTTGCCTTTCATCTTCAGCAGAAACTCAGCCCCATTGAACCTACCATGACATATTAATGCCAAAAAACCATTCAAATTATAACACACTCACAATACTTTATTTTAAATGCAACTTAATAAAATTCAGTCAGATAAAATAACACAACAGTACCACTCACAACATAAACAACAATTAGGAGAGATTTACTACATGAATCACGTGATAAACTATGTTAAAACCAAAACTTCAGTAACACTAACAAAATATATTAGGACATATTTTATTTCTAGTGGTGTTGTGTCCAATGTGGTTGTTAGTACCTTGGGAGCTCACAGTTGAGAGGTTTCCAACGGTATTTGAGGTAACCAGAATCAGGGCGACCGTACATTTGGCAATTGAATTCTGGGTCTATAATTGGGCAGCTAGAAGAATGGTAAAGAGGGTATGTTTCAGTTTCATCACGGACCCAAGTACCCATGAACAATGAACAAGTACTTTGGTTGGTTTGGATCATCTGGTGGCTGACATTGTTATGGTGTTGTTTCATGCCTAAAAGCACAGCAGAAGAAGCTACCTGGCATTGAAGGGAAACAACTAGGACAAGAAGAGAAACGAATGAGGCCAAAATTCCATGAGAGTTTTGAGAGCAAAGTAGTGACATTGCTAGAGAGAACATAAGAAAGGGAAAACAGAAAGGCACAAACAAAGACACAGACAAAAATGGTAACTGTTTACAAATGTATATTGAAAAAAGGTGGGACGTGTCTATGAGTTATGTCAGAAAATCTTAGAAAAATATGGAAATGGGGTTTTGGTGTGTGCATGTGAAGGTACGGATGAACGTGGTCACTATGCAACCTTTCTACGCGGTTCTGTAACTTGAATGATTAAGTGGAATATTGTGCCCTTCAAAAGGTTATTTACTGTTAGACGGGCTTAAAAATAAAAGTGGGGGATTTCCCCACCAAAAACCATACATCCCTTTTAAATAGTTGACTTTTATTAATATAATAATTTATAGACTGATTTAATAAATATAAAAATAAAGTAAAATTATTATTATAATATTAAAAGAGAGTTATTTACAGTGGTTTTGAGTTGTTAAAGTATGATTTTCCTAAAAACAAAGGTAGATGGGTATTTTAGTTTCTCAGTTTTGGTTTATTCGTACTAATATCTAAAATCTAAAATGAAGTTTTTTTTGAAAAAAATTGTTTAAGAATAAAATTAAATATTTTATTTTAAGTTATATAGTTAAAGTTATTTAAATTTTAGGTAAAGTGGTTTATATAAATAATTTTAAATAATTTTTTATTTTTAAATAATTCTAAAATTTACAATAAAATATTTATTTTTATTCTTAAGAAATAAATAAATAATTTTAAAAAAATATTTATATATTAAAATTAAAAAAAATTATAATTTAAAATATTATTATTTGTTTATATTATGTTATTAAAATATATAAATATATTATAATTTAAATTATAGAAATTAATTAATTAAATTTAAATTATTAATTATAATTAATTATTTTAATATATAAATATAATAATTTTTTAATTTTTTTAATAAAAATATTAATTAATAAATAAAAAAATTTAAATTATTTATCTAATTAAAGGTATTTTTTTAATATAATAAAAAAAATGTATTGATACTATAAAATTATTTATGATGAATTAAAATTTATAATTTATTCTAATTATAACGGACGAGTTTTTTTTTTTTTTTAAGAATTAAAGACATGACCAATTAAATAGGACGAGTTCTTCTTAAAAAAATATATATTAACGTCTAAAATTTTCTTTTTGTAGATGAATATACAATTAGTTAAAAAAATATTTTAAAAAATAAATTTTATACTAAAATTTTAAAATTATATTTTTAAAATCTCTTTAAAGTATAAATTTAAACATTTTAATTATAAATTTAATTATTTAATTTTAATTCCTGCTGACGCAGTTGCATAACTTGTTGTTTAAAAGAATATATTTATATCTTATAAATAACTTTACTAAAATATATTTAAATAATTATTAAAAATATTAAATAATAATTTTTTATTATATTTTTTTATTTTTGAATAGGAAATTTAAAATTTATATATTTTTTTATTATATGAATTATTTAAGTTATAATTTTAGAAAAAATTGATAAATTTAATATATAAAATATTAAAAGTAAATTTAAAAATAAGTTATTAGTAGCAAAATAAAAATTATAAAACATGATATTAAAGAAAAATAATAAAGGTAGAAAGATTTTTATAAAATGAAAATAATAGAGATTTATGAAGAAGAAAATCTTCTACAAATTTCTCCCGAAATTCAAGAACAAACACACCGACTAAATCTAAAAGCGTAATAGACGTCGTCCTCGTTGTGGAACCTGGACACCACTCTTCAGATTAAAATTTTCTTAACATTATTGTCAATAATTTTATTTTTTAATTTTTATTATCAATGATTATGTTATTTTTAATATTATACATTAAATTCTGTCAATTTTTATTATTTTTTATTTTTAAGTTTATGTTATATTAATAATAATAATTTTTAACTAATTAAATAATATTTTTACTTTATTATTTAAAAAAAATTAACATGACTTTTTTAATATAATATTTATAATTTATCAAATAAAAACTATTACATAAATTTTTATAATATAATATTTAATTTTTTAATACATTACCTAAATTAAATTTTTATTTATTCTATTTTTTTCTAAAATTATAACTTAAATAATTCATTTAATAAAAAATATAAATTTTAAATTTCCTATTAAAAAAAACATATAAAAAAATATAATAAAAAATTATTATTTAATATTTTTAATAATTATTTAAATATATTTAAATAATTTAATATATATTTAAATAATATATTATTTTTATTATTTTTTATATAAATATTATTTAAATTTTAAAATTAAATTTTATTTTTAATATTAATTTTATTATTTTTAATTATTATTTTTTTTAATTTTTTTATTTAAAAAAAATGGTAAGTTTAAAGTTGGAATTCTATTTACTGGAAACCTAATTCCAAGTACAACAATAAAAGAGGTTCAGTTAAGTAAATAATTTTATGAGAGATTTAATTAAATAAATAATTTGGTTCTGTTACGTATTTATTATATATATATATATATAATATATAATATAATAATATTATTTTAGTAAAAAGTATGTTATTTATAGAAGAAACAATGTTAGTTTTAAAAAAATGAAAAATAAATAAATAAAAAATTATGTTGTAAAGAATTTTTCCTCGATATTCTTAATTTCAAAAGTTATTTCTCAATTTTTATTTTTCAGATTTTATTTTTTTATTTTTTTCTTATAATGATAAAAAAACCAACTAATTATTTATTTTGTTATTATTATTCCTTTATATTAAAAAATAAAATAAAAATATTTTGTTTAAATATTTATCATATCCAAAATTGAAAAATTATTAAACTTTCATTTTATTTTATAAAAATTTCAATGCTAAAATATTGAAGTTAGTGTATATAAAAAAGAATATTTATTTATAAATATAATTTTTTATTATTATGATGGAGATTTTCATGGTTTGGTGGAATAATTTATAATTTATAATTATTATTTCTCATAATTATATATTTTTTTATAAAAGATAATATTTTCTATATTATCAAAATAAATTATTTTTTAATAAATTTGTTATATTAAATTAATATTTATTTATAATAATTAAATTATTTCTAATTTGCAAAAAAAATACAATATAAATAAAATTATTATAAAAAAAATATACTTATAAAATTATTATTGAAATAAAACTTGAACAAATTTAACATACTTAAAAGTAAAAATACGTTGCTGAAGCAGAAAAAAAAATATATATATATATATATATATATATATATATATTTATATAATGTGAATCAATATTACTTATTCTATAAATTTCAAATGTAATCAATATTTTCATTTTAAAAATGTCATAATGTGAAGCTAAAATGAAATGAGAACTCCTTGAATTAAAAGACCCATTTAATTAATGAAACTCGTCCTAACTCTAAGCAATTAACATCAGAAACTTCGCAATTAAACTCCTGGGAACGAAATGCCTAATCAATTAAATAATGAAATTCTTAACCCTAACCGTACAACTCCTAACCCTAATTAATTAATGAAATAAACCAGGGAGCATACTAAAATAAAAACCTCCTAGGATTGATTGGAGAATTATTATATTCTATAACATATTCCCAAAATCCCAAAGATATATACATAAGATATTCCGAAAATCAAATTAAACACTTACGACGTGGAAAAGAAATAAAATAAAAACTGCCCGAATCTAATTTTTCAATATGTAAATATTTTTTTACATTCAATTTTTTTAAAGATCTTATAGATAATTTAAAATATTTAATTGATTGATTAAGAGAATCAAGATAAAATAATAATATAAAAATTTAAAATGAGTGGTTAAATAGAAAAATGGGTCGGGAAAATATCATAACCCTGATATTTACTTCATACACCCATGACTTGCTTTAACATGAAAACCTGATGGGGAACCACCTTTTTCCATAAAAAAAATGTTAACAACCTTTTGTGTCTTTACTTGTAAAAAAATAATATTAAATTGTTTATAGTAATTAATTTTATATTTAAAAACAATCAACTTGTTGTAAAACAGAAAGTTAACATTTTATCATAGTAAACTTTGTAACTAGCTCATATGATAAAAAAAACTTTTATAGAAAAATATATTTTATAACTTCTGATCATTCTACCAAATATCAAGTACATGTAATTTGACATCATAATTTTACACTGTGTTCTACACTTCTAATTGATAATAACAAATGTAAAATTGAGAAGTTGAGTTTGTTTTTCAAGTTTTTTTAGTCTCCTTAGCTTCCCTGTTCCGAATCACTATATCAACTTATCACTACAGTCTAATCTTTCTAAATATATATCAGATTAGTAAGTTGGCACCCCTTATTCATCCTATTTTTCTTGATCTATTCAGGTTGTTCCACTTCTGATGCTGAACTGGACTTCTCAAACTCAATTCTACAATCAAGACTCAAAACATCATGCAGTTTTCGTTGTGTGTCTGCAATATGAAAAAGATCAAAGTTCTAGTTTAGGTAGGGAATAAACCGGTATCTCTTTTATACATAAAAGAAGAAGAATCAACAAAAATATGTTAAAATGCAAACCTCTTGTTAAACTTGACTGGGGAGATGGAATCTTTCTCAGCAGCTTCTGGCACATGACGGTTTCCTGAAAATCTAAGAAAGCACAGTCCGAGAACTGTGACCTATCAAAATTTGTCATCTGTGCAAAGCCAAAAGATTTGGTCCAAGTTTCTAGCACAACAGGAACGGCAGGCAACACTAGCCTCTCCACTCCCAGTTGCATGAGGTTCTGATAAAAGAAAATTTCAAGTTAGAAAATGGTCCCTAGCTTAAGAAAATTTGAACTTTTTTTATATAGCCGCTATTACTAATTTCAACACGGGCAGATTCTACCTAGAAAAGAAATTAACATAGAGCTCAAGCTAAACTGCTAATGCATTAAGAATGAACTAAAATGCAGTTGACAGGGAAATATCCTAATGGAGAGAAGTGAGGGAGGGTAAGATTGAGGAGAATATTTTGCAGCATCCATGGTGGTAGGAGAAAGAGGATAAATGCATTTAGAGTTGCTAAATTGAAAATTGTGCCCCTTTAGACGCAAAGGAAATTTTTTTCCCTTCTTTATAGCATTTACTGGATTACCCAAAATGGACATTGCAACTTGAGAAGCTGATATATGAAATATTTAGTTATAGGATAAGAGATTGGATCCATATTGGTGATAGCTTCACTTAAATTCCTTCAGAAAACAATGCATCAGGGATTTTGTTAAAGAAATAGGCAAATGAACATACATTTGCATGCTTATTATGTTACCTTCTCAAGCTCATTCATTAAAATGCGACACATTCCAAGTCGACGATATTGTATTCTGGTACCTACAAGCGGTACCTCAGCTACTTTCTGTCCAAACACCCTATAAAATGAAATGGCAATTCAGAAGACCATAAAATGACGAGTATATAACAGGAAATGAAATCATATTTAATGCAATCCTATAATCACCTAATAGTTGCTACACTAATCAATTCTTCATTTTGCTCCAGAAGTACAGTGTAGAAACCCTGGAAATTCAATCGATTCAGCTCTGACCTACAAATTTCCAAAACACAGATTCAGGCATTGGCCCTGAGGATATAACAAATCGTGAACATTGACAATGTAAACTTGAGAACAAATCCATCATTAAATCCTTGCTTTAGTCTTAAAAACACTAGCTAACTATTCACAATGTCATCCGTGTGCATAGGGTTCCACAATGAGCAAGAGCAGAAGCATAGTTTAAATCACATACATAAGCAAAACTTGCAATTTTAGTTGAAAATTATGGTCCATGTAGAAATGTGCGTAGGAATATGCATAGAATTTTAGTTGCAATTCTAATGTATCTATCTAATGCGTATAAAGAAATTTTTTATGAGATAGCTGGTTTATCAGACAATCCACAATACATCAGCGAGATAGCTGGTTTACTCTTGTGTTACCTGATCATAACTATGGTATAATGGATAGAGTAAAATTATATTAAAAAAAAATCTCGTCAATTTTAGTGAAATGCATATATTTAATGGCTATTAATTTTAGGTTAGAGCCGAAAATGTAAATAACCAGAACTCTATCAGTCAGACCCTATTTGAAGATTTTTTTTTTAAATTATGGTGACCTAAGCCACAGCTATTTACTCTTGAAACAAGTTTCCAGCTAAAATAGAAATATGATGAATGGGATCTAAGCCAAAGATTTACATATTCAACTCAGCATGCTATAAGAAAGAATTATGAGCATGACAGAAACACAATATGCAAATAATTTTTTAAATATAACGAATATGAATAAAAGGATAATAATTTCGGACCTAGAGTTGAAAATAACATCATCAATGATATCTCTACCAGTGAGAGGGTTCTTTAGGGGTTCAAAACACTCATGCATCACCGAAAGTGCAACACTGAGTTTGCTGTATTTCTCTGGCAACAAGTCATTCTCAGAACTGCCAACATCACGACCCTCGAAGTTGTTAAACTTCACCAATGTCCAAGTTAGATTGTTCGAACCCACTATAAGTGGCTTTCCTAATAGACTTTGGAGGCCTGCATATATCTGCAAAAAATATACAAAAGTAAATGTTACTAGCAGCACATAATGAAGACACTGAGCCTTAAATGTTCCATTAGCCTTAAATTTGAACGTGTTCTTCTTGTCATGTTAACTAGAAATACAATATGGGGAAGTAATTGACAAAATTCAATTTTGTTTTGATAAAAATAGGGTGAAGTAATGCTTTCAAGGAATGTAAAATCACAATAAATAGAAAAGGAGAAAAGGAAAGAAAAGAAAGCTTGAAAGGAGATAAAGCAGATTAATTAACTCCATCAAATTATATTAAAATTCTCCTAATTATAGAAGAAAAAAGGGAGGTGGATTTAATGTACCTGTTCACACTCTTTTCCACACAACCAATTTTCCATATATCTTCCTGACTGATCTTCGTCTCTGTTTTTCAAGCATCCAACGTGATCTACATAGAGTTGACAAAGATAGCATAAATATTACACCATTGACCAACATGTGCTGTCATTCACAAAAACAAACTCAAAAGGAATTTTATAAATTTTGAACCAAATATGCAAATCCGCTTACATTTATGTTCACATTGAATGCAAGTAAGAAAAAGTACATCCTCAGACCCTTCTGTTTTGGTTTGGTTGCAAATCCCGCAACAACATGATGGGCAAAACCAGTCACCATGAGGGATATCCTGCACATGTAGAGGAAAATCAGCCCAATGCAAGACCAGTTTATTCATATATGAAAGTAATGAATTGAAGTAACCACAAATTAGAAAAAGAAAGGAAATAGAACACAATGATAGCACTTAATTGGCATTATCGAGAAGGAAAACAGTTAACATACCTCCAAACCAAGACACGTCCTATGAAATGCGGATGGACACTGGTCACATAAAATAAGTTCACCGCCATATTGACAGACAGAGCATATGTCATCATTTTCTCCTTTAAACAGAGCATTGCATGGTCTGTTCATATCTTCCCTTGTTCTACTATCGTGCATTACTTTTATCATGCAATCTAAGAGTGACCTACCATTCTTCAAAAATATTCTAGCAGAAGTCCTGCAGTCAGCACTTCCACCTGCATGATTTACAAAGCCCCCAAGACCATATATTTTCTTGCAACAGCTACACTTGATTCCATCATAAGTAATTCTCCCCTCAGCCACATCAGTGTTACTGCCTCCTTCTGCCCGGTAATAGACCTTACATCTTGGCATCAGCACGCCGCTATCTATTAACCAAGACAGAACATTTTGAGGTCGTTGGTGTGACAGACTTGAGGTAGACACCTTCTGCACCCTTTTGCTTGATCTTAGACATTCTGTAGATGACCCTTTGATGTGGCCCTTTGGCATGGTGCCCTTTGAATCCCTGGTGTGTTTGCGGTTTCTATTCTCATTTGATATACTAGCTGGTGAAGCAGTATGCAACTCAGGTTCTTTTTGAAGAAATTGGGACAATGTTTGCATTAGATCATCGCTATCAACATGGCCAACACTTTTCTCATTTGGAGGACAAACATCTACATCCTGGTCGTTTGGGGGTTGATCTAAAAGCATATGTGAAGGATTAGTGTCATTTGCAGAATGAATCCTACTCTGATCAACTTGGGGCTGCACAGTGTTCATATTGGACTCCAGTTGCATATGTGTCAAAACTTGAATAATTGAAGTGTAAAACTTATCGTCCTGTGCATCAGGTGACTTGTATCTGTAGCGTCCACGTCCAGGAAAATATCTATCTTCTGTCCACTCAATTTTCCATCCAAGATATGCTAGATGTTTCCATACTTTTGTCTTCAAAAGTTCCCTAATCGTCTTGCTACCACATCCAAGCAAATACTGGTTAATAACATCAGGACAGAATTCAACCTTGGTCACTACCAGAGGTTTCCAACGAGTGGACACTGAGCGTCTACGTTTTCTCTTCTTTGAACAAGAGCTAGCACCTGACTTTACTTCACTAGCATCAGGCATGATCTCTTGAACAGGAGATACAGGTTCCTCCTGCAAAATAATTTTCTTCTCATATCCCCCGTCCGTCAAGGGATCTTTATCATATTCCTCTTGAAAGCAAATGATGTTACAACCCTTTTTATTGGAATCCAACAAGTTTGATTCGCCACCATTTTCCATAAGGCTATCAGAAACTCCAATGTCAGAACCAAATACATTAGAGTGTCCAGCATGACAATGAATGTTGTCAGTATGTTCCACTGAGTTCGGCTCTGGTGTTTCTTTCAAGAAATCCTCTGGAAGGTTTAAAGCTGGGAAAATTTCTTCTAGTGTGAGAACATAGTAGTCACCAACCACCTCCACTACAAGGGCTCTCCACAAGTCCTTCTCATTACAAGTCCAATGTTTTATATTGTCAAAATCATTTCTGACCCTTATATCATACCAAATTTGCTTCACTGAAACTGCAACAAAGGATTCCTTTTCACACTCCTGAACTACTTCAAGGAACACCCACTTCCCCCGTACCTTCCAATTCTCAGTAGCTTCATCCCAATCCTGTGTTATCCGTAATTGATGAGTTTCAACCTTCATTTCATCACCCAAATCCGGGAAGAACACGCTCCTCTCCTCCATTCCGTTGCAGTGATCAAATATAACGCCTTCCCACCAGCCTTCTTGATAATTTACATCGACACAGAGACCAAATGGAAGGTCCTTCTCCCCAAACTCAAGCGGAGGAGGCAGTGGTCTGATGAATCCATGTTCATTGCTATAATCTGAAGAAGAACTATAACCATCCAAAACAGCTGAAACATACACCACATCAACAAGGTATTTTGATCCATCATCATCTAGAATGTTGTCATATTTTACATAACGCTTCTGCTTCTCGCAACGGACCACCGTCCCCGGGTGCCATGAACCCAGAAAACCCTCCTCCATACTTTTTACCTGAGAATAAAATAAAATCAGATTAAAAACATAGTTTAATTTATTGAACTGGAAATTTCAGATGAAGGCATCACCGCATTCACGTTCATAACAGAGTACTGATTAAAACACACAAGATACAACGAGGAAAAAAAAAAAAGTACCAGGACTCTCACACAATGGCAATGAGAAAAAATGATCAGAACTTGCACATAACATTGAGTCCACGTGATGTTACCATGAACTGTGCCTCATTTCATTTTTCATCATTTGCATGAACGGCTCATGAGAATTCAAAGCAATCCGTGAATTAGGTTTCAACCAAGAAAACAAAAATTAGAGTGGGTAAAATCGTGAAAAAGTATCAAAACCAAAAATTGACTACAAAACACCAAAGGATCATAAACATAAACAAAAAACACAAACACACAAAAAATAATACAAAACTCATGAAAACACAAGCGCTGGATACCTAACAAACGAAAAACAAAACAATTGAGCAATTCATCACCAATGAAAACCCAGAAATCCATAAACCAAAAAGATTATATCTTTACAAAAGAAACAAATAGAGGAATTAGACACGGCATTACCTCGACTTTCTCATTGACGAAAAGCTTTTTTTTCCTCGACCCTCGTTTACGTTTGGTGCTCTCATAACGCTTCTCACCATCCATTGGAGAATGATTCTGAGACATGGTTACATACAGACAACTGAAAATGCCTGACAACCTTCTCAGAGAGACCTCGAGAACGAGTCAAAACCAGTAAGACAAACAAAAAGACAACAATTCTCTACCATGAAACAATCCCAATCCTGGTACCCTTACCACCCTCCATGCTTTCTTATGGGGAAGGAGAAACACTCACTTCAGTCCCTTTTGTTCCCACTGTTCTGTTGTTGTTGCATATGCTGCGTTTAGTTTTTATCTTTCACCCACTTATAATCAGACCGGTAATTCCCTATTCCTCCTTGTTCACATTGTGCTTTCTTCTCATTGGCCCACGCTGGCACTCATTATTTTTTGTTATCTAATATCATTTTTGTATTGCAGGTAGAAACTATTTTAAGGAAGTGGTTCCGTTAGCACACTATTACTAGTGCTGTTAATAGGTTTGAGAATAGAAGTTAAAAAGTTTGCTGTATAGTGTGGGAGGGTTCACCATAAGTGAACGCTAAGTCACGTGGCATGAAGAGTTAGGGGATAGACCTAATTTAACCCTAAACAAAATATTTTTAATATATTTATCTACTCATTATATAATATAATAAAAATATATATTGAATTAATGTATTATATTGATTTATATAATAAAATTAAATGAGTATTAAATGATATTGAAGTGAATGAAAACAATAAGAGAAAAAATTTAGGATGGATCAACCTGCATTCGTTATAGTAGTATTTATGTATATTTGTTTGTATACATTCTTGTTCACATCATATTATAAATGATATTTATCAATAAGTTCTTAATGTTATTTATGTATATCTTTTTTTATACATCACACAGTTAAAAATTACTTGAAAGTTTTTATTATTATTGTTCTTATAATATAAATTACCGAATTAAAATATTATTGAAATTTACAAACTAATGCATTAAAAATTTATTTTTTATATATCTCAATAAAAATAAATACATTTTAAACTTTTAAAGAAATCTAAGACCTTAATTTAAATATAATTTAAAAAATAGTAACTGTGAGATTATTAATTTTATAACTATTATTTTAAAATTAATATTTAAACCGATTTCTAAGAAATTCACCCTCTCAATTTTGACATTGATAATATATACTAAATTAAATTCTTTTAAGATATTTTGTAATTAGATAGTGATATGAAAAATCTTTGAATGTGTTACACCTAAAATATCTAAAATTTAAAAATAAATAAATAATTTGATAAAGTAGTCAATAATTTTCAATGAGAATTTGATTAATATGTATAGAGGATTGCAATTATTATATTGTTTATAGTAGGTTATAAATTCTGTAATTATTATTCTAAAAGTCATATTTTTAATTATTTTACCATATAAAAATCTTAACACTGTTGGTATATTAAAATTAACCTATTTTTTAAAGATAATAACAGACAAATTTATTACAAACCAGATCATAACAGGATAGTAATAAATTATTTTCAGGTAATGTAATTAAAATAATTATATTTTATACTAAAAAGAAAATACAAATTTAATAAAATTAATAGATTAATTATTTGTGATGATTATTCTTTTGTAATTATTAATATATATATATATATATATATAATAGAATTATTAATTTTGCAATTATTGATTTAAAAGTCGTGTTAAAAATCAATTATAGGAAATTGACTATGCACAAAATATGAATATTGGTGATATATTAAAATTAAATTATTTTTAATTCATAGTTAGAAGTAATATAAGTTATTTGAATGTATTTCAGTTGACATATTTACTATTAGAAAATATTCAGATTTAACCGTTTTCATAATTTTGATTAAATTCTACCCAGAATAATGAACAATTTGGTTAGAAAAAAAAACTCATTTAAGAGTCATACATAACTTAAAATAAAAAACAATAATTATTTTAATGTAAAAAAATGTGGAAACATTTTTAAATATGTCAAATTTTATATCATTCAAATTTCATAACATTTGGTGTAAAACTAAGTCAGTTCATTTTTTTTTCTTTTTTTTTCTTCAATTATGATACTGGTGACGTTTTTAAATTAAATTAAACTATTTTATAAAATTATAGGTTATTTTTTAAATATTTATAAATAAGTTTTTTAAAATATATTAATTTTTTAGTACTCAAAACTGAATTTTATAGTATTGTTTCTTATTATATTATTGTTTTTACACTACCACATAAAGTCTGTTTGCATGTTCTCTCACATAAGACGAAGACACAGTTTCGTTGTCATTTATTAAAAGAGTGCATGATTTAATACGGGAGGGTGCACGGCCAGAAGAGAACACATGTCACAATTAATTACTTCCCCTACTATATATAATTTTTTAAAAATATTTTTTTATCAAAATAATTATAATTTAAATTTTAAGATTAAATTAGGTATGATGAGCACATTAACCTATTTACGTGGCTAACAGCCCTCACAACTCGAATATAACAACATAATTATCGCGTATTGAGCTAAACACAATTATCAAGAGCGCCTTCTACTATTGAGTTAATAGTCCTAATAGTCCTTCGTGCGAATTTTCCGTCGGACCCGTTATGCCAAAAAGAGAAATCATTTTTTTTTTTTATGTCATCCGAGATAGATTAAGTAAAATAATTGAGTTTATTAGGACCAGTTTAGATTTTTCCCAATTAAAAAAAAAGTGAGATACAAATATGTAGAAAAGATGATGATGAGTATTATAATTCTTACTGTGTATCTAATTTTATATTTAAATTTAAATTTTAAAAATAAATTTTTATGAATTTTTTATTTTTTTTCTATTCATTTTTTAATTTTTTTATTTTTTTATATCAATTAGTTCGTTATATTATTTTTATTCTTTTATCTTTTATTTTTCACGTTTTCTTAATATTTTTAATTAATTTAATTTTTTTTTCAATCTTTTTAATCAATTTAACCAACATAAAATTAATTTTTTCCTTTATTTTTTTTTAATATTTTATATAAAACTTAGTAATAATTAATATTATTTTATTTATAATTTATCTTTATTATATTTTACTATGTCATTTTTTTATTTTTTTTATTTTTATTTATCATATATCAATTTTTATCTAAATAAAATAATTATATTTTAAAAAATTAAAAAAATAATTTAAACTTTTATTATTTTGAACTAATTAAATAAAAATTAACTTATTAAATATTTTTTTATAATATCTTATTTTTAAATAACAACTTAAAAAAAATTAATGTACATATATAATTAAATATTTGAATATATAATAATAATAATAATATTTTATATTTATATAAAGAAAAATAATTAAATATTTTTTATATACATATTTTAATATAAATATAATAAATTAAAATATATATTTAATTAAAAATAATTATAAATTATAAATATTTATTTATATATAAAAAATACATCAAAATATAAAAATTAATTTATTATAATTATAATTATTTTTTAAAAATAATATAGATAGAGAGAAAGACAAAAAACTTGAAAAATAAGACTTAATTTTTAACTTTTACAATAATCTAAAACATTTAAAAAATTATGAGACCAAAGACAAATTCACCTGCTGCCATGCCATTCTAGACCATAAAATAAGTGAGAATATGACACTATATATTTATAAAATAATAATTATGTTCTAAATAAAAATATTATATATATATATATAATAAATTAATTAAATAAGAAATGTATTTTGTTTTCAACGGTAAATATAAAAAAAATCTTTAATATTTATTGATTTCATGATTTAATAATTAAGATTAACTACTATTTTATATCTATAAATCATTGAAAAAATAAATTATGATAATAAAAAGTAAGTTTATTTTGAAACTAAATAAATATTTTATTATATATTAAATTATTATACTTGAAATAAAAATTAATTTTATTAATATAATTTAAAATTTAAAAATATGTTTTATTCTATTTAAATACTTTTTAATTATTTATTTTGATATAAATATATTAATAAAAAAATTAATATAGATCTAAACTTGATAAAATTAAAATTAATTTAAAAATATAAGTTAGATTGGATCATTAATTTGTTTATTTGACTCATAAGATTAAGTCAAATTAGACTGTATCGACTGTTCCAATAATCTTAAAATTAATAATAAAAAAAATAAAATAAAAAATAAAAAATCAAATAAAGTAATTAAAAAAAGTGTCATAAATAATTTTTTTTATAAACATAAAAAATATCAATGATAAGATTAAAAGATACAATAAATAATTATAAGGAAGATATTTTTATTTTGACAAAATTAATTTGTTTTCTCTTTCTGAATTTAACAATAAAAATATAAATTTAAGAATTTTTGTAAGGTTTGCTTTGCTTGTAATTAAATAAATAAAAAAGTTAAAAATTATAAATAAAGCTAATTGACCCAAATATTTAAAATCAATAAATTAAAATTCATGCTTTAGTACAAGCCTATTATGCAAATACATATAATAAGCTTAGTCTATCCCATCTCCCAGAAAAGAGTTACATCGCAATATTTAATGAACCCTTCTAATAAATACTCATTTTACATTAAAAAATTAATTAAATTAGTTTATGATTAATTTGAAACATTTGATGTCTTTCTACAAAATGTTAACCAACTTATTATCTTACCTGAAAAATCAACTTATTATCTTAAGTGTAAAATCAGTGATGGGTCAAAATCTTTTTTCTAAAAGATTTTCACTCAAACAACACTTTGGCTGATCTACAAAAAATAAGACATGAAATATAATTTAAGTATAACAGTTTTCACTAAAGTAAAAGTAAAATCCGAAATCAAAACTAAATTATGATAGTTTTTACTTACACGAAAAGGTTTTCACTCAAATATTAAAATATTTAACTTATTAAGTGAAGATCATGATATTCACTATGTTACATTAACACGATAAAAATTTAAATTTTTAAAAAAGTGACACTCAAGAAGGAAATATTATCGACATTCTAAAGTTTATAATATAACATTTTAAATTTTTTTAAAATAAAAACATAATTTGATAAACTTGTGTTAATTATGAGATTAATAAATATTATACAATACGTAAAATAATGCACAGAATCTTTTAAGTAATGTGAAATAATAATTTAAAAAATTATTATTTACGGAGATATGCAATAATAATTATAAGAATGTATTGCCATTAAGATTGTTATGATATGAAATATGAAATACTGTTATAATATGAATATTGTTATAATATGAATATTAAGTAAATTGGTATATAGATAAAATATTTCTGTTTTTAATAACAACTCAAATTACATAGATAAGGCAAAAAATCATAGAAATATATATTACTATATTTATAATATGACTTTAAGTCATTATAAATATACAAAGTTACTAAAAGTTATTCTACCAAATACATGTTCAATCAAGAATTAGAATTATATTTTAAAATTTTATACTAAATGTATTTGAACGTGTGTTCGAATAGAAATATAATTATAAATCAATTCTTACTAAATATATTTAAATGCTAACCGGTATTATTTTAAGATTTTATCACTCGATATAATATAACCATTTATAAATGGTTTAAATTTATGATTGTTAGATTAAATAAAATCGATTTAGGTTAATATATGTTGAAGAAGACTAAACAGTGCATAAAATCTGCATTATATAATTGATCTATGACCTAAATATTAAAGATAATTTTATTTTAGAAAGTAAAACAAATAAAAGTAATAAAATAATTATGATGCTCTTTCTCCAATGTTTTTTTGTATATATATAATTAATTAATTAAAAAAATCAAACTTACTTCACTTCACAATCATCTCTTGTATGTTTTTTATTTTAACAAATAGCATTAATCTCTTATATATTTTTAACATGTAACATTCAATTCCCTTATTACATTTAAAAACATCATATTTGAAAATTTAAATATAAATTATGGAAATTAGAAAATAATATTTTAAAATATAAAAGTTTCAATTTTATTATAAAAAATAATTTTTTTTATAGAGGAAATAAAGAAGATGAGTTTTAATTATTAAGAATGTTAGAATGCGAATGTTTGTTTCAAAATTATAAAAAGTGTGAGTGTCATTTTATTAAAAGTAAAAATATGAGAATAGTGAATGTTTATTTGAATATTAGAGAATATGTAAATATTAGTTAATAGATAAGAAAGTATTGTAGTTTGTAAAACGAAAATAAATGAAACCCAATATAAAACCTTATAATTATGCATCATATTTTAAGTCAGCAAAACAGCATTATGCCGTATGTTAAATATTTGTGGGAATATTTGTGCACTATATCTAATCATAAATTATTTTATAATAATAACTATATTAAATTTTTATTGATAACTATGCATATATGTTAAACTTTTTTTTTCAAAATAATTTAAGCTAAAAATAACGTATAGACTATAAATTTTGTGGAGATATCAATTTTTATTTCGTATTAGTTGTTTTCAATTTGATTAATGCAGTGTATTATACATCATTATGCCGAAATTAAATTAGAATTATATATTGATTAATGCAGTGTATTATACATCATTATGCCGAAATTAAATTAGAATTATATATTGTATATGAGAAATAATTAAAATATTATATTTTCAAGTCTTATGTTAGAATATGATCGTAATTTTATATTGATAACAGAATGAGACAATAAAATTAACAATAGTTAAACTTATTTCAACTAATCCAAAACTTTAGATACGAGAACGAGATTAAATTAGGAAAAAAAATAGTATGAAAATCAACGGAATATTCGAGTTTAATATTTATGTATTGTTTGGATAAAATATGTAAGTTTAAACTTATTATATATTTTTTAAGTAATTAATAACCAATTTCTTTAATAGAGATGAAATTAATCATAGTAATCCAAAACTTTTCATATATAATAATTCATAACAATCTATAATTCTATCAAATAGTATTCACATCGGCTCCAAAATCAAATTTTATTATAATTCTTATGATTGAGTTGAAAAAAAAATGGTGTAATTTTCTTTTAAATAAATTTCAATGCCGTATTTAAATTAATGTAATAATAGTTTGTAGGTTATTTTATCAAAAGAGTTGTGAAGAAGCACGTGTGAGTGCACGTGGCAGAACACATAACATTTTATTTTACAATAGCAGCCACCGTTGTGCAATTGCTCATACATGGGTGCATCATCATCGAAACACGTGACTAAAACGTCAACGCTCCCATTCCGCGAAGGCAGCCTCTTTCATCAGTCAAGTCAAATTAATCCATCCAAACCCAAATCATTGGAACCTTTTTTTTCTTCTTCTTCTTCTTTCTTTCTTTTCTAATGATCTCACAGATCCCCGAAACACAGTAATCAGTTAGTTAGTTTTACACGTTCGCCATGTCCTGGTTCCGACACCTCTCCTCCAAAACGCACCGCTTCACTTCTCTCTCCCGGTTCAGCACCTCCACGGTCCCGGTTCGCCATGCGGGTTTGGGTCCCACGAAGGCCCACGAAAAGCCCCGCGTGGTGGTGCTGGGCTCCGGGTGGGCTGGATGCCGGCTTATGAAGGGCCTGGACCCTAAAATCTACGACATCGTTTGCGTGTCCCCGCGCAACCACATGGTGTTCACGCCTCTCTTGGCTTCCACGTGCGTCGGAACGCTCGAGTTCAGAACCGTTGCCGAACCCATCGCCAGGATCCAACCCACCATTTCCCGGGAACCTGGCTCTTATTTCTTCCTCGCCAATTGTACTGCCATTGATGCTCCCAACCATGTCGTATGTTATCTGCTTTTCTTCCTATTGTACTGCCACTGATTGAGTTAAATGTCATTAAATTGATGTGATTCGGTTTGTTACTTGATAATGGGCACGTGCGGAGTGTGGACAACATCCATCACATCCTTTTCTTGATTTGTATACCTTTCTGTAACTTTTGATCTGTAGGGATTCTTTCTATACAACTATTTATTCAGGGATTTAGCAAAGCCTTAAGATGACATATTTGGTTGTGCAACCTTGATACAAACTCTATCAGAACACAAACAACAAAATTCACAACCAACATAGGGTGAAGAGTGCTAGTAGCACACTTTCTTTTATTGGGTAAAATTTTATTGAGAACTACAAAATTGAAAAATCATTGTTAAATAAGATTTGGGATTCACTAATTTTTGTGATTTTCAATTAACTTCAACCAATAGTTAAAAAATGTTAAAGAGTATGTTTCTAAGAGAAATATGTAGTAGTAGTAGAAACGAAAATAAAGAAAATGTCTGCTCTTTTTCCATTGTCCACTCTTTTACCTTTTCCATTTTACATGAGGTATACGGAATGCGTAGATGATCTTGTTTTAGGGGATGAAGCAGTGTGTTCTGTTTCTGCGTCGAAGTTTTTCCCAATTTTGTTGAAACTGGAAGTAATTTATTCGAATTTTGAAATTATTAGACGGTACCTTACCTTTTTTGTAAATGGATTTATTGAAATATTGCAATATAAAGTAATAATCAACAGTGTTGTCGGAATCGAAACCCTATCTAGTAAGATAAAGTTTGTTATTATTTTGTTGGAATTAAAATTATCAAAGCAACCCCTGGAACCTGAAGCCCCAAGGAAAATTCAATTTCATGCCCTTTTCTTACTCTTTCTTTTCTTCCTCTTAACAAAATGGCATCATACTAGTAGTTGAAATATGGACACTGACAATGTGGCTTATTCTAGGAGAATTACTTGTATTAATTGAAATATTGGTACTCACAATGTGGCTTAATTGGGGAGAATCTGGCAAAATGGTTTTGAAGGTGCAATGTGAGTCTGTAACTGAAGGAACGCGGACATTAGATCCTTGGAAGTTTACTATTTCATATGATAAGCTGGTAATTGCACTAGGTGCACAACCTACCACTTTTGGAATTCATGGAGTCTATGAGCATGCGATTTTTCTTCGTGAAGTTTACCATGCACAAGAAATTCGTCGGAAGTTGCTTCTGAACTTAATGATGTCTGATGTTCCAGGTTTATGACAATTTTGATATTTTAGGTTAACGAGTCACTTGAAAAAAATGATTAGTATACATCACCTATACGATCTGTATTTGATTGGATGCAGGGATTGGAGAAGAGGAGAAAAAGAGGCTGCTACACTGTGTGGTTGTGGGAGGCGGTCCCACTGGAGTTGAATTCAGCGGTGAACTTAGTGATTTTATCGTAAGAGATGTCCGTGAGAGATATTCTCATGTGAAGGACTACATCCACGTTACTTTAATTGAGGTATGCTTAGTACCATTAGATTTGTGATACGACCGAATAGACTAGATTTTTCAATGGCCTATCGCAACAAACCTATTGCTCTTTCCATTGTATATCCTTATCTCTTACAAATTACAATTATTGCCGGCGTAATGGTCAGATACACCTATTATCATCTTTCTTCATGCCATTTTTTTTAAGGTAATTAGTATGCTAACCAATTTATTCATGCCACTTTAGGCCAATGAGATCCTGTCTTCCTTTGATGTCCGACTCAGGCAATATGCCACCAAGCAATTGACAAAGGTGAGCTATATGTCAAAAATAGCTTCTATTCTGATTGTTCAATCTGTTCCTTCTGATTTCAAACTTCTGAATATCATAATAAAAGAAACAAAGAACAATTAAACTCAGCTTTCCATTTAAAGAAATGTAGTAGTCTATTAGTAATTACTATGGTATTAAATATAATCACGATACAGTGTTTCTAACAGCCATATTTGGAATCATATAATTAATTGATGGGACTCTTCCTGTAGTATAATAAGTATGAAAATGGATTGGCAGGCTAGCTGTTAAAAATTTTCAGTATTAGTTTTATATCTCCTCACATTGAAGTTTCTATCAGTCAGGAGTCCAACTTGTCCGCGGCATTGTGAAAGATGTCAAGGAGAAGAAGATTATCCTAAACGATGGCACCGAGGTTCCATATGGGTTGCTGGTATGGTCTACTGGAGTTGGTCCATCAGCTTTTGTTCAGTCTTTGGATTTCCCTAAATCTCATGGTGGAAGGTTGTTCTTTGTTACTTAACATAGTTGCAATTATTTTCTTTCCATTGACAGCCGTTTCAATTTTACAAATGGGGAGCTGATTTATGAGTAGATATGATCTGTCTTACCAAGAAGGCAGGGTTACTTTTGTCCAAAGATATCACTCATTGCATGCATGCATTTATTTTAAGACAACGTAGTAAGGCATAGATCAAAATGCAATAAATAACTTGTCATGAAGTTTTCAATTTAAGGTTGCATTTGAAAGTTTATTTCAGGCATGTCTTTCTTATAAAGTTTCATATGAATCCGTTTTTTTGTAATATATAATTTTCAAATATAAGAAAATATCAATAATTTTATTACCTACAATCTTTTAATCTTCCAAAAATTGGCATGAAATGAAATCATTATGTAAAAAACATATATATCAATGTTTGGATTCAGCAGGTAGTTATATACTGTAAAGTATGTAAAGGCTGAGGTGTAAACCGATACATACTCGTAGTTACATTTTACTATCCTGGTCATTTGTCCATCGTAAGCCTTTTTTAGATGTATCAGGTTTCCTCGCGTTCGACACACATTTGATGTGCCATGTTTTCTGTTCTCTCGTTTCTTTCATTTCATGGTAACTGTAACTATAGATTACTGTATTTCCATAATGTGTATTGTTAAAGTCTCTCTTATTCACAGGATTGGCACTGATGAGTGGCTTCGTGTTCCTACAGTAGAGGATATCTTCTCAATAGGTGACTGCAGTGGATTTTTGGAAAGTACTGGAAAACAACCGCTACCGGCTTTAGCCCAAGTAAGTGGCATTGGATTCATTAGTTTCTCCACATACAATTCATATCTTCAACTCCAGCAATTTGTAGTTCTGATTTTTTAATAAGGTCTTTGTCCCCGACATATTTCATTCTGAATGTGCTACTATATTTACTGTTATTGGTTCATGAATGAAGTTATGTTGGATTTTTCATCTGTGCCTTTTTCAAGCTTATTCTTACCAGTTTGATGCATTACCATTTGAATTGAACCATAGGTAGCAGAAAGGCAAGGTAAATATTTAGCAATCTTGCTAAACAAAATAGGTAAAGCAAATGGAGGACGTGCAAACAGTGCAAAGGACTTAGACTTTGGGGATCAATTTGTTTATAAGCATCTTGGAAGCATGGCATCTATAGGGAGTTACAAGGCTCTAGTGGACCTCAGACAGAGCAAGGTGACTTTAATTCCTGCGCTTTTACTGGTGCTTTAAAAACTTATGGTTTGATTCATGCACTTAAACTCGTACAGGAGACCAAAGGGTTATCTCTAGCAGGTTTTGTCAGCTGGTTTATTTGGCGCTCTGCATATCTAACTCGTGTCATCAGTTGGAGGAACAGGTTTTATGTAGCTATCAACTGGGCTACTACTTTTGTGTTTGGCCGTGATATAAGCAGAATATGAAATTTTTGTAAGGTAAATACTCTGCGAGAAATTTTTATGAACACTTAGAAATGTTAATAGGCCCTTTCAATACTTATCTTTATTGGTTGCGTTGCAGACTAATAGTGAAAACAATAAGTGCATTTAATTGGATCATTTTGGAGCAGCATGTTTCAAAAGCCAGTAATATCTCAGGAGATGAATTTCAATAAGATGAACATCATGGAACTTCACTAGTTCATGACATTGGCTAAACGTTCAATTCATTTAAGACTGTAGCAACCAAAAGGAGATTACTCGGGCATTGTCTTGAAAGGGGAAGGCAATAGATTAAATTTGGCTGCCTATGGTCTTTTAATGGAGGATATACACGTCATGATTCCATTGCAGCATCTGGTAATATTGATTATTGGGCAGTAATAAACCAAATTTAATGTTTAGACGATTCCCCAATTGTATGATCACATTGGACAATAATAATATATTGTAAACGGATTCTCTGGGTGTATAAAATCCTTTACAAAAGCAGAGATATAAATGAAAATTAATGAAATTTACACCAAACAAATTACTTACAAGATCACCACCGCTAACCTAAATGGATAGTTATCACATCATGTCATGAGTTATTATGTCTTTATATTATAACGGTTTATTTATTTATTTCTGTTATTCAATTTGATTCTATTATTAATATTCAATCAAATCTCTTAATTTTAAAAACGTAACAATTTTACCACTTTTGGTTTAATCAGCAGAAAGATAGTTAACAGATAAATAGACAGTTTTAATTTATATACAATACATTTTTTAAATATTGAAAAACGTGATTGAAGCCTAAAAAAAAATTACATTTTTAAAATGAAACAACTCGATTATATATTTATTAATAGGAAGGCCAAATTTAACAAAAATAAATTAATAATAGAATAGTTAAAAGTGATTAAAGCCAATTACACAATTGATCATTGCATAGCGTAATTTCTCTGATATATTGTCTAATTGCTTAGAAAGTTACTTAGAAAAGTTATTTATACATAAAAAAATATTATTTTAATGTAAATCTTATACAATTATTTAAAATTAATAATAGTTATTTATATAAATAATTCTTAGAAATTTGAAATAACCCCGTGAAAGAAACCGATATTAAAATAATACTATTTACTCACAAGAACTCTTACAAGAACTCATTTTGAAGTTAAGTTGGTGTCTTGTTCCGATTTTCATATGTGCCTTTTTACTCATTCATGTTTGACATTGTTACAGTATCTCGACACGGTCTTATCCACTTCAAGACAGTGATGTAGCAAATTTTGCCATTCAATTTTTCACGTAGTAGATGGAACTTATCATCACGATGGAAAAAACTAGAGTATTTAAAATCTGTACAAACTATTAACTGAGTTTTTCCTTCAGCAGTTACTAAGTTCTTTCAATACAGAAAGTTCAAGCACCAGGACAAACATCTGGAAACCTTACAACATGATATTCCCAAATACGAACCTTTTACTTCACAGAGTAATGACAGGTCCAGTTACATTTTATGACACAGTTCAAAGCATGTCTTCCACCAAAGGCACTAAGACATCAATTCTGACACACCATTAACACGTATAGAATTTGTCATCTTTTTGGTAATCAAATCCTTCAACTCGATCTCTCCAGGAAACCTTCCCTCCTTCAGCTTAGAGAAAACCTTCAAGGTCAGAAGAATTTGAAGATATGAGCAAAATTTCAAAAGCATTGAAGATGCCACATGTATCACCGTACCTTCCATCTAAATAACTCTAGAGTCAGAAGAGGCAAGGGGGTGATGAAAAGATCGTTCAGAAAAGAACTGTTTGAACAGAAAAAAATGATATGTTTATTCCTAATTAACTGTAAGTTGAACCCCCCGTTTGGATATAAACTAGAAGTGCTTTTGAGAGTTCTCTATTGAAAAATATGAAGTTCATTTCAGTAGACAAGCTCTTAAAACACTTATAGTTTTATACCCAAACAAGCTCTTAGTCTATACACAAATTATACACTATAAAACACTGAATGCAAGAAACATAATAATCAAAATAATGTTTCAAAGCCAAAATGCCAAATACACAATGAGTTGAATGCATGGTGAGCAATAGTTCTCCCCCAATCGCCCGAAAAGGCATGTAGATATATAACTGTGATCTGAAAGCAGAGGTTCCAAACTACAAAAATTATATAAAAATGTCAATGGTACGACTTTGGCTCTCGAGGTATCAAAGATGTTTAGCTGGAATGGAGGATAGGTCAGTCGGCCCACGTTTTCACAATATCTTTCGGCAGAAATCACAAACTAGTTTTAGTTTGTTAAATACAATATTATTGATAAGAATAAGAATTCAACTACTACAGCCAAAGATAACGATTTTGCTTAACATATTATTGATAGTATTAGTAGCTAAAATTTTTCGAAGTGAGCCCCAAGTTAACCAGAGAAATCCAGTGAAGTGATAAAATGTTGATTAAACAACTCATGTGAGACATCTACCCAATTGATTACTCGTGCGAGTCACAAACCAAAACAAAACTTGCATCTACCAAAGAGAAAGATCAGGAGCTCATCTAGCAAAGAAATGTGTACTAACAAATATGAGAAAATAAAAGATGGAAGGTACCAACCAGTTCACCATTAAAGTAAATTTCAAAAGCTCCAGAGCTCTGTAAGAATGACTGCAAGGCATTCCCAAGAAGCCAAGTAGTAGCAACGGTTCCAAATTTATTAGCACGCAAGTTGTGATACCAAGGAGGAGGTGCAGCAAAACCCAACATTGGAAAAATATGTTCCCCTGCAATAACCACTCCTATAACACCAATCTGAACAACTGGAACCAATTTGCTTAGCAGACGCTTTGGAAGCGATGGGGGATAATTTGCAAGGATAACCTCAGTTCCAGGAAAAGCAATCTCCAACATATTCTTCATTGTAACTGCTGTTCCCCTACACACAAACAACAGTACCATGTGCATGCAAATTGCAATGAACCAACTTTTGTTTAAAAATGCATTTTCTCAAGGTAGCAGAGATGTTTGGATGAAAGAAAGGAAATAGAGGGGGCAGAAAACCCAAACAGCAATGCTTCTTTTTGTTTGGTTGTGAGAAAATTAAGAAAAAATGGGAAAGAAAAATTGCCTTTTAGAAACAAATTCAAAATTATTTTTCATTCTATTTTCTACTAAATTCAAAATCCGAAATTTATCTTTCTCATTTTCTTTCCCCTGTACCAAGCAATTAAAACTTCAAACGAAGGGTTAAGAAACACAAATCAATAACAGAAAGCAATGATCTGGAACAATACTTCCCTCAATCCCTGGCTAACCAATGATACATGATAAGATATACAACCCAGATAAGATTTTACAATCTGGATGCATTAATCAAAAGTCCTAATGGCATAAATAAATCAACTTCAGTCAATCCCCCCATTACTCACAAACTAAATGAGACAGATAATCTCAAAAACCTTTCTTTTTTAGTAATTTTTTCTCTACATAAAAATCCATCAACATTAGAAAACAACAGCACTATAATACTAATAACAAGTACCTGTAAGAGCAAGAAGAGCAGAAATTAATGTTGACAGTGTTGCCGAGACCCGCAGTTGCAATAGTGCTGGTGATTTTCTGAGAAAACAATAAGAAAAGCGACCCGTTAATGGGACATTGAAATAATGAGAAAGATGCGATTTTCACGAGTGAAATTACCTCTGGGGGGAACTCTATTGTTACCGGTTGGTGATGGTGGTGGGATGGTTGGTGATGGTGATGGGGCGGGTGATGATGGTGGTGCGGTGGGTGATGGTGGTGGTGCGGTGGGTGATGGTGGTGGTGGTGGTGATGAGGTGGCGGTGGTGGTGGTGAAGTGAAGAGGGAAAAGAGGTCAGAGCAGAAAAGGAAGAGAGGCAGACCGAGCAAGAGAAGCTGAGCACGATCCATTGGCAGGGAAGTTGGAAGATGGGAGGTGGAATTAGAATGGAAGAGTGATGATGATATGATGCTGAGCAGAAGAGAAGTTTGTGGTTTCGCCTCTCACTGACTCAGAAATTTACTTTAGTTTCTAATTTCCGTTTTCATTTTTTTTTTAAACTATAAACTCGTTATTTATTCATTATATTTCCCATCTTTGAATTTCTTCGTATACTCTATCATCATATTTTTACTTTTTATATAATTTATTAGGACTAGAAATCAGGTTAATTAGTCGCAATTTGTTGGACTTTTATTCATAAAAATAAGATAAATGAGACTAATAGACTATAATAAGAATTATATTGGTATATGTAGACTATAAATAATTAAATCTAACAAAAAATTATCCAAACGCAAAACTTAATACTAAAGATAAATAAGTATTAGGGTTAAAGGAAAGAATGCCGATAACTAAGTATTAATAATATATATTAATAATATGTTTGAACAGTTTACATAAAGAAATTGAAATATAAATATCAAAATTTCGAAGTCTCCTCAATAGTTGTCCAAATGCCAAATTGTTGTTTTTGTGAGAAACAGTGATCAAAATAGCTTGAAGAGGGAGGGCCTTGAAGTTTTGTGGTGTCCTCCTAGCCAGTGTTGCATGTGGACTCCAATGGCATCCAAGTACAAGCTGCTCCTCCCATGAAAACCCAGCACCTTGCCCTCTGTAATGGTTGAGGTGAAGAATTTCCCAACTTCTTCACCAAATGGACCATACCGGCCACGACTGGTGTTGAAAGTCAGTGACTTTATGATTATATGCTGCTGATCATCCTTAGTGATTGACCCGTAATAGCCAGATATGCAAGTCAGGACCTCATGTGGATGCTCCAGCTGTATCTGAAATCACAATAATTAATTAAACCTTGATAATGGTTAAGAATGCTAATGTCATGTACATTTTGTATTTGTACTTTGTAGCATTTGACATCAAATATCATCATGCTTTAGCTTGATTTAAGAAAAAAGTAATGATTGAGTTATTTTGATAATCATACCCTGTGCATGGTGTCTCCTCCATTACCACCATGTTTTACAGACCACACAGATTGCTTGTTTCGGTCATACTCTATTTGAATAGAGCATATGCCTTCTGATACTTTTGTCAAATAAATTTGCTTAATCCCAGTAAAGACTCCATCATCCCAGGGTCTACCTCCATCCCCACCCCATGGCCCTGATCCACATGGAGCTGGTTCCTTAATCACACCACAAGAAACCTACGAAAAGTGTAGCAAAGTGAATAGTACAATCCATAATAGGAGATTGACAATTTTTTTAAGCATGCATTCACTATCTTCTGGGTCCTAAAAGATGTTGAAAAAGGACCTTACCTCTTCCACTGCTGATGGCTTAGCAAGTACTAGTTTGTTGGGCCATTGAGCTCTGCCTATATCTCCACTACTTGTTTCTCTAGGGTTGATTTCCTTGGAAGGGGTTGCCACAGGCACTATTACTTTCCCTTCTACAACATGTACTCCAAAAGCATCTAGGAACAAACCTTTTCTCCCATGAATGCCAACAATTTTCCCTTCTTTCACTTTTGTGGTGAAATAAGTTCCTTGTTCATCCCCATATGGTCCATACTTTCTCTTGTTGGTGTGGAAAGTTAGTGACCTTATAAACACAGGCCCCATGTACATCAAAGGATCGCAGTAGCCAGATACATGTGTCAGGACTTCATAAGGAAAGTCAAAAGCTATCTGCAAAATGATGTCGCATAGATTAGAAGTTAATCTGATTTTCCTTGTTTGTTAAGTTGAGTAAGCTAGGTGTGGCTATTTATTTTTGTTCACCTTTTCAATTTTAAATCCTCCTGTTCCACCTTGCTTGGATCCCCATACGGTCTCCCCATGATGATCATACAGAACTCTAATCCATACAATGCCAACATTTCGTGACAAGTTGATCTGCCTGATCCCTGTGTAGCTTCCATCATCGAATACATGTCCACCAATGCCACCCCAAGGTCCATATGTGATCACACCTCCAACCTTTGGGATTGACTCTTTCACACGAGCTATCTAAAAGAAGATAGAATCAAAGATTCATTAGAGTAAGGAACACTTTAAGTAACAGAGAGATCATCAACGCAGCCTCTCTTACCCTTTCCTTATGTTCGGTATTGTTGGGTTCTTGGACAAAAGAAATCTTCCGGGAGACATTGTTTGCTAAAGGCTTACTGAAATCATCTTTTTGTCTCACAGCAAGAACAATATCGTAGTGTTTGTTCACAGTTCCTTGTATCACAGAATAACCAAAATTCTCAGAAAAGTGAGTAATGGGGCTCTGGGAATGAGCCAAATTCTTGGATGGATTTGGTTGTTTCAAGGACTTCAGATAGACTCCAATGGCGTCTATGTACCAACCACACCTGCCATGGAGCCCAACAATTTTTGCCCCAGTCAATGGGACTGAAAAATATGTCCCTTGTTCAACACCAAATGGTCCATAAGTTTTCTTGTTACTCTCAAAACTCAGTGACCGAACTATGTTTGGCCCCAATTGATTGAAGCTGCCACAGTATCCATGGATTTTAGTTAGGATCTCATTTGGATAATCAAACTTCACCTGTAACATAGTCATTAGTAGATTGTTATTATATGCTCAAGTTTAATTAATACCAACTTCTAACATGGGACTCAACATGCCATTACTCTTTTTATAACTAGAAATGGAACTACAAGTATAGACCATTAGATTACATTTAAATGGTCAAGACTCAAGACTAAAAGAAAATATACACCAATTTTTTAAGTAGCTATGTGACCTGTAACTAGCTCTATGCATAGAAGTATCACTCAAATTTATAGTTTTTATTTCTCACAAAATGAAGAAAAGCTCTCACCCCATAATCTCTATTTCTAATATATCATATTCTGTAGTGCCAATATAGCAAATTAATGTCAGTAGAGAAGGTAAAGACATGGAACTTTACCTTGTCAGTTTTACGGCCTCCACTTCCACCATGCTTCTCTGACCAAATAGAGCTTCCTTTCTTATCATATTCAATCTGGATGGAGTCAATGCCTGCCCCATGAACTATCACCAATTGCCTTACTCCTGAGTAGACCCCATCATCCCAACGAGACCCTCCATTGCCTCCCCATGGTCCAACTGACTGAGGTTTCTTTATGGAATCCTCAAAACTCTGCACCCAAAACATCACACAAAGGTGTTAAAAAAGAGAGGGTAGAACATATATTTGCTGAACATAAACTGAGGTATCTATGCATTGAGTTCTATTTAACATAAACAGCAATGAATTTAGGCATATGTAATGTAACATAAGCAGCTGTATGAATGTACTACCATCTTCTACTCGGGGGATAATAATTGTAGACTTTCGACCAAGAAAACTGCTAGTGCTAATGTGGGTGTAGTTAGGGGGAGGCATAGGAGGAATTTATGGGGGAAGAGGTTGATTTTGTGGCAGGGGACTCAATCTAGAAAAATAATATAAATGAGGAACTATGTAGTCAAAGCTAATTTGAGTGCACCATGGAGGGAAAGGATTAAAAGTCAGGGAATCAAATTCCCCACAGATATCAGTCCCTTGTTTTTATTAAGCAAAATTTCATGCACTTTTTATGGTCAAGGAGCAATCATTTTATTTTTAATATTTTGTACAAAATTACTGGGAAAAGAGAAAGGAACATATCATCTTATGCTAAATTCGAGTTTTGAAATTTAGTCAGAAGCACTTAAGAATCTAATAGAGGTTTGGTGCCATGAGTAGTGCAGATTTCATTGGTTCTGATTTCTAATTATCATTGCATACTCTACACCCTTTTATATTTTGTTGTTTAACCCTTTTTAGTCATCGACTTAGTATTAAAATTTTACACCATGCTTACTCATAAGGTGCTTCTTAAAAACTATTCGAGGAAGAATCTAATACTCTTTTGTGGCTGTTTGCTCATGCACAGTTTTTATTCTTACTATCTTTTTCCAGATTGGGTTTTGTCGCTCCAATAATTAATTTATAGAGCATCCTCCTTTTTTTGGTGAGCATAGTTTGTAAAGCATCTTTGAATGACAATGTTGTGTTACTTGTTGTTATAGATGAACAAGAAAAGACTACAATTATTGGTTTTATAATTTATTTATATATTCTAGTTGGAAATTACCAACAGGGCATGCTTTCAAATCTTTGTTCTGGAAAGCATCACATATTCTGGTATTGTAATCAAATGGGGTTCTATATAGCTTAAAATGTATCATAATATGAACAGATTTTACTTAAGTCACAGTGTAAATTTTATTATTTCATTACATCCGTGATTTCCACGGTAATTTTTTCATCATATCCTTTAACCAAGGGATTTTCTTTTTCATTATTTGTTATGTCTTATGAAGGAAGATTCATATAAAAAATATAAAGGATTGAGATGTAATAATAATAATAATAATAATAATAATAATAATAATAATATTATTATTATTATTATTATTATTATTATTATTATTATTATGTATAATCAATTGTGTTTTCTTGTACAACGGACTATAAGGGAACGGATTAATTCTCATTCTCACATTTACACAAGAGGACGGACCATAAGAACACGAGAATACTAAAAAAAAATATTTCTTGTAATAAATACGAAGGTGTATACATTTTTTGTTATGCATGATTTTTACAAAACCACTTGTTTAAAAATGCAACTAGACTCAACGATCTAAAACTTGATCAATTATTTTTAAATAATCACATTAAATCAAAATAAAATCAGACAAATTGAGATAAAATTAATAAATTTGTTGGATTTTTGATCAAATTAATAAAAAAAATTAAAATTGTTAATATTATTTTTTTATAAAAATATAATATATTTTACTTTATTTTTTTATTTCATATTAATTACATTAATTTTAAATAATAATTATTTCACTGTATTTTTATTATATTTTAACAATTATTCATCTTTTATTTTTTATTATATTTTATATTTATAATTTTTATTGTAAATTATCATGACTATTACAATAATTTTATTGTTTTAAAAAAATTATTATTAACAATAAATTTATTAAATATTTATTATATTATAAAAATATTATTTTATTAAATTTCATCAGAACTTAAACCCTAAATTAATATATTGACCATTTGTGTAATCGGATATTGACCAATTGAGTAATCGGACGGATACTTTTAAATCGACCTAAAGGTTTTAAATTTTTTTTCTTTTTTGTTAGAACTTGTTCTTTCAAATCAGAATTTTTTTTTTGTTATTTCAAAACATTAGTAATATCAACTGCGTTAGTGTCCATTTCTCCTCAAATTCCGAGTCCCTTTTTTTTTTTTATCTTACATGTTTTCTTGAAGAAACTGAAGCATCATCTTCACACGGATCCATTTCTTCACAATCAACAACCCTCTAAAACTGCACTAAGTACCCAGCTACCTAACCCGCAGAAGACCTTCAAAATCGGGTTGCAATTTGCATTTGAATTGAAAGAATACAAATAATAATCTCAGCCTAAAGGTAGATATGGAGGATATGTTTTGGTTTAAGCATATAAATTGACACGTGTCAATTGATCTTATCCCTTTATTTTGTTCATGTAGATACCATCAAAATATTTATTTACATCAAGAATAGTTAAACAACATGACATGACAAATTTACATGTTTCTGAATCCATTGATTCTCTTTCACATCTATTTGCTCTACCAATAATCTCTACAAGAGCAATGACCATCTTTAAAATGGTGTAAGCAATTCGAATCGCTTAAATATATTTCACATCCATATGCCAATGATATGTATTTAGCTGTGTCATGGCAGTCCTTACACATTCTCAAATTCTTTACTATCCGTAAAATTTGAGGTGTGTGATGAGAATCTATTAAAGCAAATGCCAACGCAAGCTTTTCAGTATGTACACTACTGATATCCTCCTTCTCCTCTTCCTCAATGCAAAGTCCATTGTCAGAAATATGTGCCTTGACATTTACACCTACCCGTTTTAGCCAAGAATGTAGCTTGTCCAAATAAGGTTTTGACTGATCACCAACAACAAAAGTATGGACCATGTTATTCATTTCAATCCAGCTTTGCCCAACAGGAAACTTTTCTTTCTCCAGCTTTGTCATTTTTGGAGCTTCCCAAGATTTCCCACATAAAGAATATGCCTGTGAAAGTAAATGCTGAGTTATTATATTTTCAGGATCCAACTCAAGCAGATTTTCTCCTGCGAAGATTGCCATTCCGAAATTCCTGTGAATTCTGCAGGCAGTCAGAAAGGCGGCCCATACAGAAAAATTCGGTTCAACGGGCATGTTCTGAATAAACTTCAGCGCTTCGGCAAGATTACCTGAACGACCAAGCAAATAAACCATAGCCGAATAATGTTCCATATCTAGTCTAATCTGATATTCTTCACTGATGTTGGAAAAAACATGTTTTCCCTCATCCACCATTCCAGCATGACTATACGCTGAGATAATATTTGCAAGAGTAACTCTATTTGGATGAAGTCCGCCATCCTTCCTCATCTTATCAAAAAGATCAAGTGCAGACTCTGAACAGCCGTGTAAAACATAAGCTGAAAGCAGAGAGTTCCAACTGATGATATCTTTTGGGGACAATCCATCAAATACTTTTCTGGAGTACATTATATTTCCTGACTTACCATAACTGTCAATGAATATATTTGATACATAAAGTTCAGACACTAAATTTCTACGTATAGCACAACAGTGAATTTCTTTCACTTTCTTAGCAGCCACTAGGTTTGCACAGGCAGGAAGGATAGTCAGCACTGTAACTATATTGGGAGCCATGTTGGAGAACTGCATCCGCCGAAATATTTGAAATGCCTTTTCCTTTTGTCTACTCTGCAGAAAACCAGAAATTAATGAATTCCATGAGGCGACATTTGGCTTAATATTCCCATCTTTCTCAATTCTTTGAAAAAGATCCAACGCCTCATCCTCAGCACCATTCTGCATAAAACCTGTGATCATCACATTCCATGTAACAACATTAGGTGGCGAATCAGACTCCTGCATTTTCATAAATAACTCATGAGCTTTTCCACAGAAACCAGCTTGGCAATATCCTCCAATAATTGAGTTCCAAGAATATACATCTCTCCTTAACATCACATAAAAAATGCGTTGAGCAGCTTCCAGATTGCCACCTTTGGCATACATGTCAATCAGTGAATTACTAATAAGAATATCATCAACCAAACATGTTTTAACAGCTACAGAATGGATTTCTGATCCCATTCTTAGTGATTTTATCGACGCACAGGCCGAGGCTGCAGTAGCAATTGTAATACTATTGGGCTCAACCCCTACTATAAACATCTCCCTCAACAAATCAAAAGCATCATTTATCCTTCCCTTTTGAGTAAACCCAGAAATCAAAGAAGTCCAAGTATATACATCTGGAGTAATCCTAAAACTCTCCATCTTCCTCATTAAGTCTATTGCAATCTCACAATGCCCCAACTGACTGTAACTGGCAATTAAAATGTTCCAGGTTACCAATTCTGGTTCAACTCCTTCCTCGTGCATTGCATCAAAATACTTCCTAGCTTTTTCGATCTCACCCTTCTGACAACACCCAGTTATTATGACATTCCAGGAAATACAGCTCCTCTCATCCATTCTCCTAAAAAGCTTCTCGGCACAACTCATCTCTCCACACTTAGCATACACGGTCAAAATTGAATTGATCACACGCAAAGAAGAGCACCTTCCTCTTCGAATCGCCATCGAGTGGATCAGCCTGCCAGTTTCAAAATCCCTGCTCTTTCCGCATGCTTTCAAAATCTTTGGTAGCAAAAAATCATCAGGCAAAACCCCATGTTGCATCATATCATAAAAAAGCTCCACAACTTCCTCCCACTTAAGGTCTCTGAAACAAGCACCAATCATAGCAGACCAAGTGAACAAATTCCTCTCACGCATTTCATCAAACACTTTCCGTGCCTCGTCCAAGTGCCCACATTTGGCATACATGCTGACCAACTTGGTCTCCACAAAAGGATTAACCTCTGTCACCAACCCAATCCTAGCATGCAACTCCCTACCCACCCAAATGCAGTCACTGTCAATACAAGCCTGAAGCAGATTAATGAAGGTAATGCATCTCACCTTGGAGCCTTGTTGGGCCAAAGAGTCCAGAATTGCCACAGCCTCACTCAGGGGACCATTGGCACATAGCTGGTTCAACTGGGTTTCTATCACTTTTGGGTGTGACCTATTGGACATAGAGACCTTGTAGGAGTTTGCAAGGACCCTTGTTGAGCCATGCCACTCCAATTGGGTGACACTATGAGAAGGTATTAACAGAGAAGGCCATGGTTTACTGTGTAGAGTAATAAGGTTCTTCTCCATTGCGTTTTTTTTTTTTTTTGTTTTCCCCGGTTTCTAAATGCCCTTATCTCCTTTGGGTTTCACACGAGTACGTGCAGATGATGTTACCAAATCGCATCCATTCTGTTCCTCCATTAGGAAAGGGAGAAGATTTATCCTTTACTTTACAATAAACAAATAATTTTAAATGTATAAATTTTATTTTATATTTATACAATAAATACTTTCATGTGATATATTTTTAATTATTTAAAAAATATTGAAATTTATTTTAAAAATAATATATTGAAAAAATGTTTATTATGAAAATCAAATATATAGATAATACCCAAAAACAATGAGTCATTTCAAAAAATAAAAATATAGAACAAGAGAAGAATGATTGTATTTTAATTTGATTCAATTGTTATATAGAATAAAATTTGGATGACTACAACTTACAAGTTCATTTAGAGGAAGAAAGTTATTCCTATAGTATATAAAAGACAACTATTTATTATTGTTATTCTGCGTAATTCAATTAATATAATAAATAATTCACATTTAATGGTTAAATTAGCATGAGATGAAATTGGGAATGGAAAGTAGTTCTCTTGAATTACTCAACTTGCTTCCTTTATTAAAGTTCCGACAAATACGAATCCTTTTGTATTTTGTCTAGAAAAAAGGTTTCAAGTGTAACTAACCTTCGGTTTATGGTGTATTTGATCTAGAATTAGAAATAAATACCAGTCGCCATTTATGATTTGTTTCATTTCTACTCGTCAATTACATTTTTCTTTCTTCATCATTATTGAGTTTTTCTCACGAATGATTTCCATCTATTTTATGGTGAAGGCTCTGTTTCAGTGACACACAATCTCTTAGGTACGTTCCAACATTGGTGACCGTTTGAACTCGTCTCGCAAGGTATTTTTCTTTATTTTTTTATCTTGTAATTTTGTTTCCATCTAATGTGAGCTTTTTCTATTGATTGGTTCATGTAATGTGCTGCAAATTTTTATCTTCTTTCTGATCCATTTTTAATGAAATAAATGTATTCTCATGCTAATTTTCAAAGCTTGAGATCTGGTTTTAGAGGATTGTTACAAGTGATTATGAATATGATTCATTTATTATATTTTAAAAACCAATATTGTAAAACCCAGTAACCACTGTTTGGTTGAAGAGGTTAGAATAAGGGGAAAATGAGTTAAACAAGGTTGATGATGCAATTCTAAAGCAATTAGGGATTGTTGAACTAATTTGAAAGACCGTCTATATTTTCACATTATTTGGGTTATCTGTTAAAAAAAAAACATTGAATTGTTTTATTCATTATTTAATTCAATTCATATACAAGTAAAATATGAGTAATTTTGTTTGCATAATTTTGTGCACACTTTTATTTTATTTTGTTTTAATTTTTTTTTTATTACTAGAATTTTGTCCGTGTGGTTGGTTAAGAATTTTTTTTTCTTAGTTATTACTAGTTCAAGTTTTTTATTTATTTTAATTATTCACACTATACTCGTCCTCCTTTTTTAATCAAAATTTATCATGTTCTCATTTTTATTATTTTATATTATTTAACTGTTTATCGAAAATAATATAAGTAACCTAGGTAACTATAGAGAGCTACAATCCTATGGGCCATCCTAGTTAATTAAAAACAAAAATGCACGGTTCTTGGACCGATCCTTACCCTTAGATCTTATTGGGCTTTTCGGCCTTCTACCCTTAATAGTTTCTTATGATCATGATTCATGAGTACAAAAACACTTTTATATAATCTAACACAATTTTTTAATAAAAATTGTGTTTAAATTCACATTTATTTTGTTTTTTAGATCTTTCTTCGTGTGATTTTGTTTATCTTTTAATAAATGACGTAAATGATTATCTAATTTTTCAAAATTAAACAAGTTTAATCCAACATTATTATCTCATCCAATTATGAATAAAATGTTAACGTTTTTTCATTGAAATATATGTTCACATTTTTTTAGAATTTTAAAAAATGGAAAAAAAATCGAATAATATTTTATAATGACTAAAATTATACGTTTTGTCACAAAAAGGAGACAATAAATGAATTTGAACCCAAAAATCATTTGCAATTTATAGATTTTGCGAATTTTGCATGTTGACAGTATCATCTAGTACTAAAATTCGTATTAAATGCTGAATTGACGGAGTTGAAAACTTATTTAATACAATTTTTTCATGAAAAAGTTAAACAATGAGTTTCAAGTAGGTTAAATAAGTCAATTTCAAACTATTTTTTTATGGAATTTTAATATTACACTCTTTGTTATTAATAAAATTTATTCAAAAGTACAAAATATGAGTCTCATTGTTCATTTAATTCCCAATAAATTTAGAATAATAACAGGAAAGGTTTAGTATCAATATCATATATTAAAAAAAATAACTTAAATAATTTTTTTTTATTTATGCGACTAAATCAATTTACTGATTATACACAAAATTTAATAAAAAAATAAATTTGTCTGACATAATATAAATATTTTATTTATTTATTTATTTATTTTCTTATTTTCTTGCTTTTTCTCACTCATGTTATTATTTAATTAAAAATAATGAATTAAAGTTTGATAACATAATTGTTTTATTAAAAAAATATTTAAATAATTTAAAAATATTACAATTTAATATATTATATTTGAAAAAATATTATATATGATATATTTGAGATGTTATAAATATTATTATTAAGAAAAACTAGAATATATATTTTAAAGTATTTTTTAATAATTATTTTTTAAAATTATCTAATCTTGTCATAACTCAAAATTATTATAACTACGTATAATTATTAAATAAAAAATATATTTAATTTATATATATTTGATTTTTTTAATTAGATAAGTAGTTATTTATTATGATAAAATAATTTTAAATTATTTATTTACATCATTATAAATAAAATCATTTATCGTCATCATAATTTAAATAATTAATTAATATTTTTTATTTTCAATATTATTTTTAAACTATTTGTTTTAATATATTTTTATTAAATTTTAATATAATAGTTTAATTAAGAAAATAAGTAGAAAATGAGAGAAAAAAGTAAATAAAGAAAGAAAAAAAATAAAATTTATGAAAAAAACCTTTATATAAACAATAAAACAGTCTAAGTAAAATAAATTTATATAAATTTTGTTTGAACACTTCAATATTAAAAAATGTACAAGTTGTATAAAAAAAGTGGGGAGTAAACAAATTTGAAACAAACATTATGCGAACAAACAACTTTAAAAGTAAGTGTCGGGGTTAATACTTGGCTCATGGTTTAGTTTTTCGTGATATAACGGAATATGTTTGGACATTTTTCTTTTACAGAAAAGCAAAGCCTCTACGGTTAAACACACTTCAACGTCTCCAAAAGTACTGGAGGAATAATTCAGAATTAATATAATTAAAAAGTCTTTCATTTTTCATTTTTTATTTTTTATTTTTTATTTTACTACCTGCACCCATAATTGTTTCATGACTTTTGTTAGAAGCAAATAATCAATTGGACAAATTGATTTGGGATAGTTAATAAAGCACTCTCTATAGTGATTTAGGACCATTAATATATCTTTTAATTTCAGTGTTTATTGTTATTTTAATCTGAATATAAATTAATTATTTAGGAGACAAATATTTAGTATATAAAGTATATGACGTCATTGTTTACCGTCATAAGTAATCTGCATTTATTAGTTATGATATGTTTACCAATTTGCCCTTGCTACTTACCCTAATTAGGTTGTTTCATAATTAAAGTTTAAAATAATAAAAAATGTGAAACTATATATACTAATTAATTACGTTGAAATCTAATAAGAATTAATGTCTCATTTTGGAAATACACATTAGTATTTATGAATTTTTTTATTATGTACAAGTAAAATTCAAACAGTGTCATTAGTTCTGTATATTACACATTAAATATTTAATGATTTTTTCAGTATATACAGATAGAATTCAAACAGTGGCATTATTTCTCTACAATAAGTTTGACCCAAAATATAAAGAAGATATTTCAACCTGACTAAAATTAAGATTTGTACCTGAGATTAAACATCAGAAACACATTTGATGGCATGCATAATCTGTTTCTAGAATTATCCTGGTTGGTTTGTCAGTTCTTTTCGAAAGGCAAAGCAACATAAAGAGTGGGGAAGCAAAGCAATGGAAGTAAAAGTAGAATGTTTTGGTGTTACTGTATTATTACAACTGTTACATTCTGCGGTTATATAAATGCACCACCCATGCGTGAATTTTTCAAAGATTTCTTCTTCTTGGTTTTCAGTACGCAACTTAAAGCCACTACCCCCCCCACCCACCCAGCACATATCCCTGAAACAGAGAACCACTGAGCCAAGCAGCAATGGTTAAAGACACAGAGCCTTTAGCCTACGCTGCTAATGGGCACCAAAAAGATTTTGACCCCAGTGCTCCTCCACCATTCAAGATTGCTGAAATAAGAGCTGCCATACCACAACATTGCTGGGTCAAAAACCCTTGGAGATCCCTCAGTTATGTTCTCAGGGATGTGCTGATTATTGCTGCACTGGTGGCAGCAGCAATTCACTTCAATAACTGGTTTTTCTGGCTCCTCTATTGGCCTATTCAGGGCACAATGTTCTGGGCTTTGTTTGTGCTTGGACATGATTGGTAATGTGTTGCTTTTGTTATGAGTCTCACGTTGTTTAGGATATTGATGTTGTTTATATTCTCAAGTTCTACTTTCTGCATTGAACAGTGGCCATGGAAGCTTCTCAGACAGCCCTATGCTCAATAGCTTGGTGGGACACATCTTGCATTCCTCAATTCTTGTTCCATACCATGGATGGTTGGTTCATAGCATCACTTTTCTTGTTCATTTGTCCTTGAAGGTTCTTTGAGATTTTATAGCACGTTTGAAAATTCATTAAAGTAAAACTTACATCTGCGATGTAAAAGTTTCAAAACTATCAACTTCCGAATGAACCTGAAAAATCACATCTGAGATGTGTAACCTAACACTTTCGTTTGACAAGCCAATTGAATTTTATTCTATGGAATTTTGCAGGAGAATTAGCCACAGAACTCACCATCAAAACCATGGACACATTGAGAAGGACGAGTCATGGGTTCCAGTAAGTGATTTAACTTATGATATATATATTTGGTAGGCCCAAGAAAAAAGGGCAACTTTGTACTTTCATGAGGCTGTTCTTGAACATGGCTCGTTTTATGTCATTGTCTCAGTTAACAGAGAAGATTTACAAGGATCTGGACTACATGACAAGATTCTTTAGATTCACTGTGCCGTTTCCATTGTTTGTGTATCCAATTTATTTGGTGAGTGCGTTTTTGACTGGGAATTCAGACAATGATTATATTTATGATAAATATATGGTTCAAAGTAATAAGTTTTGTTTGTGATGTGAACTCCATTTCAGTTTGGAAGAAGCCCCGGAAAGGAAGGCTCTCACTTCAATCCCTACAGCAATCTGTTCCCACCCAATGAGAGAAAAGGAATCGCAATTTCAACACTCTGTTGGGTTATGATGTTTTCTCTGATTATCTATCTGTCCTTCATGACTAGTTCACTTCTAATGCTCAAGCTCTATGGAATTCCATATTGGGTAAAATCACCATTCCTACACTGTTACTTCTTTTGCATCTTCTTTTTTTAACTCTACATTTGAAAACTTGAAATAGTTATACTTCTCCATTCATTGTATAATTGTTCGAACATGGCAGATATTTGTTATGTGGCTGGACTTCGTCACCTACTTGCATCACCATGGTTACTCCAAGAAACTACCTTGGTACCGCGGCGAGGTATCAAATTCAGTTTATTCTGTTGTTTCCCTTCGGTTCTTATCTGATACTCTTACTAGGGCAACTCAAATAGAAAACTATTTTAAATCTTTTCTACATTTTGAAAAATTACTGGGGCAGATATTTGAAAGTGTTCACTACTGAGTCTTTACAAAAGCTGAAAGAACAATTAAAGTCAGATATTCTTGACTGTCTTGAAGATATTATTTGAAAATTGAAAGCAGTGTTTAGTAAAAAAAATATAAACACAGTTGCAGAGTCGTACTATAATTCATGGAAACATGTGGCTTAGCGATGGCCGTACCAGAAAAGTGGTGACACACATGTTTGAGTTGTGTGTTCTGAATGGAACAGGAATGGAGTTATTTAAGAGGAGGCCTAACAACTGTGGATCGGGACTATGGATGGATCAACAACATTCACCATGACATTGGCACCCACGTTATTCATCATCTCTTCCCTCAAATCCCTCACTATAATCTTGTTCAAGCGGTACTTTTTTTTATTCCCTTAAAACATAAATACTCTGCAAATACTACTTTTGTTTTATCCACTGCAACTTCTTTTTATGTAACCTTTCCTCTGTTTTTAAACCATTTCTTTACACCCACTTGCTTTTTATAATAATAAGAATGCGGGTATTGTTGTAATTCAGTTTGAGTATTTTAATTAATTGTCAGAACTGAATGAACTTTTGACTGGAGTATAGAGAGAGGAATATTTGTTGGCAAAGAAATGGATGAATAAAAATAGATGAATAGTAGAAGAAATAGATGTATGCAGAGGAAATAGAAGGATTGATGAGACTAACAGTAAATTGAGAGTGTTTTGGAATGAATGCAGACAAAGGCAGCAAAAGGAGTTCTTGGAGAGTATTACCGAGAGCCAGAGAGATCTGCAGCACTTCCCTTTCATCTGATAAAGTATTTAATGCAGAGCATGAGAGAAGACCACTTCGTGAGTGACAGTGGAGACATTGCTTACTATCAGACTGATCCTCACTTCCACCGAGACTGACTTCAACAAATTTTGGTCCATCTATTGTTTTCTTAGCTACTCAAATAATTTACTTTTCTTTTCAATCTCACATTTTGGAGTTTAACGTTTTCTCAACAACTTGCAAATTACTTGCATAGAGAGACATTAATATAGAGAGCGGGGCTCAATGGAATAATAATATTTCAAACTACCCTGCTAATAAATATTGAATTGTCAGTTTTCATTTCTGATTTTTCTACCACTTGCACAGACCCTTCACATGGGGAACATAATTTATTCCACAATTTAACAACAAAAATAAAGTTACTTCACATGGGGAATTCCAAAAATATCACAATTCTTATACCACACTTCCAACTTTCAAGATCAGATTTACCTATATGGAAAATTTATTCATTAGTAATACTCCTCACTTTCTTTTTACAACTAACAAGAGATTAAGTTTAATCCTTTTCATAAGCACCAATTTAAAATATCATACATGTTTTTTTTTTTTAACAAAAATGCATTAAGTAGTTTATAAATACAAAATAAAAATATTTATATAGTATTTCACAAAATATTTTTAATAATAGCTACAATTTAAAAACAAAGCAGAGAACAAAATAAAGTCCGACCTAATTTTGCGTAGGTAAAATAAAGGCATTTGTTGATGTCAAAAGATATAATAAAAATATATAGTAATTAATAAAATTAGATGAGTTTCTGATATTAGTTAATTAGGTTTTGAAGAAAATAAGAGAATAAACATTTAAAAATTGTATAAAATTAGTATGTTAGGAGACAAGATCTATTTGGTGATTATTAAAAAACGAAGAAAGTAATACAGAAATTTAACAAGTTATATGGACTATTCAGCGGAGTAACAAAACTATATATACATACCTCCAATCTTATTCGTATCAATTATATATATATATTCACATGGTGCAAAACTTGGTGTATCATGATTTTCAAAATCCAATCAATTTTAAGAAAAAAAAAATAATAAAACCTTAAAAACATGAAAAATACGAAGTTGAAAAACACACAGCAACCTTTGGCGTGGTGTGGAAATGCCCTTGGTTCCCCGTGTTGATATTGAATGGTTGTAAATGTTTGCATAGGTTTATGTTTTTATTACTTTTCAAAAGTTTAAAATAGACCAATAAAAAGTATAAGTATTTTATTACAATTACTGAATTAGCTAAGAGGTAATAAAATAATAACTTAATCCCGTGTGTATGTTCGAAAATGAGTTAAATGAAGATATAAAATGTGAAGGGGACAAGACTCAATGTTCTTTTTTTTTTATTTACAACACAGAAATTGAAACATAGACCAGTAACGTGTGAACCACGCGGGTATTATTTTATTTCTAACAAATAATGCCACTGTCTAATGTCTTGTCATTTTCCATTATATTTATGTTAATTATTGGATAGATTTTGAAGAGAACAATTTAGTTTGAAGTAAGAATTATAAATTGTAAAAAATAGATTTCAGTGGTTAAAGTTAAAGTAGTGTACAAGCATCAAAGCAAAAGAGTTAAAAAGAATGTAATCATCATAAATATGAATAAAAACCATTTAGATTTTTTTTAATGAATGAATGCTAATATTGTAGTGAATTAAATATTGCCTTTCTTTTCTCCACCGTCACAATTTCTCCATGCAATTCCTACCTCAAATAAAATATTTAAAATATTTTTTTATAATTTTATTTTTTAGGCAATTTTTTTTATTTGTGTTGAACTTCACCATCTCTATTTTTTAATTATTTGATTTTTTTTACTATCATAGAAGATATTTTTTAATAATTAAAAATAAGTAATATTTAATATTATATAAAAATTACATATTTTATCACTCAAATTGTATAAACAAATCCAAACTATTTAATACGAATCAGTGTCGTAAAGATGAGGTTGAATTTCAAAACACCTAAATCAGAATATATTTGGATTGATTTTTAAAAAATACATTTCAGAACACCAATTCCAAAATACTGTGATGGAGGGTGAAATGTTTTTTTGAAAATACATTATAAAGAATGCATTCCAGATTACATTTTTAGAATTGATTTTCTAGAAATTTATTATAGAGGTGAGTTTGTAATACATTTTTAAAAATTTAATTCCAAAAATTTATTTTAGAATGCATTTTTTGGAATATATTTTCAGAAAATTAATATTAAAAATATATTTTCGTAATATATTTTTAAAATTAATTTTTCATAAATACATTACAGAAAGTACTTTTTGGAACATGTTTTTCGAAAAGATTTTCCAGTTTCCTCAATCACTGTGTGTTTCCAGCAAAAAAAATTGTTGCATGAAAACCGTACATGTAAAAATTTGATACAAAATAAAAAAAAGTTGCACATCCTTACCTATTTCTCGTATTTTTTGGAAGAATAGAAGAGAAAAGAATGAAAATGTTGTAATAGGACTTAAAAATCAGTCATCGAACAAAATCATGAATAAACACTTACAAGATGAAATTATGGATGGACGAAGCAACAACTTTAAAATTTTACAATGCACGTTTAGCCCATAATATTTCATGGGCCAAAGCTAATCAGAGTAAATATTCCCTTGACTGATTGACCCAATTCATGGCCCAATCCATTAACTCAAACCCATCAGCACTAACCTACTTCCACGCCCCGACCTATATGATTGATTCAAATTCCTCACGGTCTCACTCAGCTGCAGCATTTCTCATAATCTCAAAGCCTCTATTTCCAAGTTCATCTTAATATATGTTGTAAAAAAAGTGTAGAATTGAATTAGGAACAAATCCAAAATCCATCTAATATTGTTGAATTCTTATGAAGAGATAGAACTGCTATACTTCATAAAGACATCTTTGAATTTTGAAATTCAGTTTTAATTGAAAATTAAATGCTAAGTTCAACCCTGTCAATTAAACAAGTTTACCTTTCGTATTGAATTTTTTGTTTACAATTATTTGATGATAGCCACGTTGACGTAAGCTCCAAAGCAAAATCTTAAAAGAAATACTAGTATGCTATACTTTTATAGTAATTAGTAAATGGAAAAACATTGAAAAGAGAATGTCAAACCTTAATTAGCTAGATTAAGGATGTTTATAACTCGTGAAGATGAAGTCTACTTAAAATTCTTACCCACTTTAGCCAGTGGCTTAGCTCCTTGACTTAGTTTGAAATCCAAATTCTTAACCTACCTTTTCAGGTTCTAACGTTTTCGAACTTAGATCGGGTTGGAAACTTGAGTTGTGGTTTTTATCTTTTGGCTTTTTGTGACGTGGGAAGCGGTTTTCAAAACTTGAAAACTCTCCCTGTGTATGAACTACTTTTTGGCTGAAAAAATTATCTGTTAAGACAAATACATAAATGTAAGAGCTTTTCAAAATCCATTCCTTTTTATTGTAAACCAAATTAGACGCAAAACACAGTTGCCAGAACTGGTGGGGACTGGTGACTCTTAGCACATCATTGTACTATTGTTGTCAACCTTCCTTCCTTCCTTCCTTGCAACCCTTCTCCCAAAGGCCAAAACAGTGTATATGTTGGAACAAACACAACCAAAAGTCAGTATCTTCGGCTGCAGAACCCAAAAGAATTTGGCCAGGTCACTGACATTACCAGCTACTCTGACCTGAAAAAACAAACACATTCTGTCAATGTCTCACCCTCCACACAAAACTACAAACTATACGATCACTGCGAAGCATAGAAGTTAGACCAACCACACAACATGATCTTCAGCTTCTAACATGAAAATCAATACTCTTTTTAGCTGAATTCAGTGTATCTCTCAGCAAATAATCTTTTCATACATACAAACTTCACTACCTAAACATTGGATTTTATGGTCTGTTTAAAGACTCAGATTATTTATCAATCATGCCGTAGCATGTTTATGTTTGGAAACTAGGTAGAAAAAGAAGGATCGTGATTGAGATGCCGAGGATATATCGATTAGTTTTTGAAACTAAAATCTAAAATGTAAAACATTAATAGTGAAAAAAAATCAGCATGCTAAAACCATATATGTAAAGGGCACTCGTTGATTCTTCTTTTTCCTTTCCCAGTGTTTGAACTTGAAAGAAGGAAGTAAAATTGGCACCTCAACGCCCCCCAAGAGAGGGCTTTTGTTTGCACCAGGCAAGGCAATAAAAGGACAAATACAGGTATGAAGTAAGAACTGATTTATCAATGGTCAAAAGCAAAGTAGTAACCCCACTCTAACTTGCTACCTCTCACACACATTCAAATGCAGATCCCGCCACCCTTCTCTCTGATGTAGCAAAATTCAAATCCCACTTTTGAGTGCTCCCATCTCATAACCATTGCCTTTCTCTTTGGAGGTCCGCAAATCCAAAAAGAAAACCATTCCACTTTTTTCATCATTCTATTCTCTTTAGCTCTTTTGCTTGTTTACTAGATCCTTCAACATGAAGCTCTTGACAACACCATCTTATTCATCAACCCCATCATCTTCATCCACCCTCCGATTGGATCCATCTTTGTGCAACTCCAAAAGTGCCTCTGCAGGGTGTCTCACTGCCATCTTGCGCAGGATTCTCTGCTCTGGTGGCCTTCCAACACACCCATCCGACCAAATAAAAGAACTTGATTCAGAGTCAAAGATGAGTGGCAAAGTTCAAGAATTGAAGTCTAAACAAAACGATGAATCTACCACCACTAGTCGTATTACTCCTGGGTTAGTGGAAAGATTAATGGGTTTGGAATCAATGGGGGAGAGAGAGAGACCCATTGAATCAAGTTCTTCACTTACACGTAGCAAATCCATGAACTCTATGGACTGCTTGGGGGAATGCAAGCGAATGGAGGGTCTTCACAATCGTGCTAAATCTTCATCATTCCGCGAGGTCCCAACTTTTCTTGAAAATGAAAACTTTTTGATACTCAGCTTCGAAAGTGGATGTAATGGTGGAGAATTCAGGTCCAAAGAGAGAAAAAAAGAAAAGAGTTTAAAAGAGAGAAGAGAGTTCAAAAAAAATAAGAGAGAAAAGGTGCATGATGACAAGGGGAACTTGTCTGACATGTCTTCTGCGGATGTTGGAAATGATGATGAACACAAAATTCAATTTGCCAACACTTGTACACTGTTCATGGCTTGTTTTGAAAAGGAGTACCTTGATTCAGAAACGGCAAGACGTTCACACCCCATGCAGATCAAGGAAGTAGCCAATGGTGAGAAAGTGAAGAGGAGGAAGAAGGGACCAACATGTTATTCGGAAAAGAAGGTGGACACTGAATGTAGTTCAGAAGATTCAAGTCCGGTTTCTATCTTTGATTTTGAGCGTGAAGCTCCTGGAACAGGTTTGTTTCTTTAAGTTGAGTTCAAGTTTTGAATAATACTAAATCCCCTATCCAATGTGTTTTATTTTTCCAATTCATTGAATATATTAACTTTTTTACTCGGATATTCTTTGGTTGCATGTTACAGATTAGATTTTCCACGTTTAATCAGAAGTTAATGGTTATAGATTGCATGTGTTTGGACTAAATGGACGTAATTGTTTACTTTCTGATGATTTTCTAAATATGTAGTTAATACTTTCTTTATAAAATAGTAGGAAGATATAATTTGATCAATTTGTCCTTGTTTGGTTATGGTAGTTGTGTATTTAGCTTTAGATTCATCGTGTCAGCTAACAGTTTCTTTCCCCGAGTTTTAAATTTGATGACTTATTAGACATAAATTGGTTGCAGATGTGGATTCTTATGGTGTTGATACGAGTTGGAGAAGAAAATTGTCACCAGAGCTTGAAAATGACAAACTTTGTGTTCTGCATTGTGATAGTAACATGATAATTGAGGAGGAGATGAAGGTAGAGAACAGCAAACATGAAAGGTCTAAGAGAAAAGAGAAGCAAAGCCAAGAGTGTGTAGATATTTGGGGAGAAATTTGTAGGCTAGTTGAAGGTGAATTGGGATCAAACAAGTTAGAGGCAGGATTGAGGAAAAAATGTGATTTTGAAAGTTTATGTGCAGATTTTGAGTCAGAAATTTTTGATCAATTGTTACATGAGTTCATAGATGAACTTGCTGGGAATCACTTGAAAGCATTGCAACTTCAAAATATGTAAAAGGGGCAATTTAATGAAGTGTAGAGAGATTTTTATTCTCCCTCTCGTTTTGTTTAAATTCTGGTTCTGTCACATTGTGCATCAAGGAAGATTCTCTTCTTTTTGCTAGTTTCAATGCTGCCATGTCTTTCGATCGTGCTTTATCCAAATACGACACATGGCACCAGACGCGACCATAGCCTTAGCCTTATTGCAACGTGAGATAAAAAAATATTAAATAGCATTAATTATTTAAAAGTTAAAAATGTTTATATTCTTTTTATCTAACAAATAAGAAAATAAAAATAAAAATCACCATTTTATTTACATCATTCTTATACTTTTACTATGATAAAAGAAGGGTAAAAATACATCATGATCACTCTTGTGCATCTTTAACTCCTAGCAATTAAAGAATTATAAAGATGATTAAAAGTATTTTGATGTGGAATTTGGAAATAAAAAGTTTGGATTACATACACAGCACAAGGCACTAGCTAGCATGTCAAATTCACCTCCCTGAGGCAACTACGAAGAGTTTTCTTTTTCTTTTTCGTACACAAGAAGCCAAGATGATGTATCCACTATGTTAAAGCGACCTTGGAGACGCTTTTTCTAACTTTAAATTCCTAACAAGAAAAGTATAGAGAAGATTGAAATTATAAAAGCATCGACGTGGAAATAACAAAGTTCATCTTGAAATACACTTCACACAGCACAAGCAAGTCAACTTCAATTCCACAAGGAAATTACAAGTGTAATGCAGATGGGTTTTTTCTGCACTAGAGTCCAAATGTTGCTGTGTCCACTAAAATATTAAATTAAAGCTACAATTTTGAGTGCGAAAAATCAACCCCTCAATCAATACGAAAACCAAAATCACTTTTTCCATTTGTCACTACCTGAATTGTATTTTAACTTCATTTGTGATTTTCTTATATATCATGTAGATCCGTTTAATTTCGTCTCTGATGAAATGGTAAAACTCTTTTATTTTGTTCTGTACCAACTAAAATATAAAAGTTATCTTGGAAAAGAATATTTTCACCCGAAAGAGTTCAACCATATATGGGTGAAGACACATATAAGCATGTAAATATTAGACAATCTTTTTATATGGACGATCATGTTGGCTTAAATGATAAAAGACAAAAGAAAGTTAATATTGACTATATTGGTAATCATTCTTGAATTTTTATTTTACATGGTATCTATTTTAAGAACTTACTTGATCTAATAAAAAAAAAACTAGTTCAAATAAACTAAAAAGGAATACTATTTATTCAACAATTTATTAAACAGATAATACAATAACTTATGTGTTTATATTTCTTCTCTAGATCATTATCACATGTTATAGTGATGAAGGTGTAATATAATAGTTACTACCTTAGCTCAAATTTAACTTATAATGATATTTACTACCTTAGCTTGCAATTCAACAAATCAATTTCTTTTAATATGCAAGTTTTGAGTTTAGTTTAGATATAATCTATAAGGATGAATGAGTGAAATAGAAGCAGCTTAGAAGCTGCGTAACCTATTTTTACTCCTCAGCCTAGTGCTTCTTTGTCACTAAACAAGTATCAATGTCTGAAAATTATGGACCAAAATATTTGAGAGGTTTGAACTACAGCGAAACTGTAGAATGGGCAAATTAAAAAGGATTGATAAAAGGCTAGTGCAATACGCTAATTAAGCTTTTGAGAATGCTTTTCCTTAGTGCTTTACAATCCTCCACATTCATGAGAAAGAACCAATAAATGGGAACTTTGATTGCCAAAAAGTGGGAGGCAGAATCCACAAAGGAGTAGGTGGAGCATATGGAAAAAAGGATTTTGGAAGAACACAGAATAAGTTGCCAGAGACCATAATACAAAGATAAAGCTATCCTATTTCTTAAAAAGAAGGTAACTTGAACTACCAAGTACAATTGTACAAACAAAAATCCTTATTGTCTACTGCACTCCATAAAAACTACATCACCAAACCAAGTCAGCTTAGACCAGATTTCACATAAAGGTTAGATCAATATTCATTCATTCAGATGAGTTATCAAACCCACAATCTAAATTCTACAAACAGATCCTTTATCTGACACTACAAGTGTCACATATACTACTGCAGCATTTAATGGTTTTACTTTAGCTCACCTAAGATATAACCATATTGGACCCACTTACTCATTCGTGTATGGCTAATGGGAAAAAACAAAATCGCCAATATTGACTAAACATGATTGTTTTTCTATTTTTCGTTGCAAGGACTTGGACACCCGTTTTCCCCGCACTTAGTTATTCATGATTCTCCAGCTGTAAACATCAGAACTTGTGGTAATGTCAAAACATGCACACGCTGACTGACTTATTCTAATGCTGCAACAGTAAGAAATTTACTTACGGATAACAACACACTTTTACTTCATTTTTCGTTCTCATCAAAATTTACAAAAACATAAGCATAAGTAACATGTAAAGAAAACCTTAATTGTTTAATGGTTTAATGGTTTTCGTTCAAAAAAGTAGCGTTGCTAACTTTTCTCTAATAAGAATGATGGCTAACATACACAACATAACTAACATCCAAGAATGAAATTTAGAATGGGCATGAATAAAATTATTACATTTCCAGTCTCATTATATTGAATACTATATCCCCCACTACATTGTTGCGATTCAGTCAATAAAGTTACAACTTACAACTCAATAGAACATATATAAGAAAAAAAGATCAGGAAAAAAATGGAATAAATTAACCCAGTAACGGGTTGTTACTGAGGCAGAAAACTTGCGTCCTGCCCATTTTCTATATCCTAGCCTTGGTAGACCATTTCACCATCTTTTTGCAAATTGTCATCATCTAAATAAATTCTATAAAATTCAAAAAACAAATCATTAAATAAATAAAAGGTTGAGTTGCAAGAAGGGGTTGCTACTGCGGGAAAGGGAATTGGAATCATGCCACCATTTGCTCCTGATCCATGTACATTTGCTCCATCCACGCTGGAATTGCTTCTGTTCCATTATGGCATTGTTTTCGCTGATCTTCAGTACCAGATTCTGGTGGAGCATCCTTCACAAGTGAGTTAACCCAAGACACGTCTGGCTCGTCATCCACGTTTGCTGGCACATTGTTTGAGTCCTTTGGAAGAGGACTGCTGCTGCTTCGAAATCCAAAGGATGCGGATTTCCTCAGCTTATTCAGCTCTTCTCCATTTATGGCCCAATCCACTTTTCCACCAGGTGAGCCCCAGTTAGAGAAGGTAGAGGGCTTTGGAGAAGGAAGCTCAGAATGATGGTTCACCATGCTTCGCTCAATAAAGCTGTGGCTACGCTTTGCAAAGGCAGCAGCTCTTGCATTCATAGCCACTGAGGCTCCTTCACCAGATGGATCAACCCTGAAGGATCGCGATCCAGCCATGTTTGAGGTGGAAAGGCCGGATGAATAGCCTCCCAGCTGCTGGTTCAAATTCGGACGCATTTGCAGTCCAGTTGGAGATTGTAACTGAGGTCCTCCTGCCACATCAAGTGAGATTCCATGGAATTTAGACAAAATTGACGGCTCAAGAGATCCAAAAGTGTCTTCAAGGTTAGAAGGCTTCACCCCTGAAAGCCTATTTAACTCCCCAATGTGATCACTCAAAGAAACATGAAAAGATGGACTATTCGGCATTGAATTTTTCCAGTTGGAAGGAGATGAAAGACCAGACATCTCATCAATCATTAGCTGATGTCGGCGCCGATGTGTTTCAAGTCCAAGCAGTTCAAAATCTAAGTCAATGCCTCTTGCAGTCGATGCAGTCTTCAATCTGCTTTTGGGCAGCTGCAACGTAGGGACAGAAACATTAGATTGAGACCAAATGGAACCAGTAATAGGAGAAGATGCTCCAGATGGTGTCAAAGGTGGTGTTGAGGCAGGTGGTATCAACACAGATGGAGAACCAAGAGCAATTGGGCTAACTGAACCCATCTCCAATGCAGAAGCACTACCAGAATAGGACCTTGGAGAAGGAATAGCAGAACCGGTAGAAGCATACAAGGGGCGAAGCTCCTCTGGCTTGTGAGCAAAGAAACAAACTCTCCTTGTACATCCACTCTCATCCTTGCAGAGTCGGGTCCTGTACTGGGCAGGGTGAAGCCAGCACTCAAAAATACCATGTGCATACTCACAGGTATCACCTTTGCTGCAAGATCCCTTCCGAAACTCGGGACAAGGGACACAGCTGTAATGGTACTTCCTTGGATCACGTCGTCTTGCATTCTCCCCTGGGTGAACAAAGGGGCACTCAGTCCAGTCATGAGAATATGCCCTCGAACAAGGCTTCACTTTGAATGTATACATCCTAAACTCATCAGTGCCATATATCCCATTCTTTATGTCTGGAAGGGAGAGATCAATGGGATAATCTTTTGAAGCACGATGTGGGGTCATATCTTGCCTTTGTTCCTCAATTTGGTCAATCACTTCTGGAAGGGAGAAACATGCCTGATCGGCATCACAGATACCCTCCAGGAGGGCCCGTAGCACCCTGGCCCTTGGATTGAAGAATGAATTAGCCACAGAGACAATCAAGTCAATTGGCCTGTTACCGTCAGCATCAACAGCACTAACATCAGCAGATGCATCGAGCAAAAGCTTGACAACCTCAACAGAAGCAGCAGAACCCCCAGCAACAGCACAATGAAGAGCAGTAGCCCCATCTGACCTACTGGCCCGGTTAACATCAACACGACCCGTTCCAATAATATAAGTTGATACTTCAATGCTTCCAAACATAGAAGAAACCATGAGAGGAGTCCTCTCCTCATAACCTATTTTCTTTGATCCAGCACGCCTTCCATACCACAACCCCACCCCATCAACTTCATCACCCTCCTTTTCAACTGCGTCTTTAAAGCCGATTAGATCATCCGCCGCAGAAAACTCAAGCAAAGCAGAAATTCTATGATGCATCCCTTCTTTTCCACACTCATCATCCATGACTAAGCCAATTTGAGAAGGTATCCCCTTGGAAACACCGCACATGGAGTTATGTAATATGTTCCCCTAAAACCTTAGCAGAATCTGAAAAGTCACAGCAAAAAACAGGTTTAACACGCAATTGCACCAGAAAAGAAGTTTCAAATTTAAACCACGAAAAACTCAATCCAAAATAACAAAAAAATAAAACAGATGAATGCAAATTAAAAGGCAGGTTCTCCCCAGTTTGTGAGAAAAAAACAACTTGGAAAGTTATTTACAACAAGCATACATCAAATTGATAAACATTGATTCTTTCAGTTATTTATGGTTAGGTACCAACAGCTATAAAAATTAGCACAATCCAGATAACAAAATAAACAAGAAGTTGTCCCAAACAGAAACATAATAGCATATACAACCTGTCTTTTTTTTTTTTCTTTGTTAGAGACAAAAAAAAGCACAGATTTTTAACATGGTTCACTTGAATTTTCATCGTCAATCAACACTCTCAAGCAAGAACCCACCCATCATCTTCAGAATTTTTCTTGGCAACCAAGGGAAAATCACAATAGTCTAAAGAACTAGCAAAGGATTCATTTTTAAACCGAAACTCAAAGAGCCATTAACCTGAAGAGGAGAAGAGAAGGAGCATGAACAGAAAAAACATACCTTAGAGACAGAGACACACAAAACAAGGAAGGCAGGCTCTGGTGTTGTGCCTGCTCTTTAATACTTGCAAAGCTTTTTAGAGAGAGTGGAAGACTTTTCTTCTACCCTTGTTATTTTATTTATTTTAATTTTCTTTTAATGTTAGGGTCAAAAAAAGTGGAACCCACCTAGCTCAGTACCAGTCACCAGTTCCTCTTCTTGCTTTGCTACTTCATTAATGGTTTTGTTTTAGCTGCTTCTTCTTTTTTGAAAAATTACTTTTGTCTTTCAGAAAAAACACTTTAAAACATAGTTGGTGTGCCTGTTTAAACATTCAGCATAAAATTGTTTGCGGGGAAGAGTAAAGTAGAAAATGACTGTTTCAGAAAAAAAAAAATTATCTTGTACTTATTTATTTCTAAAACAATTAAATATATATATAAAAGAAATATTATTTTATAAAACACTATTTAATAACTTTTTAGTTTTATTTATAATTTTATAAATATAAAAATATTTATAAAAATCAAATAAGTAATTATATATATTTTTTTATCTGTTTATAACATGATATTATGTTATTAATTTAAATTTAAATATTAAAAAATTATAATAAAAAATTAACATATCAAAATATATTATTAAAAAATAAAATGTTAATTTTAAAATATCAATTTAAAATTTGTTTTATTGATAAAAAATTAATTAATTATTATATGATTAATATTATAATTGAATAAATGTTTAATTTTAATTTAATTATTTATTATTTTTTTAAATATATTTTTCTTCTTTTTTGTTTTAATTAAATATATTTTATTCTTTTTTTCTTTCTTTCTTTCTTTTTTTCATACTTTCTTTCTTATGACTTTAGACAATGAAAATTGAAAAAAACAATATTAATTTAAATAGTTAGTTTGAATATTTTCTTAAAAACAAATTATACATACCATTTATAGAAAAATAATTAGTAACGAAACTTTTTTTTAAAATGTAAATCTTAAATCATTTTTTACATATTTTAAAAATTAATTATAAAAAATAATTAAAAAATTAAAGAAATAAGTCTTATTCTATTAAAAACAAAGTCCTTTTTATTAATATTTTATGCAAATAAAAGCAAAATATATATAAATTAATGAATGAGGTGAGAGAAAAAATATTAAAGAAATTACTTATTTTATTTAAAATAATGGGTATTTATATATCTTTTGCTTTTATTTGCATAAAATAAGTCATTTCTTTAATATTTCTAGTGGATCTGAATGCAGACAACATTTACATTTTATTTTTTTAGAATATATTTAATAAAAGTGGTTTTTAAGAGTTAATTGTCAATAAAAAAATATTATTTTAAAGATTAAATATATGTTAATCTTTATTTTTTAAAATTCATTATAGGCTTTATATTAAAAAATATTAACTAATATTGAAACTTATAAAAATATATTATTTTAATTTTTTATACTTAAAAATAATATTTAGTAAGTTTAATTTAATCATGATTCTTTTCTTTATATTTAATTTGTTTATTTAATAATATTTTTTATTATAAAATTGATAAAAAATATTATATATATATATATGAGGATTAATTAATCAAATTTAAATATAGAGATTAAAATATATAAACATAAAAAAGAAATCACTTTTTTTGTCATACATTCATATTACTTCTGCGATGACATCAAAACAAAAATAAATTTTAATGGTATAAAAAAATAGAAATAAATAATTGATTTATAAATATATATGATAAAAACAAAATAAAAATTAGGAGAATTCAGAAAATTACAATACAACGACTAATAAACAATTATAATTAATAAATTGAAAATTAAAATAATAAAAGACTCCGATTAAAACTCAAAGCATTCTTTTTTCTCTTCATGCATCCTTCCCATATCACAAAATTATTCAATTCTCATTTTTCTCATAGATTGCATTTTCCATAATTTTTTTCTATTTTACTTATTTTTTTATTCAATTTTGCATATCTTATTCTTTTTGTGTTGCAATTTTGTTGAGTTTCCTTTTTCTTCTCATTTTTATCTTAATTTATTATTTTTTTTATTTAATTAGTTAATTATATATTTGCATATTTATTAACCATTATTTTTCTCATAATCATCGCTTTTTTATAAGTAACAATAGTAATACATATTACATATATTTTTATTTATAAGTAAAGAAATCACTTATATATATATATATATATATATATATATATATATATATATATATAAGCATAATTTATTTGTTTTTACTTAATTTAAAGGATGTCTCTTTTCTAAATTAACTTAAGTTAATGTTTGACTTTTAGTTACCACATCATAACTTATATTTTTTAAAATAAAAATGCTATTTTGAAATATAATATATATTCTTTTAAAAATATTATTCATTTTTATTTTTTAAATTATTTTAAGAATAAGAATTGTAGAACTGTTTTTGTTTTTATCATTATATTTTTCATAATCTAATATAATAATTTATTTTAGTTATAAATCATACAAAAAAATATAAGATAAGGGGAAAAGTTTTTTAATTTTTTCTTTTAGACAAGTATTAATAAATATAATAAACGTTATTTGATTTTATTAAAATTATATATTAATTTTCTATAATGTCTTCTATCTCTCCATTTATTGTTTATTACTTATAAATGCAAGAGTTTAATTGATCAAGCCTAATTAATTAGTGATATCTGAAACTTTAGAATGTAACAGATATAAAAAGAAAAAAATTAGGAAAAATGTAAAATAAGTGTAGTACTTTAAGAATAAAAAAATCAAATTAATAAATAATAACACAAAATAATTATATTCACAATACCCAATCCAAATTTTCAAAGTTTAAAATATTGATTTTGGGACAAATTCCCTTAATGAAAATTGACTAAGTTGCAAAAACCGTTAAAAATGATTATTTGTTTCTTTGAAACGCCTTAACTATCAATTTTTTTAAAAGACATTTATTTGCACAAACAGTAACGATTTTACAAACTGTCCTAATTATTAAATAATTCAGTTTATACGTTAAAGAAGATATACAAATATTTCCTTTTCAAAAATCATAAATGAAGTTTATTTATTAAAACATTATTAAATGTTAAGGGACCACAAATTCTTTAAATATAGTATAGTATTTACGATGCAGATTATTTTTCAGAAAAACAAAAAGTGAAAAGGTCAGGAAAATAAAAATAAAACATTTTCTTTGTTTGACAATAACGGAAGAAAAAAAAATGTTAGTTTTGTTATTCCACATCTACATATTTTACTTTTTCATTAATATGAAAATAGTCAAAAATATAAGAAAAGTATTATTTTTTAATATTATTCACTTTCTAATGAAGACTTATATATGCATATATATAATTTTAATTTATATATATTTAATAAAATTATTTTAATAGAATGTGTAAATATAAAAATATTGTTTTAATATAATATTATTTTATTAATTTAAAATTAAATATTTATGAAATATATATAATTTATGAAAAATTTATATTAATATATATATATATATATATATATCAAAATATATATTATTAAAAAATATATCTTAATTTAAAAAATATTTTATTCATACAAATTAATTAATAATTATATGACTAAATAATTATACGAACAAGCAATATTTTACTTAAAATAATAAAAATTGTGTCATTTTTTTAAACGTCACACACATATATATATTCTCTAGTTTCTTTCCTTATTATTCAAAAAATGTCTAAAGTAACTGTTTTTTAATACCAAAAATTAAACTTAAGAGAAAAAATCTTATTTAAGAAAATTGTACATACTATTAATTATTATTTGAAGATATTATTTTGCAACATAAAATAAATAATCAAACTCAATATTATATATGTAAGGAATTTTTTTCTTATGAATGTACATAACAAAAATTGAAAGTGAAATTTGGTATTCATAAAAAAATAATAAAAAAAATAAATTTGATGATCTACCATATGATATGTTTCAACTACTATCTCTGTTGAGGCAACAATTAACTGTTCATACACTTTAAAATGGTGTACTGAAATTATTATTAATATTTTGTCATTAATATTAAGATTAGTGATTAAAGAAAGGATAAATGGTCAATTTAATTCCTAGTATTAATTTTTGTGAGTTTAGCGAAGAAAAATTTTAAAATAGTCCTAAAAATAAGAAAACTATTCATAACTTTATGTTAAGTAGAAAACATTATCCAGGACTAAATAGTTAATATGGTGTTAATGAGTTATGTTTCACAATTTTTTTTATTTTTATTTTCTTCAATCCTCTTTGTGAAGAAATGTTGTTTTAAATTAAAAAAAAAAAAAATGGAAGCCAAATTTGAAGATAAGTGGAAGAAGAAGAAAAAGGGTTGGAAAACAGAGGCATGTGGGCCCGGCGGCGCATAATATCCAAAGCTCCTTCGAATAGTGGCACCCACGTGTCAATCTTATTCTACGAACGGCCACACTAAAGCGACCCAACCTCATGTTCCCATGCTCACGCCTTTCGCATTTTGGATTTTATACTTTTTCTCCCGTCACCGACTGTCACCCTTACAAAGCTCACAGTTCCCTTGCTGATGACGTGGGCCCATTTCATTGGTCTGTCGTCTTCCTTCAGTAGGTCAAGACTAATATCTATAATTATTTTTGTTTATTTGATTTTTTTTATATTATTTTGGGTCGAGAAAGATAACAGTAACAATTAAAAATTAATTTTGGAGGTTGAACATATTGATGTTATCAACTTGGTGTGACGAGGATATTGGTGTTTTCTAGAAGATCTTTGTCGTCTGTAAATGTTCTTATTTTTATTTGACGGCTTCGCAATTTCATAGTTTATTGAAACATTATTAATATAACACGTACATTTCACTTGTCACCAAAATACAAAGTTGTACTAGTCAAAATTTAAATTAAAAAAAAACTTCAGTTTAATACATTATCAGTATATTTTATTTAAATAAATATATTTGCAAAACTTATAATCAACTCAGACTATAATAATATTTTTAAAATAATCATCAATGAAGATAAAGTCTAATCGAACAATTTTATTTTTTTTTCAGTTTTTTTTAATGTATTATTTTTTTAAGGAACTAATCTATTTCTAACGTAAATTTTTAAATATCAAAATTCCGTTAATGTAAGTTGTCTATATTTAATAATGTCTAAATTATTTTGAAATTAATTTTTTTAAAATAAAGATGATTATAAACAAATAGTTAAAAGCATTGTATCGTACATGTTAAAGGCGGTTAATAAATACTATTTATGTTTCTCATTTTTTAATTACTTAATTTACTTAATGTTATTTTCTACAGTTCAAGATACGATTAATTATTTTATTTGTATTTTTACCCTTTACTTAATCTTCGATTAGTTTATATATATAATATGATGTAAACATAAAAAAGTATAGAATGTTATAAATATTTTTTTTAATATTTAATATAAAACTAAAAATAGAAAAATGGCAAAAGTCAAATTTATTCAACTTTAACTAACTAGATCAAACCATGTCTTTATGTGATGAACTTTTATTGAATTTAAGTTTACTTTGACCAAACTTTGCAATCGAACTATTTTTTAATCCAAAAGATTGAACGGAAAATTTTGATCTTTCTTTAAAAATAAAAAATGTATAAAAGGGACTCATGGTTAAAGTTCAAAACTTATATAAGGCAATGACATTCAATAGAGTTGAAGAGTTAAATTTACAAATAAATAGTTGTTTTATTCCATTTGACCATCTTAAACACCTGATAATAACAATAGTTATTCTTTATTATATTATATTATTTTTTTCATTTTCTAATTATTATTAATCTATTAATCAACTTACTTTTTTTCTATAATTTTCACTAATTCATAATTATATATATTTAAAAATAAAATTTAAACAATATAATAATAAAAAATTAAACAAAGTATCGTAAAAACAAAAACTTTATTCACTCACTAGTGGAAAAATAGCTTTCTATGACGGGTTTTTATCACGGTCGTAATCCACCCATCATAGTATGTGGCGCGATGGCAATTTTGTAATAAAATCATAAACTTTCTATGTCGGTTAAGTTTTACCCGACATAGAAAGTGAACTTTTATGTCGGTTAAATTTTAACCGACATAGAAAGTACTTTTTATGTCGGTTAAATTTTTAACCGACATAAAAGTACTTTCTATGTCGGTTGAAATTTAACCGACATAGAAAGTGTATATTAAATAAAAAAAATTAAATATATAAGTATATAAATATTTATATATCAAAATATATAAATATATTTGTATTTATATATTTTGTATATAAATATAATTTATTTGTAAGTTATGTATCGTAAATTCGTAGTAGTTTAGTGGTTGGAGTATCGGTCTCCAACGCTAAGATGCTTGGGTTCGAATCTTGTTAGACACAAATATCTTAAACAGATAATAAATCCTACCAAGTGACAATTTTCGTAAAAAGTCATACTTTCTATGACTCTCGTATCTATGTCGCCTCTTTAACAGACATAAAAAGCCTTTTTGCACTAGTGACTTCTATCATTATAATAAAATTAAAAAACTATTAACACTTTCTAATGGATAACAAATAAATAAAATTAAATATTGTTTTGAAGTAAAAGCATATTATTATTTTAGAGAAAATAGTAAAAAAAAAAGAATAAATACAAGATTAAAACAATAAAAAATCAATTAAAAAGAAAATAAAAAAGTTATAAAAATAAAAATCATATTTGTTACTTATATATATATATATATATATATATATATATATATATATATGAATTAAAAATAAGTAATTAATATTTTTCATTTTATTAATTTTATGTATTCAATTTCTTTTTCAATTATTTGTTATTTTAAAATTTTTTACACTTGAATAAAAAATAATTAATACTCTTTTGCATGTGGATTAATAGATTGTAAACTGAATTGCATTTTTAGAAGACCACGTATGATGTATTTTAAAAATAAAAAGCTTAAAAATAGTAAAAAAGATTTAGAAGTATTAAAACTGAACTTTGCATATTTCAAAGAAATCAAACCCATATGTTGTTCACTTCTAAATATAAAACTTTATATAATTTACATTTTGAGAATTTTAAAAGAAAATAAACTATGAACTAATTTTATGTTATCTAATCCCATATCATTATGCATGATAAATTTATAATTTTTTTATAATCTAATTTAAATCTTATATCAACAACAATTTTTTTAATGGGAGGCAATGTTTTACTTAAAATAATGCATAATCATTAATTTTAATTTAAAATATATTATCATATAGGAATTATAATGCAAGTAATTGTCGTTTTGTTGTTAATGTGTTTTGCTTTTAAATACATGTATTAAAAAATAGTGTTTTATTTCCTTCTATTTCTGTGTTCAAGTATTTAAAAATAGAAAAAAAAACTAAAATTAAGACAATAATTTTATAAACTAACGGCAAAAATAGAAGTAAATACACTTATAACTTTTTTTTAGGGATTGTCGAATTCAAACGATAATATTTTTGAAATAAAGTAATATACTTATTTATAGAAAAAATATAGTGTAATGTTTTTTGAAAAAATAAAAAAATATATAAAATCAATGTTGAAAACAACTTAACCTAACTAGTCCATGTTTGGTTTGGATTATTTTTGACGAGGGATTATCTGATTACTACAAGATTAATTGAATAAATAATAAAATAAAAAATATTACTAAAAGAGTCTCTAGCACAGTCCTTTCAATATTTTTTTATTAATTAAAATTTTCGAAACTATGATAGTCTCACTTGTAATTTAATAAATCCATCCCATGTTTTTGTTTTCAAATACAGTTTAAACAACAATAAAAATGTGTCAAAAATATATCATTCAAATATTGTTTTTTTACATAATTATTTTCAAAATTAGTACAGGCACACAGATTATAGCTATAGAGACTATCCAATTTTTTGACTTTAACGTAAAATAAAAGAAAAGTTGCATTTATCATACTTTTAAAATAATGACTTATTTTTATAATTTTTTACTAAAAAATGAAGTTTATTTTTTATATTTTTTCAATAAATATTCATCTTGGTCATGTGGTACTTAAATTTTGTATATCTTTAATAAAATTGTATTTATTTTTTATTCTATTTATAATTATTTTAAAGAATTTGTTTATAAAAAACTCTAATTTTTATATTTTATATTTTATATTTTTTTACTTAAATTTTAATCAATATAATAATTTTAAATAAGGAAAATGAGTATCTCTTTATTAAAATAAAAATAAGATTAGTGTCATTAAAAATAAGAGAAACGAATGTATATTTAAAAATTAGAGAGATTATTACACATTTAAAAAAAAGTGTCATGTAAAATAAATTTGGAGAAACAAAAGCAATTTTCCTAAAATAAATTATTTCTTTTAACATAATAGATAAATCAATATATTCTAAAAATGTTTTCGATTTATCAAAGAAAAACAGTGGAATAAACTATTTTCCTACTAATGTCTTGGGTAATTTGTTTTCTTAGAGATAAACTCACATGTGTGAATGTTTACCGCTTTAACAATTTTACTAAAGAAATTGATCTTAATGATATACAGTAAGCCTATAAAATATACTACACAATAATCCTACAATCTTTTAGGGATTCAAATGCTAAAATTTGTCATAAACATGTTTTCAAAGTGTTTTAAATTGGGCCACAAGCAGTCTAAAAAGAACGATTAGTACAAGGAAAAGAAAGAAGAGGTTTTTACATTTAATTTATTTTATAATAAACATAATAAAAACAACATCACATTGTTTTTATTAATAAAAATATTTTTTTAACAATAGTCTTTGATTTCAAAGAAATGGATTTTAAGAAGTTTGAATTAATGAGTTTCATAAACCGTGGTTCTGAGTATGAGAAAATTTCTTTAAAATTATTGAAATTAAAGTAGTTTCACAGATAATGAGATCCCATATCAAAAAGCACGGGTAGAACAATTTACAAACTAATATTATTGGACTTAAAGTAGGTATACTATAGAAAATTACAGTCATTTACCATAGAAATTACAGCACAATTTCGAAGACAAAAATTGTGAGATAAAAATTAGTTGAACACGGCTCCCACCTACGAAATGCTATATATCCTAAAAGCTACTGTTTACAACTGATTACAGTAATACAAAGTGAACAAAAATTTAGTCCAGGTTAATTCTAGCTGGAAGGGATACACCAGGAGCTTGCTCTTCCACAAAAATGGATTCACAGTTAACCAGTTTCACAACATATTGAGATACAGGATGGTACTTCTGCCGAGCTTCAACGAAGCATCTGCCAAGAACATGTTCAACCCAATTCTCCACTGCATTTTTCTTGTCTGATAACCAAGCAGATGCAAGTATGTGTGTTATTACCTCATAATCAATTTCCAGCTGAAGCTCTGAACCGAATGTTCTTCGAAATAGTATGTCAATGCCTTTTAATACTTGCTCAGCAAGCTCATCAAAGTTGAATGGCTTAAACACCACTTTCTCATCAATTTGATCAAAGAAATCACTCAACCAGGTGTCTGTGTTGTCTGTTATGTATTCACTTTCTTGGTCATTGTCATTGACACCCTCATCACCCTCCTCTACAGGCATGTTTAAATCGAGATAAGATCTAGATGCCTTGCTGTCCTGTCTCTGCATCTTGCTTGTTGTTCCCTCCTTGGAATCACTAAGATCAGTCTGCTTTCTTTTGTTCAGAGATGATGATTTGGAAAAACCTTTTCTAGGTACAACCTTGACATTTGTGCCACAAATTATTTTGGCATCCTCAGAAGCATGTCCTAGTAATAATTGCATTTGACATCTTTTGGCTTCAAGGATTCTTTCCTCTGAAAACATCTTGGACTCCTCTGAAACCGAAGAACCACTTCCTTTGCAGACAGTTGAGGTTACAAGAAAGATTGTGTTATTGATGCTAATTGCCCTTCCATGCGAATCTGGAAATTTGCCTGCTCTTACTGCCTGCAACAAACTAGTCTGCACCAGAAAATCAGCTTTATCTATATTTTCAAGAAAGACAACGGAGTGGGGTTTTTTGCTCAACTCTCCAGCAAGATAGTCCACAATTGTCTTCCTCCTAAGCACATCATAACAATGTGATTTTTGGCATTCAAAAACCGAGTTCAATGGGTAAAAGCTGTCCTGAAAGCCCAGATCCACAGAGATTAGGCTTTCAGCGTTTCCAAATATAGTCTCTGCAAGAACTGAAGCAATTTTTCTTTTTCCAAGTCTATCTGGTCCAAGGAAAGCCAACCATATGTCTGCTCTACCTAGTGAGCCTCTACTCTTTCCTGCACCAGATTTACGAAGGGACAAAGTTTGACTGATAGCACATATGGCTTTATCCTGCCAGCCAACCGTTTCAGTGAGAAGTCGATTAAGAGACTTGAAATCTGCTAAATCGAATTTTCTGTCAAAATTTGAACCAGAGCAAGAAGATCTAGGAATTTGGTGTGAAGTATTTTCATCAATAGCATCACAATCAGTTGAAATAGAGTCTGACAAGTGCTGAAGATGCTTTCTTTGATCTTGTAGTTTTGGGGTATCTGGATCCTGAGAAGCTGATGTATATAACGTTCCCAGTCCTAAATCTGTGGTCACAGGTGTGTGGGATGACGATGATCTGTGGTCAAGCACACTGGAAGGGACGACCCAAGGGGTTTTCACATCAATTTGCAGTGTCTCTGAAACTTTTGAAACATCATCAGTTATAGTATGAACACTGATTGTATCGGAAGGTAATGGAAAAGTAGTATGCAACCCTTTGGGCATGTAAGAAATTTGACTAGAATGTTGGAATTCACTGCCCGATGGATCTTTACTGCTGCTTTCCTTAAAACCTGGACCAAACCGTAAAGTCTCATATGCTGGAGCTTGGGACCTTGTCTGAGAAATATCAAAGTGAGGCAGTGAGCTTTTGTGATGAAGACGCTGACAAATATCACTCCATTTGTTTTGAAATCCCAAGATCTTATCATTCAAACTTGTATTTTCTTCACTAGTCTGCACTGGATAATGGAGCTCATTCTTAAATATATGCAGCCATAAATTAAAGCAATGAAATATTAAAAGTGATGCAAACCATTATTATTTACAGAAAGTGGATCCAATAATTTCAATCAAGTAGGGAATATAAACACAACAAAAGAAAACCTGCAACTCCTCATGATCTAACTAATATAATTGACTGTATAATTTCTTCCATGAATTTTTCTATAATAACTTTTGCATATGTCCTGAATTCTATAGCAAATATGTTTTCTTTTGTGCCGGTACTTCTAACAAACAAGTCCTTCATCCAGTAGATAGATGAATACAGTAAGACAAATGATATACCGAAAATTATACACATGGATAAGAAAGTGCTTTGTTTTCTTGACAAACTTTGAAAGAGATATAATCCATTGAGTTCAGTAAATTTATCATCTCGAGGCACATGCTTAATACAATTTTCCATTCATCATCAAATGCGACGGGCTCAACAAAAGTAAGCTCAGAGGGAGAAAATAAACAGAGAAACATTGTTTTTTATTTGATTTGTTGCACATAAATTCATATATTATTTCCATTTTTTGTATTCAAATAGTATTTATTACTCCTATATTATACTGGATATCTCTAAATTATTCTACTGTGTACAGCAATTGCCCCCACCTGTTGCATGTATGTGTGTGTATGCATGTGATCCTCAGAATGCATTGGACAAGAGAAATGCAATAATTACCAATCATAACAAACCTTTCCCACATCTGACCCTCTATGCGTGTCCGCGTTAACAACCTTTTGTAACCAGGGTGAGCTTGTTGAGTAACCAGTTGAAGGACCTACCTTCAGAATATCAGCAACTTCTTGCTCACATTTTTCATTGCATGTGTCACAACGGGTAACAGATCCATTCGTGGAGTTCACGGGACTTCCGATTTCAGGTGTAGAAAAGAACCCACCAAATGGAACAAAGGACCCCATCAAGCTGTAAGTTTATCATGAGCAGGGAACTGTGAGATCCAATAGGCACAAAACAGTCAGAAACTAAAGTGTGTGCAATGAAAGAGATTTCAAGGCATCATATCTGGCATAAATGAAAGAGACACTTTGGCCAATACATTCACAAATATAGACAACTGAAATTGAAGATCTCACATAGGCAGTCAGAAAAATACATACTCAAGTTTCTGACTTCCCATTTTGGATCTGAAAATACATAACACGAAAGGGTATAAAAAACAAGTGCAGAACAAAATTAAATTGATAAACAAAGGGGAAAAGGGGCTCCACGGCAGAAATGGAATCATACCATTCATCCAAGTATTATACATGGCATGATAAAGATGATGGTAATGAAGACAATTTATGATATAGTATTACATGCCATATATGTTAGACCATCATAACGAAAACTCAAATTCAGCACCTTTCATTTAGACTCATTGCAGAATGACTTCAACAGAGTAAGTAGTACATTACAGTAAATTACATGTGACTCATTAATTTCTTATTAAAAAAATCAAACCAGGAAACTCCATTCGTGCATCTCCTACATATAGAAAACCAAAAAAATACAACAGACGTTTAGAGTATAGTGAGGTAAACCAGAGTTGGATGCACAACAACATATTCATAAAAACTCCACTGAAACAACACCCCTTTTAAGGAAGACAGCAGAAATCCCTGAACAACCAAAACCGCAAAATAATAAATAAATAGTTTCAGTTCACGAAACACAAGATGCTGGCGAGCCACACTTTTATTCACATTCCCACAATTTATTTGCCCCGTGTCAACAAACGTGCATTGTGTCTCACAATACTCCGAAGTACTTATATTAGTAATTTTTACATGAATCAGCGTGCAAGAACACGAACCCCAATTCCCCCTTCAACCTAAATCACGACAAGTGCAAGTAAAGGAACTAAAAAGACACGCCACTAACCCATTTTGGATACTGTGCACAAAGTCCTAAGTTCAAACTTAGTTTCTGTTATTGTACCAAAAAAACAAACACCATAATATTTTTATTTTTTTAAATAAAGAACAAACCTGGACTTAGAGTAGAGCCCTTCCATAGAAGGAGTGGCGGAAGTGACAGTAAGCAAATGAAGATCCCAATCGTTTTCCAAATTTGGAAACAAGCCCAGGAACTTGGAATAAGCGTGAGAGGTTTCCGCCACTCCTATCAACGCAACCTTCTCGCCGCCAATCATTAATAACCTCGTTAGCCCCGAAACAATAAACCTTACAGCGTCAACAAGCACATCCTCCCCTACAAAAACCTCAACCTCCCCGAAACTAACAACAATCCCAGAACCAGAACCAGAACTAGAACAACCCTCGCATTGCTGCTCCAACTCCTTCAACTTCACAGCCACCACTTTCTCTTCCTCGCTCCCACCCCTTTTTAAAAATTTCCCAATCTCCCTCTCCAAACAAACGACCCTGAACTCCGAACCCAAAACCGAACCCCCTCGACCCTTCTGAACCAACTCAACAAAACCCCTCAGAGCACTTTTAGCATAAACACCCATCAATAAAGGGTTTCGCTTGCTCTTTTTTGACAGCACCTCCGCGATCCTGCGAATATTTTCGTCGGGCCGGTCAGGTTCGAGGTTGCAGAGAAAAACTGAAGGGGCCCGAGCGAAACGATGCTGAACCGGAGGAAGAGGCGGTCGAAGCAGCGCGAGTTTGATGTCACAGCTTCGAAACCCCGCTTCCGCGAAGACGCGACTCACGATTGGATCGTCGAGGATAGACAAAATGAAGTGCTTCAGCTCAACTTTCAGAAACGACGCCGTTCCCCCGAGCTGGCTCTGCTGGAACGTGTGGAAGCTCTCCGGCTGCCTTCGCTGGTTCGCCTGCGACCGCTTAATGGCTGCCATGAGCGAGTTCGACACCGGCGGCTCCTCCTCGCCGCCGCCTCCTTTCGACGACGGAAGCCTGTCCAGCGACACGCCCACGGAGAGCTCCAGCGCGCGAAACTGGAGGCGTGGCGAGTACGTGGCGGTGAACCTGGCGGCACTCGCGCTTGTGCGCGCGCGGCCGCAGGCCTCGCGCAGGGCGGATGATGGCAGCGCGAGCAGGGCGGAGACGGCGTGGAGCGACGTCGTCTGCGCGTGGCATCGGCGGCGCGCCACGGTGACGGCGTCGTCTAGCGCACGCGCCGCCTCGTCCGTCAAGCATTGCCTTGCTATGCTGACCGGCGTGGGCATCGCCGGCAAGCATGTATATGAATAATAAAGAAAAATAAATAGAGTGTGTATTAATTAATAATATTATAATATAATATATAAATAAAATGTAGGTTTAGCTGGGAAGGAGGTGTTTGGGTTTGTACTTTAGTAGAGAATGAGAAAAAGGATGACGATGATGATAAAAATAAAAAATATAGAGAAAATAGAAAGTTTGAAGGGGTTTACTTGTTCTTGGGATTCTGCAATTTTAATTTATTGGAAGGAGAAGGAGGGGGAGATGGTGTTGGGTGGTGGCGGTGGCGGCGGTGGTGGTGGTAATAAGATTGTGTTTAGTTTATGTTGTTGGGGTGTGTAGGGATATTATGGTGGAGTTGATTGTTTTGTTGGGTGGGACCCTTCTCTCTGCCCATTCATCCATTCATCCATTCATGAATCATCCAATTGACAGATGGTGAGCATAGATTCTCTTTCTCCACTTTCCTTCCCCACAAGTGAAAGATGTGCATAACTCCCTGTTTCCATTTCCATCGACCATCCCCACTTTACCTTTTTCTTCCATCTTTTCCATTTCAATTCTTCCCCAACTTATCCACCCTCCATATGCTAATTCACCCTTCCATTTCAAACCATTCCTATTCTAAATATATATAACATTAAAATACTTCTACAATACACATATAATCATATTTAGTAACAACAATATCTCCATATTTTAAAAAAAACTATAAACAAATAGTCCGACCCACTTGCCGGATTGAATATAAATATTATATTCCAACCAGTTATTTTGATCAATTAATTTTAAAAAATTCAAAAAGAAATGCATGTTTTTAAACAATTCATTATATAAATACAATAAATTTTGATTTTCGTTTTCTAAAATAAACTTTTCCTTCTGGAAGGAAATCAAAAAATATATATATATATATATATATATATATATATATATTTGAGTTTAGTTTAATATAACAAAATATTTATAATGTTAAAATCATTGAAAAATACATTTAATTACAAAAAATCCATTCACTTACTCTTCATCTTCAAACTGCATTATTGCTACTATGAATAAATAAGAAATTATGGTGAGACCTGAAAAATGATTTTACAAAAAATGAAAAAAAAAAAAAAAGTTAAAAGGAAGGAATGAACAGAAGTAGTTAGGAGTTGGTATGAATGGGAAGTGGTCACCATTGTTGAAGTAGAGCGAGACAGATGCCGTGTCCACCCAACCAAATCAGGCCAAAATCATGTCAGTGTCAAGCTTTTGAGTCTACAGGAACCTCTAAATTTCTCAACTATTTTAATACAACATTTCTTGCAAATGCTCAACTATGAAAAACAATATCAGAATAAAATCTAACTCTCCTCACTACAATTTATACTACAAATTTCAAGATGATGAGTTATGATTTTATTACTTGGATTCATATTTCATATTTATATTTGTAATGGAAAGCAAGTAGCTCAAGTCTCACAAGAATTTATTTTCTCGGGAAAAGAAGTGATTGAAGGTTGGTTGGTGAGGTGCGTTGGAAGGAGTCTAACCACAATTAAAAAGAAGGAAGGGAAAAGAAAAAGAAGATAAGTAATTGAAGAGTTGAGGAACGAAGCAAGATAAAATGGAGAAATCCGTTTTTATAGCTGTCCATGTCATGTCAATGCTATGTGTGATGGGAATCATCATTATCACATTACTTAGTGGGGAATATTTGTTTGACCAAAAAAACCTTGTTTAAATAAAGTTCTTATATTATTATATCCACCCATCTACAGTTTTTATTCAAGTTGCGTTTTTTATCCATCATCTCCCAGTTGAAGACTGCATTGTTTGTATTAAATGTATATAAAGTTTAAATAAAAACATCTCTGGTTAATCGACGCGTTGAAATTACCGAGACGCTTGATTTCTGATGATTCCATTGCACACTGCACTGCACCGTAGACAGCAATAAACGTTGTATTATTCACCCTGTCGTATGTGAGAGAATCAAAGCGAGAGAACAGAAGCATCCGCGTGCGCGACACTCTCCAATGAGTGGCCAACAACACAAGGGTGTGGGGGTGGAGAGCGCGTGAGGGGAAACAGGGTGGGTTCGTTCCTTTGTGAGTGAGTGCAAGCATTGGCATACGCAACAAAAATGGAAAGAAAAACGAGTGTGTGAGTGGTGCAGGCACCTACACAAATCATAATTAATCTACTTTATTCACTTTCTGTACAAAGTGGAAATTTCTTATTTTGGAAAAAATCCAACTTCATTTATTTTCTACTTCACCACACCACCCAATAAATCTCCATGTTACTACTATTTTTAGCCCAGACCGGAGGTAGTTTCTACCAGACCACAACTTCCCTCTCCTATTTTTACCTTAAATTTATTTTCTTTTATAATAATCAAAATAAACTATAATGAACTTCATTTTTTATTTCTCTGTTTTTTAATTTGGTTATCAAATATTAAAATAACAGGGTTTTTATTTTCTTTTTGTACCCATCGTTGAACCGACAAGTGTCTATTTTGAAGCCGTCATTTTGTGACTTGATTCCACTATCATCTGAAATTATTGGAAACGATTCTCTCCAAATTTTTAATAAACTAATTATTCTAAAAGTTTTATTATTCGTATATTTGATTATTTTTTAATCAAAGAGTCAACTATGTTACAAGAAAAATACTCATATTAAACACTTTAAATCTTCAAATTATTGTTGGGTAATAAATATGTGACTAATAAAAAAAACAAAAATACACAGTACGGGCCATACTCATTTGATTGGTCTTGTTTTTTTTCTTTTAGAGACTAGTATTTTTATAATAAATTAAAATTAGTTTTCTTCTCAAAATTAAGCGTTGGTTTTTTTAAATTTCAGTTTATTTTAGTCTTTTAACTTACCGTTTCTGGGAGAAACATGATATCACATTTGCAACCAATTTAACTGTCCCGTTCACATAATCTGAATAGTTTTTATTTATTGATTTGTGTAGGGCAAAAATGCAGTATTGATATTTGAACCATAATAATGGATTTTGGTTTAATGGGAGTGATGTGACTCCCATAGACAATGTGAAACGACCTTTAAATGATGCGAAAAGATATCATAAAAGGAAAGAAAACGAGCACAAATTCTTTTACCATTATTTTCGCTTTAAATATTTCTATTATACGGTCATATGTATTAACCTATTTAAGATTACAAAAGAGTTTTTTTTTTTAAATATATGTATAATAATAAATTGTAATATTGTTTAAAACTCAATTATTAATTTATGAAACAATGGTAATACCTTTTTTTTCTTTTAAAAATGTTAAAAATGTCCTTTGTGAAGTTCCTTATCATTTTCTTTTTGCTTGTTATTGTTGTGATATGCACTTGGCACCAACTGGTTTGGCTTGTTCATGCAAATTCCTTTTGTGATTATCTGTTACTATTTTTGCTAATGGATAATTTTGTGATAAGCTTTTGCATCTTATTCATTAAGTTGCTTTATTCATCTTTTCATAATAACAATGATGACTAAAGAAAAAATAGTGAAGATTTCTAAAAATACATCATGATCTTAGGTGTTGTATTTTATCATAAAATAAACCTAGATTTTTTTTCTTAAATATAAATAACAAAATAAATTAGATTTGATGAGTGGATCTGTTAATCCATTTAATAATAAAATAAATTTATAATTTTAATACATAAAATTATTTTAACTCATCCAGTTTGATCTTATTATTTAAATGTTATATTTTATAAAAACATATCAATTTTATTATTATCATAAAATACATCCTCTATATTTATCTAGAAAAGAAAAGGTTTTTTAAATATAGATAACAAAACATATTAGATTTGATTGAGGGACATGTTAGTTGATTTAATGGTGGGATATAATTTAATTACACTAATATGTTTATTTCATCAATCCAACTAATCAAGAGTGGGATGTATAAAATTATCATTGGCTCACTTTAAAAAAAAAATTACATATTAAAATTAAAATAAAAAAATTAAAAATAAAATATTATATTTTTTATCATGTTAAAATATGTAAATATACTTATTCTTTACAAAATATACAAATATACTTATCTTTTATAAAATATGCAAATATATAACTTGTTACCACTATTATTATGGATAACCATCTTATTCTATTTTTTAGATACTAAAGATAAAATAGCCAAAATATACAAAATAACTCATTTATCATCCTTATATCAAAGATAGTTATCCTTTACAATATATGAATTTATTGAATAAAAAAATTAAATTCGCAAAAATTGAAAAGACCATTTGACATCTTCTTAATTGAAAATATAGCTAACTTAAAGTATATAATTATAAGTAAATTTTATCCGACTATACTTACTTTTTACAAATTTATTTTATTTTTATATACAAACTGTTATTTTTTTTTTATGTTTAATTTAGTAAAATCATTTATTCTAAGATCATATTCGAATAACTTTATTGAAACAAAATCTTACTTTGATACGATTATAATGTATGATAATAATTGATGTGATATCGGTAAAGGAAATCAATTATTTTAGTAATTTATGGATAAGTGTTAATCTCACATCATTAGAGAATTGATTTAATCTATTAAAAGAATCTGTAAATATCAGGAACATTTATCAAGAATATTGATAAGAATTGTCTATAAATAAAAATAATTTTTTTATGAATTATATATATATATATATATATATATATATATATTACTTAAAATTATAAAAGCTTATTTATATAAACATTTTTTTAAATTTTAAATAAAATTATTAATTTTTATAAACAACCTATATATAAGATTTATAATAAAATAACACGCACTAGTTTTCTTTTTCTTTCTTAAAAAAAAACAAATAATAGACTTCAGTTAATTTGTTTTAAACCTTATTATATTTTTTAAACTAAGTTTCAGGGTTGAAGAACCAACTGAAATTTAAGATGAAACTTATCAAATATTTCATTTTAATGTAAAATTAATTCATTAGTCTAATATTCTCTCAATGAATAACTTTGTGAAAAAAAAAAAAACTAAATCAAATGGGTTTAGTTTAGTATTTAATGAGATGTTTGAATGATAAACATCCATCACATTTAACAAGTTTGGCCCACTCAACATTTCACAATAATGATGTATCCCTTACAGGAAAACACATGAATACACGTTGCTCTTTCAACTTAATTCAAACACCTTTCTAAGATATGTCCCACGATCCTTTTAGCTTCCAACTTTTATAATTAATTTGCCTATAATGATGATGACATCTAGTATTGGAGTGAGTTTTTTTCAGTGCATTCACATTTCACCACATATTAATTAACATGTGAATCAATCATATATCCATTGGCAATCATAGTATAACAATTGATACGTGAATCATAAAACAAAAGCAGTGCATGTAAAAGAAGAAGGAAGCCTCGAACACAATAACAGATCACAGTCCATGAACAATAACATTTGTTTTTGTGATATACGAAAATGGTTTTGTGGCATTAATTAATGGAACAACATTAGCAAGAATGGTTACGCAGCATCAACAAAATGAAAATGGACGAGAAGCCTTACGGACTTGTAAAGTTCACCCTTGCGGTTACGCAAACGAACTGCACGAATGCCCTGTCTGAGTTGAGAGACAGGTAAACATGTTTGTCCACCAAAGTCATGACTCCCTGAAAAGTCACGTTCAATGACTTTGATGTATAACAGAGCCAATTCTGGAACTGTCAATGGGAAACTGAGCTCTTCATTCCACAATGGTACCCAATCATCTTCAATTGTCCTTGTGTATTTCATACTTTTATCAGCTGGAACACCATGAATACCAATCTGCACATTCATCATCTTTCATCTATTTATATTTGTAAAGTTTGCTTATTTTAATTACCAGTGATTAAAAGTGTTTATTACCTGTACACGGAAGTCAGGAGGAGAATAGAAGTCAAAATGTGTTGGGCCGAAATCTGAACGCCACCCATCACCCATGTAAACCAAGACCTGCGTTTTGTGCATAAACTTCATTTTGGTCTCTTCTATGAATGGTTTGTTTATACTAAATATGAACATGTATGTCTGTTTCATTCGTCACCTGAAGAACTTTCTGGACTGGTCGTAATGCTTTTGGATCAAAAACCTCGTCTTCATTCAACAATATGTCTGGTTTCTTAACGTAACCATAGCCGCAATTGGCTCTGAACATTCCTTCCATGTACCTAAGATGGTGCCCTCCTCCCTTTAAGCAAAACAGAACAAGTTGCAAGCCAACATCAAACCCTCTATGATTTCTTACCATTTTTGCTTATGCTGCTGTCAAGTTATGGTGCATGCATGGACAATATAAGAATATCAAGAGTACTAGTTTCTATGAATCTCCTGTTGGAAAAATTTGGGTCATGTATATATATGATACATAATTTAAATGTGTTAGGGTCATTATTTATTAAGCCAAATAATAAAGTGATCTAACTAAATTAAAGTTTTGGCTAAAAGCATATGTCATGAAAATAAAATTGTGTAGAGACCATAGCGCAATTTCTAATTTGATGAGGGGCCAAATTGGAAATACTAAAACTTAAGTAATTAACCTAATTCTGGTTATCTAAAGGGTCATGGTCCCCTTCTGAGAGCATACAGACAGAACATAAGTATCAGTCCTATTCCTTTCTTTCTATCCCCATCAAGAGAGAAAATCAAGAGGAAATACGAGTGCTCTTCAGGTGGAAGACCATAAGATCAATATAGTGCTCTACAAAGACATCATCATTATGGCTAATTCAGTGTACGCTTTCGCATTCAGTTTACTGACATGTTTATCGAGTATGGGATTATGTTTATGTTTGATTGTTAGAATCAAAATCAGGATTATTATTATTATTATTGTTATTGTTTTTCCAACAATTGGTATCGAAGCCGCCCATATTTGATTCATGTCCATTTAATTTAGAGAACCCTAATTATGAAAATTAGGATTAATTTTGTTTTAAACAATTCAGATTACCCAATTTTATGAACCCTAAGTGGAGGATAATCTCTAATTTTTGTGAACCCTAAAATTTAAATTTGGGGGTAACATCCCCAATTTGATTACGCTTGCTGATGGAGCACGTGGAGGAAGCTATGGATTTTTCTTCTTCTTCGTTTTTCACTTTTGTTTCGAGTTTAAGTTTCAAGTTTTACTGAGAAAGAAACGAGTGTTTCATATTTCAATTTTTCTTGTATTGGGTTCTCTGTTCTTTTTTGAATCTTTTGTTTTTATTTAATTTTATGAGTTTGGAATTGGGGGTGGTGTTTGTGGAGTTCCCAACACGAGAGAATCTTAGGTAAATGATGAATGTTTCCACATGTGTGACTGTTATTATTTTATTGCCTCTATCCCTTAGGAATTTAAGGAAAATTTGATGTTAAATTAGAGTCCGAGTGATTACTTGTTTAATTCCTTTTAGGGTTTAGAAGCAGTATGCTAAAGAGACTCGAACTATCTCTGTTTCATCCCTAGTGTGATTTTAGGAAGATGTTCATCCTTTATGTATTGGTGGAAAATGAGGCCTTTTTTCATCCTTTGATTTGTTCAAATGAGGTGTTCATCCCTAATGAGATTCTAGGGAGGTGTTCATCCTTAGTAGAATTATAATGAGGTGATTCTCTTTTGAATTAGTTTGCAAATATTAAATATTTGGTTTTGTTATATAAATAAAATATTCAATTTTTGGTAGTTTAATATTTTTTGTGAGCAAATTGAGTCAAGAAGTCACCAAAGTAACTTCTCTTGAATTGGGCAGTTCATGAAAAATATTGAATGTTAGTGTTTGTGTATATTCATGCGAGTATTAGTCGACCCAAAGGAAGATTAATATTTGGCCGAATTGCATACACACTTGTAATGATAAACATGTGATAATTATAAGGATTTGCTTTGTCGATGATAAATCAATCCAAAGACTGGTTTGTTGTTGGACGTGCTTTATTGTCAATGTTTGATTATTACAACAAGATACCTCTAGCAGTTAATATTACTCGTCCAAAGACTTGATATTGATGGTGCATTGGGTATCTTGAGATGGGTTAAACCACTATTTGAATATATATTATTTATTTTTTATATAATGTGAGCATAATTAGTTTAATTGGACTCCTAACAGTAAGTGGTTATTTTATTGGTTATGCTGAAAGATCCAGGGGATATAAATTTTATGATCCCACATTAAAGACAATTTTTGAGACGGGAACTGCTACGTTTTTTGAGGATATTGAGTTTGGGGGGAAGAATAAAATCAGGAACTTTGTCTTAGAGGAAGAATCGGTAACAATTCCAGAACCGATTCAAACAGTTACTTTTGATAAAGTAAGTTCGGAACCTCCACAATGCATTGTTAATGAACCCCTTACTCAAGATGATTTGGTTGTTCATGAAGAACAAACTCAAGATCCTCAAGAACCTATGCATCATGAGCCAATAACTTTGCAGAGATCCACTAGAGAAAGAAGAAGTGCTATTTCGGATGATTACATGGTATTTCTTCAGGAACATGAAGATAATAATGGTATGATGGAAGATGACCCAGTTAACTTCCGTCAAGCCATGCAAGGTTCTAACTCTGAAAAGTGGATTGAAGCAATGAAGGAGAAGTATAAGTCCATGCAAGACAATAAGGTTATTGGGAACTTGTCCCATTACCAGAAGGTATGAAACTCATTTGGCTTCAAGATGAATATTGTTGATGATTGTATGTATCACAAGTTTAAAGGGAGACAAGTTTAGTCTCAATCAGTGCCCAAAGGGGAATTTGGAAATTGAGGAAATGCAAAAGATTCCCTATGCATCAGCTGTAGGGAGTTTGATGTATGCCCAAGTATGTACGCGTCCAGACATAGCATACATAGTTGGGGTTCTAGACAGATATTTAAGCAATCCAGGAATAGACCATTGAAAAGCAGCAAAAAGGGTCATAAGATATTTAAAGAGAACAAAAGATTATATGCTCACATATAGGATGTCAGACCAGTTGGAGATCGCTGGATTTTCTGACTCATATTTTGTAGGATGTCAAGAATTTGTAGCATGCTATGAGGCATCAAATCATGAAATATGGCTGAGAAATTTTGTCACGAGGTCGCAAATTGTGAAAGGCATTGAAAGACCACTTAAGTTATATTGTGACAATAAATCAACTTGTATTGTTAAGGAAAGAGTACAAAGTGGACAGATTTCCATAGAACACTTAAGGACAAACTCCATGATAGCATATCCTCTAACTAAAGGACTTCCGCCCAAGGTCTTTCATGAGCATGTTGCTCACATGGGTGTTTTACAGTTTGAGGAATTTGTGGTTTAGTGGGAGTTAGTCACTTTCATATATTTTATGTTCTATGTTTAATTTCATATATGTATACATTGTTTTTTGGACATATTTGGTTATCTATAGATATGCGGTTTTTTCGTTCATTCATTACACTTTGTACATTAAGGATATTATATCGATCTCAATAAGTTAAAGTTTGGACCAGTTGAAAATAGACGTGTACAGATCACCTTCACGTAATTTTTCATGCTACACATTTCATGATGAATCCATGTCATTTGGTTATGTTAGGATGAGTGATCATTGTTGGTTTTAGTTGCGATGATGCAATGAAAAGTCTGGTTTGGTTCTATATCCTAATATGATTAATGGACAGGACTTTTGGAGTATGCTAAAGGAATATAATGGCAATTTTGAGCTCATAAAGTCTAACACATTTGTAAGGTTGTAAGGACATATATATTTGTGACCAGGTGGGAGATTGTTGGAAAAATTTGGGTCATGTATATATATGATACATAATTTAAATGTGTTAGGGTCATTATTTATTAAGCCAAATAATAAAGTGATCTAACTAAATTAAAGTTTTGGCTAAAAGCATATGTCATGAAAATAAAATTGTGTAGAGACCATAGCGCAATTTCTAATTTGATGAGGGGCCAAATTGGAAATACTAAAACTTAAGTAATTAACCTAATTCTGGTTATCTAAAGGGTCATGGTCCCCTTCGAGAAGCACATGCACGTAACGTAAGTATCAGTCCTGTTCCTTCTTTCTATCCCCATCAAGAGAGAAAATCAAGAGGGAAATACGAGTGCTTCTTCAGGTGGAAGACCATAAGATCAATATAGTGCTCTACAAAGACATCATCATTATGGCTAATTCAGGTACGCTTTCGCATTCAGTTTACAGCATGTTTATCAGTATGGGATTATGTTTATGTTTGATTGTTAGAATCAAAATCAGGATTATTATTATTATTATTATTGTTATTGTTTTTCCAACATCTCCTTCCAAACTCGTAATTGTGTATGTAAAGAAAAAGTCCGACCTGCATATTAAACGCTACCATTTGAGCTCCATGCATCCATCCAATCATGGGATCATAATTAGACGAGTCCACACGAGTACCCTTTGGATATATTCTTAGCAAATGTCTTTGGGTGAATCTGTAATATGATAGATGTGTATCAATAATGGAACTTTATATGAGCTCATGTTTAAAAAATGTTGAAATGAATGACCTGACAATGTCAGTTCCATGATTTTTGGCAATATCTTCAAGCTCTTGCTCACTCAAGCTTAGGCGTCTCACTTGTTCGTGATTAACCAGCCAGTTTTTAACCTTCCCTTTGGGCTTCCCTGCACGAATGGAAATTAAATCCCTATATTCAGGAGTGTCATCCTCCTCATCCACATCATCTGAACCATCCTGACAGCAAGAAGCCAACACAAGAAACCTGATTACAAAAACCTTGTAACTAGCACATACGTTTACTAAAATTATTTTCACCTTGTAATTGACTTTAGATCTGTCACCATTGTCCTCGAGTCTCTGTGCTGCTTCCTCTACTGTCCTCTGGCCCTGACTTTCAGAAGACTCTGGTGGTTTAGTTGATATCAGAACTTTTAGCTTTAATGCTTCGGGAGAAGGGAATTCCCTCATTTGGTGTGGATTTTCAGGGCAAAACAACGTATCTCCAAATATTTCAACGACCATCTGTATTAAAATATGTTCATTTCCACTAAAAAATGTTATTAGGGTTTTCAAACCATGATAGACATACTTCAGTAACATGAGTTAGACGAACCCTGGCCACTTTGTCTTGAAGGAATGGAGTGATATGGTCTTCAAAAGTTATAACAACAGGATACGGAGAGGCGGAAAATGCATTTTCTTTGATGGCATTCAGACAAGCTCTTAGTTTCACTGAAGAAGTCAGAGTCCTACACTTGTAAAGAAAATCAATTAGTTTCAGATATACCAACTTCAAAGTTTCAAATGCCTAAAAACAGAGTATATAGAAAAAAATGATACAAATAATGTTGGTGTGGAAAATCTTCTTATCGTACTAGGACCAAGTTGGCAAATCAATCTTCATTGTTATAAATAGGCTTATAATACATCTTTGTTCATGCAAGATGATCTCTCAACAAATTTCATCCTAGATTATGTAACATAATGTTTTTCTCTTTCTCAGAGTATCTATTATCTGAGAGTAACTTTCTCTTTTTATTTCTTCTCTAACAATATCTTTGGAACTCGATCTCTGTCTACTCAAGAATTTGGCTTCTTTCTTGTCTTGAGAGGAGCAACATTCAAAATATTTTACAGATGTTTAGACTAAGACGATGAGAAAGATTCGTATCGAATAACAGACATATATTAGAATTTTTCATATTTTATAAGATTTATTTTTATAAAAATTTTATTGAGTTTAAAAAATCAAACACTTGGTAATAAGGCCTCGTGATAAGATTGACGTCTGACAGAATATATTGTTGGTGAATATAATCACGTACGATAAATTAATTTAATTTATGAAAAATATTTAATTTCTTTTATATTTATGAAAATTTTGTCTAAACAAATTCACATTGTAAATTGACACTAAAATTGTGTTTGGTCTAGTTTTTAAAAGTTAACATAAGCTCTTAATTGACACTAAGTTATGGTGTTTCTTATGGTATTATTATATTTGAGAACAATGTACCTTTTGAAGTTTATAAAAGCAATTTTAGGGGGATGGAAAACAAGATATATAATAAATCAGTCATAGACTACTAACAAATATAGAGACTAAATGTTTACAATGATGCTGTTAAGGTCTCATCGATAAATTCATGACAAGCTCATTCACATTTATCAGTCCAAAAAATTATGTAAAGAGTTTTAGGTCGACCCTTAAATGGCTATAACATTGCATAATTGTCTGCGTATCTACGTATTACATGTTACTTTTATACTAGAAAATTGAAGTATAGACCCACCAAATATAATACTGAAAACTATATAAATTCATACCCTCCATGATGAACTAGCACATCGTCGCCTCTGGAATTTGGCCACAGATCTAGCTCAATCACTCTGACTCCTTTCTTCAATGCCTTTATTATGGCGGAAGTACTGCTAGCACTGCTAACTTGATTTCCAGTTAAGTAGGAGTTGTGGCCTGTGTATAAGAAATAATGAGCCAAAGGAGAAGTCATGTCATGGTGCACCTGCAGATCCAAAACACACCAGAAATATGAGAAAAGTTCAAAATATGTATAATTAGAAGATGATGATATTAAGTGCATGAAATTATGATAAACTCCTCAAACTATATCAGCGGTGAACCAAATATATAGTACCTCAGCAAGGGGACCATTAAGGTCACTGAAGAGGTAACGGAAGAAGGCCTCGGCATGAAGGCCTCTCCTTTGAAATATGTTGAGATGCTTGACACTGTCAAAAATGGTTTGAGCAAGTGCGTAGACACCTTCCTTTTCTCCTTGATATTGATCTAAGAAATTGCACATGCCATCCATGTTCATGGCGCCATTACGTGAATACTCTTCAAAAATATTGTTGATTTCGTCAGGGGGTTCAGCTACTTTGAGCCTAAACATTCTCCTGAAACAGAAACAGACTTTGAAGTGCTGTTTAGACGATTTATGAGACAGGTGTCTGGTTGAGGTGGCCATTGTTGTTTCGGATAATGTCAATTGAGGAGGAGACAGACAGACATAATAGACAGCAAAGAAAGGTGTGACAGCTTTTGAAAATGAGCAGGAATGGCTTGGAGCCTAAGTTCGCATTTATGCTCATACAATGATGATAAGGAACATGTTCAAAACACTTAAAATAGATTGTTTTTGTTAACAAGAAAGAGATTGCTTTATTGCATGCATTGACCTTTCTTTTATGATACATTTCAATAATAAAAACATCTCCATCCTATTAAACGTTAGGAATATGCAAAGTGAAGTGTGGGTAAAGGTATGTATCAGATGATATGATAAGAACAATATCATCGCATGCAAGGGAATATATATATATATATGGGAAAACATTTTTTGAAAACCAATGTTACAAATATATGATAAATAATTTTAAAATATTTTTTTTATTGATAAAGAAAAAATGAAATAAAATAGATAAATAATAATATAAAAATTTAAAAATAGTTAAATGAATGATTTTGTCTTTTACCGTGTCAAAATATCATCTATATGTATATATAATAAGTTGAATGAACTTATTTCTTATTCTCACTTAAAACAGACTACTTAATGTTTTAAAAAATAAATAATAAAAAAACTTATTTTCATACGAATTATGTAAGACAACTTTTACAATTGTTAATAAAAATATTCATTTAAATTTCTTATTACATTAAAAAAAAAGGTGCTTGATAGTATTCTATCGTTTATAAGAAATTAATTCACTATTTTATATAAATAATAAGAAACTTAAAAAAAACTCACATTTTTTTATTTTTTACTTAATTTTAAATCAATCTGAAGCCATTAATTCAATTTTGAAATTATTTCCTATAAAAATTATAAATATAAAAAAATTACAAAACACAAACACATCTAATTAAGTATAAAGAGTTAAGAAAAATAATATATGAAATTAAAATAGTGAAAATAAAAAAATAATAGTGAAAAATACATAGCATTACATAAAAATAATGAGATTTAAAAAACTTAAGTCACAATGAAAATACAGGTTGTTACTTTTATCAATTTGATGAAAAATTGATAGAAATTATGTGAGGTTGAAGATTATGGATTTTCATAACAAATAGTGACAAGAATAACTAAGATATTAGGGCTGAACGTTAATTAGAAAAATACATTTATATTTGAAAAAGAAAGAAGGGAATTGAAGAAGGTGATTAAAATTTAATCCATAAAGTCAAAATATATTGAATAAGAAGTTAACATATTTAAAAGAATCCAGAAGAAATGAAAAGAGAGGAAGAGAGATGACATACAATAAAACAAATGCTTGAAGGAACGCATAATCTTCCATAATAGATTTATTGGAGGTATTGTTTTACATGTCACAAATACAGTTTTATTATTATTATTATTATTATTCTGGGTTAATTTTTTTTATTCTATAAAAAGGTCGAAAATTTAAAAATTGTTCAATGAATTCAAGGTTATAAAATTGGACTTGAAAATACATTTTTTACTGCTCTAAACATAATTTTAATTGTTTTTATAAAAACGTGTTTAAGAACAAGAGTTATATATAATATCATTATATCGAATCGGTGCTACCTAACACGAGTTTTTCATAATTTATTTTAAAAAAATAAGATTTTTTTTTATTTTTTTAAAATATATTATTTGTTAAATAATTATTTTAAATTTAATAAATAATATATTTTAAAAAATAAAAATAAAAATCCATTTTTTAAAAACTCATGCTAGAAATAATGTTTTAAGAAAAAAATTAAAATCCTATGTGCTTTCAAACATGATTTGACTCTACAACTAGTCTTACCGATTTAATCAATTTTAAAAAAATTAAAATTTTCAACCCTAGTAAAATCAAAATTTTGTTGACCCACAAAGATAAATAAAACTCATAAATACTCTGTTATCCATCATTTCTTTAAACAACTACAAAACATAGCTAACAAATTTGAAATCCTTATGTATCAATTTCCTTTAATATCCCTATTGTTATTCCATGTTATCTTTTTTTTTTTTACTTACATTAAATTTGTCAATATATTTTGTTTATTTAATTTGTCTTGAATCTTTATTCTTTTGCATAGAGTTTATTATACTTTTTTCCGTTGCTACGTTTCTTGTAAGTTATTTCATATAAATTTACTAAATAGTATTAACATTTGGAGTTCATGTTGAACAGTTTTTTCTTCAAATTTTAGTTTTACCGAGGATGTTAGATAAAGATTTAGGTTATACAAAACTTTCCTTTGTTCAATTTTTAGTTCAAAGTTATTTAGATTTTTACTTATCATTTTGCATAACTTTTATCAATTTTAGTAAAATCTAATACTCAAGTATATTTTTCTAGATTTTATATTAAAATAATAAATTATATCCTATAAAAAAACAACGACTGGATGATTAAAAAAAAGGCTGGGCTGGACCTGCCCTCCTCCTTCGACGTGCCTATTCACAATACCTGATTCTTTATACATGAGAGTCTATATTCTGCTTCATAGTCTCGTATAAAAGGATATACTCTGCGAGCATCATCAATGAATGGAAACATGCCAAGTAGTGCAACAGCAAAGGTGTCAATTTATATCAGACCATTCTGTTCAGCATCCGTGGGGCAAAAAGCAAGTGTGGCGGACAAAGGTAGATGATACGCACAGAAGAAACCAAAAGGTTATGAACTAATATAATTAGGTGTTATAGTAACACCTATCGAGGAGAATGATGAAAACTTGTCATTGGTGGTTTAGCTAGTGTAAAAAACACTAGTAAAGGTCATTGAATTATCCATGTAACCAACACCACTACGACAAAAACTCATCGATGGTAGCTAGGTAGTTCTCCTAGAATTAAAGCTAAAACAAAGGCCATTATTCAGTTTACAGAAATCTCCCAGCAAACTAGTTTTGTTTACATTTAAGCTCATAGACATTTGATGGCGAATATCTGAATTCATATATCAACATAATCAACCAACCAGTAACCTTAACAACTATCTATACATCATTAACACGTTAATAACAAAGATATGAGACAGTAAACTAGTAGCTCACATAGCACTGGCCCTGAAAATCTTTACCATGGTGAAATACGACACAGGTTCAATCCTTGTCCTGTCCCCTTTCCCCTTCCCTGCTTCTCAGTTCCACAGGGTCTCCTTGAAACAAAAGAATAGAAATCAAAGCAACCATGAAAAAACAAAATCAAACGTTGACATAAATACCTCATATCTGCGGGTGGATAATGTTCTATGCATTCCCGCATCATCAATTCAACCATCCTTACAACACAGACAAACAACAACAACAACAACAACAACAACAACAAAAACACTACCTCCATCACAAACATATAGCATATATAAGGTAACAAAGAATTACTCCGATTTCTCCTGCACGTGCTCCAAGGAATCGTCCTCCGATTTCTCCGCTTCATCTCCATCCTCTTCACAGTCTCCGTCGCGATTGAGGTGGTTCGCGACGGTGACGCGGCGCTGGCGAACAATGTTGGAGAAATTCACCGATAAATCGGAGTAAATAGAGCGAACCTTGGAGATGTTGCCGTGGATCTGAGTAATGAGGCCAACGTTCTTCACCATGTTGTCAGGAATCTTTGACTCGTGGTTGCTGTTCACTTCCTCGATCAGCGCACGGTTCTCGTCCAGCACCGTCTGCGCCTTTCGGAAGCTCCTACAAAGCATTTTCCAAGCTTCATCGTCGCCGTCGCAGTCCTCGTCCTCATCATCGTCCTCGAAGTCTTCGGTTTTCTCTCCGGGGACCTTGACGCGGTTGTTAAGCCAATCAGGCTTCGTCTTCACGGCGGTTTCGTCCATATCCGCCGAATCCCAATTTTCAAGTATGATCAAACATTTCGTTGTTCACACGATGAGCGTCTCTGGATTTGAGAAAAGTGTTAGAATGAACTTAGTTGTGGCGTTTCTTGCGGCAGGGAGAAGTTGGAGGCATGGGGGCATTGACCAAATGGTGGCGGTTATTCTTGTGAATTTGGTAGGTGATATTTAATGGTGACCGTCCAATAAGAGTGGAATGATTTGGTGTGGTTGGAGAGTTGGCGATAGGCGATTCGGGACTGTGAGCGAGTTTTGTGACAGACGGTGGTGAAAGGAGATAAATATCTCGTTGGTTTTGAGTACGATAAATAAATGAATAAAGAAATAGCTTCCGCGCTATCAATATTTCAAAGGAATAAAATATGCAAAAAAATAAATATCTTGGAGCTGAGATGGCGTGTTGGATAGGTCAGCACGAGAAAGTGAATCGAGGGGAGTGCCAACTGGGCTGCAACTGTATGGAAAGCGTAAAAGTTAGAGTAAAAAGTGTAGTTAGTGGGATTTTTTAAAAAATTGGTTAAAGGGACTTTATATGTAACTATTGGAATAGTTTTTACATGCCGTTAAAATATAAGTTAAAACATATTTTTGACCTATTTCTAATAATTTTTGTTTTGATTTTCTTAATGAAATTTTATTTTTATTACTTTAACTATCAAAATTAAGTTAATGATGTAATTTGCAAAATCATAAATATTTTAGAGGTAAATCCTTGAATTTGAAATGATTGAAGGTGAATTCAAACATAGCCTAGCCAAATTCTTTATTAAAAATATGTCTCATCTGTTTAACTCATGCTAATTTACACATCATATTATTCAAGGGACAAATCTAAAAGAACTATATGATCAAGCAGTTTAGTTGTATTTCAATATACTATTTTTTTTTTTTTCATTTCTCTTATCACAATCATAAATTACCCAATCCTTTTTAAGTGTCAAAATTTTAGAAAAACTATTTTTTTTTCGACTTAAAGTTTTAAGATTAACTATTATTGTGTTAAAAAGTCCAACATATAACTTTTAATTATTTTACATATTTATCAAGAAATTAGAGAGAAAAACAAAGAATAATAAATTACAGAAAATTTAATTGATAACGAATGAAAAAGTAATATAAAAATCAAATAAAAAATTAAATAATTTTTAATTTCTACGATCATTTTAAATAATATTTAAAAAGAAATGGAAGTAGTAAGCCTCTTTCAACATTATGTTTATATTTCTTCTGCTCGGAACAAAATTATAAACATACCTTAGCCTAATATTTTACTGGTTAGAACTAGTATTAGGTACTTCAATTTTTAATCCCTATAAATGTAAATGAGTTACGTCCATCTCAACCTAAAAAGACAAAAGATGAAAGGAATTAAAAATAAATAAATCCATTTGCTTTCTATATTTGGACAAAACCTGAAGAGTCTGAAATACCTGCTTTGAAGTATGCAGCTCAGTCAATGGTTCAAATTGCTGTGGTGAATTAATAGAAAAGGGCTTTCCTATTGCCAGTTGAAGCAAGAATAAGGTTTGTAAAGACGGGTGAAAAGCAATCGGCAGAAACGTTCACAAAATAATCCAAACTAAGAGTCTGTTGGGATAGATACAAAGCCAGAAAAGTTTATTAAGAGCTTCTCTGCTGAAAAAAGCTCAATACTTCCAGTAGATAAGTTCTCAAAAACAGTTATATCCAAACAGGCCCTTAGTCAAGTTCGAGTTGGCTGTACATTAGAATACGATACATACTCTGTATTTCACTTCTCTTCAATTAAACAGTATTGGCATTTATTTCTCATTTTGTTCTGTCATAAAACGTAATCTATCCTTGAAGTCAACTACGGATACAGATGTTACCTACAAGAGTGTATTCATATATCTAAATCATCATCCGGGTCCTCATCAGAATCTGGCATCTCGTCATCTGAATCACGAAAATATATAATCTCACCCACGGCAGAATCCTCCTTTTTACCACTTGAAATGGGATTTGCCTCACTGTTGCTCTCTTCAAGGGATCTTCTACCATCATAAATTTTTATTGGTTTACCGGTTCCTTAAAGGATAAAGAGCTTAAGTATAAGAGTTTTAACTAAAACGACGTAAAAATAAATGAACAAAATACAAATCAATTTCATACCCTGGTGTTCAAAAGGAAGCACAACATTTGACCTATCAATTCGCTCCTTCTCTGAAAGCTGGAGATTGAATTGTACCTATTAAAACACATCAAGATTTTTCTTATTATTTATTTACAGTAAACAAAAAGGAATCATCTGCATAGCACAAAGCATTCATCACTTGGTCTTTTATGGTATTTCCAAATAGGTTTTTCCGACTTTAGTTATGCATATGCCAATATCCTCTGTTATCAAAAGTAAGTATCTTCATGCATGTTTCGAGTAGGTGAATAAAGGAAGTCATTAGCATGTATACGCATTTCTTCAGCACATGAGATGTTTCTAAAGACAGTTTGTGCCCATTGGAAATTAGATATAAGACACTTTGATTCTATCATCAATCTTGTGTGCAGAAAATATAAATGTAAATATGTAAATTTAGAAGCCATAAGAACATAAACTGACAAAGTGATGAACCAATCTGCACATTGGGAAGTAGTTAGAACTTGGACATTATGCTTGATTTCATCTTTCCTAGCATCTAAATTTTATTATTATTATTTTCTGGAAAAGGCCTTGTGTTGTGAATGCTATACACTCCATTCAACAAAAGCAGAAAAACCTTGTGGTAAAGAGGGGATTGAACAAACGAAAGATCTCTTTTGTAGATCATTTTCCTTTCAAAAATAAAATACCTAATCACAAGAAGGTTGTTAGTACTTTGGCTTTTGATTCTAGTGACAGATACATAACTTCACAGTACAACTTTTCCATCTACAGGAAACTATAGACTGACCTTTGGCAGTAGGCCTGCAATGGCAGTTTCATCTACTGATAAAACAGGCGCAAAGCTGATTCCTCCAGGCTCAACTTTAAATTCTTCACACTGGATAAAGGTAGAGTGATGTTATATCAGTGCATCAAATTTTTAGATTTGTCATTCCAAATCCGGTTACAAACAGGAATAAATTGATCACCGTTACTCGAACTCGCCCATTTCTACGTTTGGACCTGACATTAAACTTTCCCTTGGTAAAGTTTTGCTCAGAAAAGGATTTGTCTAAACTTCCTTTCTGACCATCTGCAGAATGATAATATGGGTCCACACTGGCTACCATGGAGGACATGTACTCGAGAGCAGCCACAGCCCTCTCATCATGGAGGTCAGAATGCAATAATCCAAAAATATTTGAAATTTGATCTGCAACAATCGAACAGCAACAAATGTAAGGAAGAAATTGTTGAGCATCAAGTAAATCCATGCTATAACTTTAGTTGCTAAAATAATCAACTATCCCACTTGTTCAGATAGTCCAACAAATTTACTTAATTATGAAAGGAACTTCACTAAAAATAGTTACCATGGCTACGCAGATCGCTAAGAAGTCCGGCAACTGACTGCAAAGATGCATGCCTCAACAGTTCACTTAGCTGATAATATCCAACAAGAATCCATTAGGATTACAGATACACAAACTAATAATACAAGAGAAACCAACCATAAAGTCTTAAATAGTATATTCCACATAGAATCCTTGAGCAGGAAGTTCTTTCAAAAGAATTTAGGTGTAAAAGGAAAATCTGAAATATACACATACAAATAGATTAGACTGGAAAAAAAAAATTGTAACAGTTTTATAAGGGCTTAACAGTTCATTTTTTTACAAGAAAAATTGAAAGGTTAAACAAGATAAATTGATGCATTCTGCTCCTGATTTTCCTGTTTCCCCAAGCCTTTTAACCTTGAGGAAGCCAACTTTAGAATTCAAATCATCTGATAGTTAAGGTTACCATGCAAAATGAACTACATAAAAAATTAAAATATCCAAGAGCTCCGAAGTCTCCGTCACCCTTTGATGTGGCCAAAGTTAATAAGTTCCTATTAGCTGAATTAATAACTATTGAAACAGTATGAATCTTAGAACGTAAGCCCACATATTCCATGCAATGAAATAAGCATCTATTTTTCAAATTGGTATAATAATCATAGATATAATGTAATTTTTTATGCCCATCTCAAGAATAGATGTGCTTGTTCCAGGGTTATTTGCATTAGCGGGGAAATGAAAACAAAAAAAATTCTCATTAATTTCACAATCATAAAGTATTCAGGTACTTATTCATTCAACATATCCAGCATTGAGGCACAAAGAATATTTATTCTCATTACACCATCAAACTAAATTCAACTTCATTCAAAGTTATGGGAATGGTATTTGCTCTGTATATCTTTTATCCTATTTTGACAAGCACATAATGAATACGAACCGAGTCTATCGCAACACAGAAGCGGGATTTATTTTCTCCAACCAATCCTGCAGGTATATGAATTAGAAAAATTATTCAAAAGAGAAACGATTTTATCAAAACCGTAAGCATGAAATCCATTAACTGATGCAAAACGTTTATTTAGTAAAATATAGAAGACAAATTATAAGCTAACTTTAGCTATATAACAATTTATCTGCAATACCTCTACCCAGGTCAGTGATTACCAAAAACAATTTATCCAGATCCTTCACAGTTTTAAAAGAACTAGTAGCAAGCGAAATTTGGTGAGAACAATTTGTAACGTTTACTGGTTTCCTTATCTTTTCCTTCCAACCAAGAGGATCTGAATAACAATCTAAAATGTGAATCCTACAAAATAACATACCATTATGAATTCAACAAATCAAAAATTAATTCGAGATTGAGACGAACTACCAAAAAAGAATGGTAAGACACAAGAAATGCAATTAAAACAACAAAAAGACATTTTAAACAATTAGGCTTAAAAATTTACCATTTGTTAGAAGAAGCAACATCCACACCATTCATGTTTAACACAGCAGCATAAAACGATGGACTCCGCTTAAGTGCAACAATTACTATGCCCCTATACACGAGCATACAAAACTTGAAGGTTAAAAATATGAACTGTGTGATAAAAAAAGTAATAATAATAAATAAATCGGGGATAGTAAACTGACTGTGACTGGGATTTTTGAGCGATGATGTGTGATGAGAGTTGAAGTAGAATGTGAGAGAATACATGGAAGGCAAAAGGCGAAGCGAGAGAGTCTTTGATTGTGAGAGTGGGTGCAAGCTCTCCCTCTAACGCTCCATCCCTCAGTGTTCTACAAATTGAATCTGCCATCCCTGTGCTACGGAACAACTGTTCTTCACGACGGCACGGTGGAAACAACAGTGAGAATGAATGTAAAATTCACAACGAGAGGCGGCACGGCGGCGCAACCGCTATAAGCAGATTTAAAAAAGGTAAAGGCTTAGACCAGTCCCTACCGATTTTCCTTCGCTGGTTAAAGGGAATGCCGAAGCGTTAAGCGGGACGCCATTTTGGGGTATTCAATTAAGGAAAATGATAATCTCACCACCTAAATCAATATAACTTTTATAAACAACTCTCTTTTAATGTTATAATAATAATTTTATTTTATTTTTTACTTTTATTTAATCATTTTATAAATTATTATATTAATAAAAATAATTTAATATTATAATAATAATTTTATTTTATTTTTTATTTTTATTCAATCATTTTATAAATTATTATATTAATAAAAGTAAATTATTTAAAGGATTGTATGATTTATAATTAAAAATATCATTACTCTTCAATTAAATTCAGGGATATTTTTGTGTAGAATGCCGTTGATTAATTTTATTAAAGTTAAGTTTTAATTACAAATTTTACAGTAATATACGAGTTACAGTTTCTAAAAGGATTATATGCACAAAAGTTTATCAATGAGAAATCATTTTGAGATTATTTTTAAAATATAGCAAAAAAATTTAATAATATAGCTTATAACATCTTTATTTCAGAACTTATCAAATTTATTATATACACTAGTAAAAATACATGTTCAAATGTTTTTAAAATTATAAAAAATAAAAATAATATTATTTTAAAAATAAAATTTAAAATGTTGTGAAATGAATAGTAAAATCAATATATATATATATATATATATATAATATTACGGAAATTTACTCGTAAACTATTTTTAATTTATACATTATATGTCAAAAGTTATGATAAAAGGAAAGTGTAAAAAATATTTATACTCTACATCCTTTCTGTTTATAATTGTCATCTTTTTTTTTTTTCCAAATCCCAGTATTTTATGACAAAAAAGCAATAACTAGATAAATCTATATCTATTAGATCTAATGTAACAAAGATAATAACTGAAAATGCGACTATGTTAAACAGCTAATATTGCAACGTTTAGTTATGAAAGGTAGGGTTGATGCCCAAAAGGTTGATTATGAGCACAAGTTTGCTTGAAATACTTATTATAAGAAACTGCCATTTAAAAATCCTTATTGTCATTTTACCACACAATTATCCAGTTAATATGATTTATGCTATAAATAATCATAAGATTCTGCCATTTAGAATTTTCTTTACTTCTCATTCGTACTAGAGCATAAAGATTTACTTACTATTATTTATACTATAAATCATAGTTCAGACACAAATTGACACGGTAGACTCTAATCACTAGTCTGTATAAAAGAAACCAACCTTGTATAAGCAACAATCTAAAATACTTACAATAAAATGAGTAAAAGAATGTTAGTTTGACATGTAAGGTCACACTATACAGCATGCAACAAGATCCCAAACAAAGCCAGTCAACCCAACAATATGATACTTTACTAAAAGTTGGCAAACTAATAGAACAGTGTCATGTCACATTGCAATTAAACGGTTTTACCTAAGTATTGTCTCTTGTTCTTATTTCTTGGAAGCAAAACTCATCCCAAAAAAAGGGCACAAATGTGGATATGGCAAGGCATACAAACATCAATAGAATTTCAATCTCTTGCTTTTTTTCAAGAATAACTTATTAGTAATTTAGTACAAGTAAAACTACAAATTAGGCTGCAAGTGAGACTTGGTGTACAAAAGGAACCATAAAATGAACGATTCCTATAATGAAGGGCACTGGCGAATTTCACTTTGATATGGAACTACATCCATACCTATAATGAAGGGCACTGGCGAATTTCACTTTGATATGGAACTACATCCATACCATATTAGGTTTTTCCATCAACGCTAGGAATTGATTCCTCGCAGACAGAATTCAGTGGAAGCATTATTGCCTTCACGTTAGTTGTTTGCTCCAACACTTTATGAGAGGTTAGTAGAATCTGTCCAGATTCTTGACTCTGACGTGTAATTATGTCTTTGGCAGTAACAAGAGATGCATAAAACTGGTCTTGTTCATGTGGCTTCGGAATCCTCGGGCACTCATCTCTACTTTCTAAGCTGGGAATACCCTGCACCTTCCTTTTCTGCATCTCATCCTTGACCATCTGAAATTTTGTATTATATTAACAAAAGTGAGGGATACATCATTACTTAAACTTTTACATTGCTAACAGGAGCAGATGAATATATGAACACAAACACCCTCAAATCTCTACTCTTCACAATACAGACACAACTCAATAGAGAACAGAAGTCAGCACCAATTGATTGACAAATATAAGGAATCAGCTACGAACCTAATCTACTCAAGCATATGCTAATGATCATTAACTTCTACTAATTGCTGCCAATAAACTCTTAATTTCATCGTTGAAGTATTATTCTCTCTCCTAAACGGTTCCTAGAGTAAAAGAATTAAGTAATCCTACAAGTAATAAAAATCATGATAAATAGTCCTCCGAGTGATGAAAAATCCACCAAATTATTCTCTGAACATTGGTAAAATATACCAACTTGAGAAGCTAAATCGATGGTCTATTCTTATTGCTGCAGATGGCAGACACTTTCTTTGATCTTGCCAAGTCTTTTTACCCAATCTCCATTCAATTTTTCTATGATATTCACTACATTTGATGCATGCATTTTCTTTCTTAAGATCGACCAAGACCAAGGTAACCACAGAAAAGAAATAACTCAAACAGGAGTTTAAAATTAAATGAATTCAACCACTACTGAGTAAACAGACAGACTTCAAATAATAATTAATTTCTTAGGTGAATATGATTTCCCATGAATCATTCTTGTGCCATAATGGAGATTGAAGCACATGAATTACTTAAAATTTTCTAACCTTTCCAAGGCTGCAGGATTCGAGTTTTATTAGGTGTTTTGGTTTCCAGGTTTAATAAAATGGATCATATCCATTCTCCAAACAATTTTTCTCTTTTGAGAGAATTAATATCTGAAATATTCTTATGTAATACAGGATAATGAGATATCAATCCTGCAATATTTGAATACATGTAATACCTTTAAAAAAAGACACATAACAAAAAATTGCAATGATCAAAATTTGAAGCGCAAAATGGCATGATCACAGAGGCTTAGAGGGCTCTTTAGTTTTACTTTTAACTTGTAAGCAAATTCAACAGACACAATTTGCTCATCTTTTTTAGTCATTCACAGAAATGTTTGGAATGTCTAAAATCGTAGAATATATTTCATTTATTTTTTTTAACCTTTTTTAGGATATATGTCTCGGTCCTTTTTGGTTAATTGATTCATTTTTAGTTTGCTTAACAAATTATATTTTTGCCCTTGTCAAGAGTGAGGGAGTGTATACTAGTGGGCAACTTGACGTATTCGCCCAAAAATAACTTGCCATTTTGGAGTCTGGACTCATCCCTCTTATTACCTTTAACTTGTTTTGACTCTAAATGTGTATTAGAATTATACAATATCACATGTGTTAGGAATAACATCTCCAACATATGTATATTTATGTTTGCATGTCATATTATTCAAAAGAAAAAAAGGCAACCAAATAATGCTTTAGAATGCAACCATACATAAGTTGATCAGAAGCAAGGATCCAAACTCGTTGATAATGAAATAGCCGTTGTCTAATTGTGAATTGTCCATGATGAACAAAAACTATCATCGAAAGTTAGCAGAATCACTCCATAATAAGTAGCATAATAATACCAACGAAAACAAAAGGCAACACTGATAAGTAGGCAATTCTGACATGACACAGCTAGCAGAATCACTTGATAATAAGTAGCAGATATAGCATATCCTAAGTTTCCAACAACTAAAACGGGCTTCATGTAGTAGTAACATTGATAAAACTATATATAGATTCCCATGAAGTAACTCACGATATTTTTAAAAAGAACTTCCATTGATAAGCATAGCCAGCTTCCGTACATATCAGGAGTAAAAAGTTGAAATTTGATTAAGCTCCACTTTGCTAGCAATCTAACAGTATCAAACTACTGTTACATAAAAAAAAAAAAAAAAGTCCTTGTTCATTTCATTTCCATTTCCTTTTAATTGTCAACCTCGTTATCTTCATCTCTCCTTAATAATTAGTATATGTATGTAACCACATTACTTACAAACTTCTAAAAAGCAAGTAAGAAATATAAACAAGGTTTACACAGAAAAATAACATGTAGCACTCCTAAAGTTTTCTCAGGGCTCAAATATAAATCTAACTACCTATTTTCTTCATAAAAACGAACAAGCAGCAATCCTAAAGTTTTCTCAGGGCTCAAATATAAATCTAACTACCTATTTTCTTCATAAAAACGAACAAGCAGCAATCCTAAAATTTTCTCAGGGATATGTATGTTGTTCATAAAAATAATATGTAGCAGTCCTAAAATTTTCTCAGAGCACAAACATAAATATAAATATCTATTTTTTTCTAGACAAAGAAACTAGCAATTTGGCGGTTGGAAAGCTCTGAATCTGATACAAGGTAAATCTCAACAAAAATATCAAACTAGTCAATAACATTCATCACTTCCAACCCACCTCTTATCAATTAATGACCAATTCAGAAATCAACACTTAATCTTTCAAATCTATGTCCATCTTCTAAAATAATTGCCTTGGGCGGTTATGCCTTCAACTGGGGCCAAATTTTAGAATCACTATCACATTCTCAGCTAACAAAAACAACAGAAAAAACCCTATCCTAAGGGTTCGCAGTATCCTACCCCCAAGGGTTACATTTTTCATTAACCGATTGCCCTTCTGTATATTCTAATCACACTTATTCACTTCTACGAAATTACAAATCCAATAATCCAAAATCACAAGCCAAACAAACCATCTCTACCTCACATTAACCCCAGGATCAAACTACCCTAAACATCATCACCATTAAACCAATTGATGAAAAAACACTGTCAGAAACAAACCTGAAGCAAGGTGGAGTCAAGCTTGGGGGGTCCCACTTGCGCCACGGCCAAGGACCCAAAGAAGTTCCCCAACAGAGCTGCGTCATGCACGTTCAAGCCCCTCGCAATCCCAGCAGCGAACCCTCCGAGAAAACAGTCGCCGGCGCCAGTGGGATCGACCTGATCAGCCCCGAAAGGCGCGGCACGAAACGCACCGTTTTTGCGAAAAACCTCGCACCCATCCTCCCCGTGCGTGACGACCACGCAACACCACCTTCTGACCTCCTCCACATCGATGAACGAGGCCTCGTCAGCGGAGGCCTTGAGGAACGCAACGCGCGGCAAGAGGTGGAGGAACCCGCTCTCGCTGAGCGCCACGTGGCTCACGCGACCGTCGGAGGGACCGAACCTGCGAATCAAACCCTGGACGTCGACAAACACGCGATCGCAGATCTCAAGCATCTTCTCCAGCGTCTCCGGGAGAATCTCCCCGCCGACCCCGACGGCCAGGCCGAACGCGAACCGGGTTTGGACCGGGAGGTCGTCCGGTCGGATAGGGTCGCAGGAATTGACGCGGTTCAGGAAGCGGTCCGGGTTGCCCGAACCGAAGTGGGCGTGGAAGAGGGTGGTTCGCGAAGTGGGGATTGTTAATGGGGGATGGGAGGATGTGGCGGCGGCGTAAGCGAATTCCGGTCCCACCTTGGAGACGATGTGGAAGGGGAGGGACAGGGCGTCAAGGATGACGGAGATGAAAGAGGCGGCGCCACCCAGGGTCTCGGCTACGACGCGGCCATCGCGGTGGAGAACATCGTGACAGTAGTTGCCGACGAGGAGACCGCGGCGGGGAGTGGGTTGGGAGTCCGTGACCATGAGGAAAGGGGAGGGTCGATCATGGGAGGGAAATGAAAGGCTTTTTTTTTTTATGGGTTGTGATCCTGAATGCAAATTCCACAATGACAAGAAAGAATAAGAGGCGAAGAATATGAAGGGTTTTGTTACGAACTGTAAAGGAAGAGGACGCGCGCCATAATCAGATTTTGGTGTCACGTTACGGTGACTCCACCGCCGACACCAAGCACCAGATAAAACTCAAACGGATATTGTAATTGTTCTATTTCTCTTTCTCATGTTCGACTATTTCAATATTTGAATTCCACGTCAATTTTGGAAACTATATTTTTGGTTAAAACTTAAGCAGGCACGTTTTTATTTTCAAAAAATGAGAACAATACCAAATTAAATCACAGAATTTAACTTTTATTGTATACTGTACAAAAATACCTGATAATTGACGTGGTTGTGGATTATGGCTATTTTTGCCTCTCGATATAATTAAATTATTTTTATAACCGTTAGTAAAAAGGTATGTATTTATAAATCTGCAAGATCATTGTTTTTGGACTGCACTTATCATACATTATTCCAAAGTCTATATTCTTTGGTAAAAATTAAACAAATGTCACACAGTACAATTAAGAAATTCACATAATTTTTTTAATTAGACATGACAAAATAGAGTGTTCAAAGTAAAAAAAAGTTTAAAATTAAAAAATAAATATTGTTATCAACGGATCAGGAAGAAGATATGAGTAGAGTTCTAAATTTGAACTTTGACTTTAAGGACGTTGAATCAATTTCTTTGGAAAAGAATACATGTCCATTTATAAAAGATGTTCTACCCTTTAAATTAATTTTTTAAATATATAAGATATTTGAGAATAAATAATGAGATAAGATTTATTCTAATTAAATCTTTTTATGTAATATATAAAAAATATTAATAATTTTAAAAATAATAATTAATATAAAATATTATGATAATATACAAAAATAATTAATAAATATAATATATATTAAGATAATTAAATAAATAAAATATTTTTAATAAATTTGAAATTTACAAATACAAATATAATATAATAATAAATAATTTATAATATTATTTAATATATATATATATATATATATATATATATATATATATATATATATATATAATACCTTAACATACGATTATGAAGATAAGCATGAATAAGATGAATCCCATTATATAAAAATCAAAAGTTGATTCTAATTAGTAAATGATGCCACCCTGATCTGGATAAGAGGATATTATTCCTTGAAAGACATATCGTGGTTACAGCGGAATTCATACAATCAGTAGCTTTAAAATGTCTATAAAATCACTTCAGGTGAAAAAAAAAGAGAGTCTAAAATAGTGGTGGTATTATGAGACAAAATCATATGTTAATCCTTTGTAAAAGTGTGTTCCCCTGTATAAATCTTTAATATATTTTTAAATAAAAATAATTGTATTATTGTCGAAATTTTTTTCAATAAATAAAGGAAGGGTTTGAAAATTCTTCCTAAAAATAAAGGATGTGATAAATAACAAGTTTAAGTGATAAAATATAGTAAAATCTCATATTAATTAAAAATATAATAATTTATTTAGTATAATCTTATTGAATTAATATTTAATATATTAAAAAATATAGTATAACAATAATATAAATATACATTAATATTTTTTATATTTATATACATAATATAATATAATATGAATTAATTGAATTCACGTATCCATAATATATATAAAAATCTATATAAATAAGTCTGATAAGCTAAGTCTTATGTAAGTTAATTAATTGATATTGTCATACCTAATCTAAATTAAAAATGAATTAATTTTAACATATAAAGTTAAACATAATATAATTAGGTTTAATTAACCTTAATGAGTTACACTTATCATAGGTTTTTGTTTCAATTTATTTTTAAAATAAATTAAAAAATCATTCTTTCATTTTCTTTTTCATCCATGTAAATGACTTTCTACTTTTTCTTTTATATGTAAAATTTTTATCATTTACTAACCTTATACTTTAAATTCCTATTGTAGTAGACGTAAGTTAGTAAATTTTGTAAACATCATGTTTGAGTCTAACGTGATTTTAGTTTCATAATTTTTTTATTAACTTCATCTATGATTATAATTTACTTCACTAAATGTGTGAGAAAATAAACATGTTTATGAAATGTATATTTTTAGTTTTATTTTGGTTTTAAATTAAATATATTATCTTTGCCTTGATCTAATCGTGTCACATTTTGACTCTGTCTAATTTACTCAAATTCTTAAAAATTAAAATTTTATCAAAGGCTCTTTCTTTCTGATTTTCATAATCCATATAAAATCAATACAATATTTTTTATTAATTTTTATTTGAAATCCTAAAACACTTTTTTCACTCTTGTATTCATCTTCTGCATGATCATAATTCTTGCATCTTCAGTTACTTTCTCATTTTTATTATTGAAGATAATTTTTAATTCATAAAATTAAAAATTATTAATATTTTGTACCTCGTATGAATATTTATGAAAACTATATTGAAAAATAAATATAAGAATACATATAACTTAATTAAAAACGCATTTTTAAATAAAATGAAGTCCATAACAACTTATCTAAATGTATTTTTCCAACACCCAATTCAAAATATTTGTGAAAAAATAAATCTAAAAATCTTGTTTCATTTAATGATAAAATAAAATTTATTTTAATTATGAAATTGTGTAGGAAGAAAGTACCTTATGAAGTTTTGGTTTCATTTTAGAGGTCCAAACTTCAATTGGGTTTTGTTCTCTTTGCCCACTTTGTTAAAAGATTTTTTCTTTCTACACTCGGATACTTTTTTCTTGCATCCCATATTCATTTAAAAACACAATATTATTCTTATATAAATAAGTTATAGATTTACCTTATAGAACTTAAGTCATATACATGAAAAACCATTTTCAAATTTAGTTTTTCAATTTTGGATTAATCTTTTTAAAATTATAAAATTATATTTTAGATTTCATATTCAAAATAAAAAAAAAATTCATATCCATTCATCCAAATTTTTTCTAACATATTCCATAAGAAGTTTTCGGATTACTCTATCCATAAAATTGAGGATATTATTGCTTCTTTAAATAAATATAAGATGCAGAAAGAAAGAAAGTAAGAAGATGTAAGAAAAAATTGTCTTAAATAATCTATGTATCAAGTCGGTAGCTAGTTTTCATATTTATAAATTATTAAATATTTATTTAAAAATGTAACGCGATCTTTAATTAAAACTTAAAAATATGTGGAATGTAGATTTTTATTCATAAAAATGAATACAAATATAAAGAGTTTAAACTAACTCGTAAACACTCTTAACTATAGAATGTAAACTTAAATCAAGATTATACCCTCATATTTAATCTAACAGTAAAGTGTTTTTTTTTTCTTTCTTTCTTTTCCCTTATGAATGTACATAACTAACTAAATAAGTGGGTGTATCACAATATTAAATTTTAGTAATTACGATGATCAAATGCAAAAATAATACTCCTTACATCAATTTTTTTTTTTAAGCAGGGAATCCATATTTCCCTACAACCTATTAAATTAACTACGAATTGGAGTAAAAAAACGATAATTATTTTTCACAAATTTTGAAAGATAACTCATTAAATTAACTACGAATTGAAGTAAAAAACAATAATTATTTTTCACATATTTTAAAAGATAACACAATAAATAAAAAGAGATATTAAAAAAAAAGAATAACATAAAGAAATTTTCATCAAGAAATATCCTCTCCTTTCTTTATTATTAACTGTGTTACATACCACCATAACCTACAAAATAGAAAAATAAAATAAAGTTTGTTAGACATGCTCCTCGTACCTAATAATTCGATCATATCATTCGAATTTGTGGGTCTATTTTTTATTTTCTATTAAATATTCTGGACTTGGTTGTTTCACCGTAACATATTAATTATTTTTCCTGGAAATGTTTTAAAATATAAACAAAATCAAAGTAAAAAGATGTAATAAAAATAGAAAAAAAAAATAGCAGTAAACTTTTGAACAATGTTGAAATTGTTGGATTTACAAGGTTTTTGGAGGTCAGTTTTTATTTGATGACTTTTCCTTTTATTGACTTAAGTCAACCCTATCAAAATTTGTATGTATAATAAATTTTAATTAATGATAAAGATTATTAGAATCATGAAATTAGTTGAAATTAATTAGAAATGTCCTATTTTAATTTAGGTTTTACTTCCAAATCAAGAACAATAGAGTTAGAAGAGAAACAAAACCTACAACATTCAGTTTTAGTTTACATTCCCATTTTGTCATCACATGAACATCTACATGGAAAAAAAAATGACAAAATGGTAGGAAACTTCACATATCTAACCAGTGATGTCTTTGAGAAGCACACAATAAACTGGTATGCAGAAAGTAGTGGATGTAGCAGCATGTGTATCTATGATCTAGTTACCAAGAATATTTTCTCTTCTTCAAAATTCCCAGAAATTTAGTTGCCTATGCTTATGTCAATGCTATGATTTGCTTCGCATCAGTGGCTTCACATTATTATGATTTTGTTTAGGGTTTAGGGTTTAAAATAAAAAAAATATATATATATATATATATATATATATATATATATATTTAATGTAAGAGAGATATATGTGTCGTGTATGAATTCAAAATTTATACCATAAAAAAAATAAAATTGTTTTTGGGTGTATCTTTTACCCAAAAAAGAACCGTTACAAAATTCAATGACTGTCTTACTAATATTATTAAAAGAATTAATATATATATTTGAATTCCAACAAAATAAGTGGATTCCAATAAAAAAACAAACAGTAAAAACCAACTTTTGTGACTGAAGAATTTGCCATTGTGGAGTGCAAGGTTGAGCAGTGCGATGCAAAATGACAAAGTATACAAACAAAAGTGAAATAGTAGTGGAAAAATGTACTAGACATAGGAAGATTCATGTTCCATATTAATGTTCTACACCAAAATTGTTCCATCGTTAATGGCTCATAGCAAAAACTCTGGATTTTATATAAAGCAAATCAAGATTACAATATATTATTATTATTATTATTATTATTAAAAATCATCAAAAATATCAGTTTTTATATATGTAGAACATACGTTAGAGTTCAGCACCTATTCCAAACTTCCCATGAATGTAAACCAACACCATCTACGGCAATTAACACACTCATCTTCTATACACGGCTCATGCAAGCAAGAGGTAGCGAAAATTCCGAGAAGCTTCATTGCACTACATGGCTACAGGCATTGGAAAGCCTCCATGGCACCTTGCTCATGTGTATACAATGAAACCACCAACGCATTTTCCCTCTACAACACAACCAGTCATCGTACTCCATAACACATTCAATTCAACTCAATAATAACCTTCTTGTCCTACATATTTAATCTAACTCACACTTCACCCTCCAACGGAGAAATCAAGTCCTAACCTTAAACATTTTTTCTCTCTGAAATTAGTGCACATGAGCACCTACTCTGAGGGCACCACATCACAACCAATGGCAAGCACCATAAAGGATGAAGATTTGGAGAACAACAATGAGAAGACAGCAATGGTGAGGAAGAAGTCAGAAGTAGTTGTGGTGGCAAGTAGTAATGGTCGTCTCGAAATGCTTAGGAGTTTGATGACGAATTTGCAAGTGGTGTTTCTTGGCACTAAGCTGGTTGTGCTTTTTCCAGCAGTCCCTTTGGCTGTTGTTGCAAGTTTCTATGGCTTTGGAAGGGTGAGTGGTATCATTCATGCAAACTATGTTTTCCTGTTTTCAACTCAATTTGCACATATATGTGCTATTTGTAAACCTTTATGTATTTAAATTTTGGTAATATATATCTGAATTTAACTAGATCTGTAATTAAAGTGTCCAAATATCATCATAAAATCCAATTTTCTCTTTGCCACGTAGCCTTGGATTTTTGCTTTCAGCCTCCTTGGACTTGCTCCTCTAGCAGAGCGTGTGAGCTTCCTCACTGAGTAAGTTTTCACAGCACTTCCTTACTCTACAGAATCTCTACACATTTTATAAGTGTTTGTAACACTTTTTTTTCTTTTTGTTACTGTTGAAGGCAAATTGCATATTATACTGGTCCAACAGGTACCATAGTTCAAACTCCTATGTACTACAAATAGAAGAAATTTTACTTTGCATGGTATTGTGTGGTCAAGGAAATTAAGTAACAACTTTGGTTTTGGTTTGTGGGTGTTAATTTAGTTGGAGGGCTTCTGAATGCAACTTGTGGAAATGCAACTGAGATGATCATAGCATTATTAGCACTTCATCAGAACAAAGTGAATGTTGTGAAGTTGTCCCTGCTTGGTTCCATTCTCTCAAACCTTCTCTTGGTTCTTGGCAGTTCACTCCTCTGTGGTGGTTTAGCCAATCTCAAGAGAGAGCAAAGATATGACAGAGTATTCATCACTTCTTAATTTATTATTTTTCTCTATATTAGTTATATTACTAATTAATTTTTATTGAATGATTTTGTAAAAGAAAAAGATTCAACAATATGATTACATAGATCTCTCAAATTTCAAAGTAAATTTGTAAGATTATAAACCTAACATTTGATACATATTCATTTCCAAGCCTTACCCAAAAACATAATTAACACATCTTTACATTGTTTATCTTAATTATTTCCTAACTTTGTTATTTAACTGTTGATGAACAGAAACAGGCTGATGTAAACTCACTGGTTTTGTTGATGGGGTTGCTGTGCCATTTGCTGCCATTGTTGTTCAGATACGCCATAGGAGGAGCCCATCAATCCATAGCCACTCACACTCTTCAGTTGTCCAGAGCAAGCAGTATTCTTATGCTTCTAGCATACCTTGCTTACATCTTCTTCCAATTAAAAACTCACAGAAAATTGTTTGAGGCACAAGAGGTCATCAGTTCTAATTTGCCTTTTACTATTTATTCACACTTCTTTACTTTTTTTCAATTTTACTATATAAAATAGCTACATCATTTCTGTGAATTAAATGTGTATAGTTAATTTAATCAGAAAATAGAAATTAGAGAGGAAGGGTAGCGTAGTTCTTCAATACAATAACTCTGTCCCACATAACTAGTACACTCTGTCTCTTTCTGTAAAAACAGTTTTATGGGATCCATCAAAGTAAATTAGTCTTTTCTATTACATATTAATAAATAAAAAATAATTTCAGTTTTATAAATATCTTATAGCATTAAAAAATTAAAATATATTTATGTAAGAAAAATTAATTTTTCATAAACTTTGTTTATCTCTTTCTACTCAGACAAAAATATTTGACAGGGTTTTGGTTGTTGTACAGGAGGAGGAAGATGAAGAGAAGGCTGTGATAGGATTTTGGAGTGCATTTACGTGGTTGGTGGGTATGACATTGGTCATTTCTGTACTTTCTGAATATGTTGTGGGAACCATAGAGGTATATCTATCTATCTACCTATACATATAAAATATGTAATCATTTATCACCGATAACCTTGATTTTTGAAGGCACGAACCAAGCATATAATAATTTTTTTTATACTTAACCAGGCTGCTTCAGATTCATGGGGCATTTCTGTAAGCTTCATTAGCATAATTTTGCTACCTATAGTTGGAAATGCTGCAGAACATGCTGGTTCAATCATATTTGCTTACAAGAACAAGTTGGTAGGGTTTGTCAATTTATTAAATAAAGGCTTAAGTTTATTAACTGGCTTTAAAATTAATGAAGGGTACTATGTGGTTAATATTATCATGCAGGACATATCTTTGGGTGTTGCTATGGGATCTGCAACTCAAATTTCTATGTTTGTGGTAAGATCTGAATCAGTATTACTATAAAATACTATGATCATGCTTGAAATTAATAAATGCTATGATGATATGCAATGACTGGTAATCAATTTCAGGTTCCATTAAGTGTGGTTGTTGCATGGATAATGGGTATAAAAATGGATTTGGATTTCAGTCTTCTTGAAACTGGGTGTCTTGCTTTTACCATTTTAGTTACAGCCTTCACTTTGCAGGTATACATAATAATATCTGTAAAAAAATATTAATAACATTCTTATTATTGAAAGTTAATAAAAATCACACGATTCAATGGATGGAACTTTTTTTCTTGTAGGATGGAACTTCACACTACATGAAAGGAGTGGTTCTTACTCTGTGTTACATTGTCATTGCTGCATGTTTTTTTGTTCTCGAAACTCCCCTAACAGGTAAGTATGCATATATTGAGTGAAGAGTTTTAAATAAAGTGATTATTGAATTAACATGGTTTATGCTACAGGCCAAAATGCTAGGGCCAATTTTGGAGCTAAACCATCGTTTGAAGCCATCACCACTTAAAAGATGGAAAATTTATGGATGACTAAACCTTGTGTCAGGGATGAACTGCAAAGTTGGCTACTTTTATTTCATTGTGTGCCTTGAGGCTTTGAGCAACATCATGAACTACAATGAGTAGAGAGTAACTTCAATGCTTTATATTATAATTCTTTCTTCATAATAAGGCTTAACAATGAGGTTTTGGGTTTGAAATCTCACCTATGTACTTTTCATTTGTTTTAACCTTCCCTTCTTATTCTTACCCTTCATAGATATCATCATCATCTTCCATATGCATGTACTTGATTCTGCTGCTTCACTTTTCTTTACCAATGAATAAGAATTTCTTTTTTAAGATATATGTAAACACATTGACATAATTTGGTTTTAAAGTTACAATCTTTACGAAATATTTTTTTCTTCTAATTTTCAACTATATGAAAATACATTATTCTTCGATTATTATATTGACTGTTATTTTCCTAAAAGATAATTTAGGGAGTGGCATAATTTATTCGAACTAAATTGATTTTCGAAATATAATTAATAATATTTTTAATAAAAAGAATACTATTATACCAATTATTAATGCAAATTGTGAATTTTCTTAAAATAAATATTGAACTTATATATATTTTGGTGTGTTTTTAATAGTTTGTATAAAATTCTGTCAATAAAATAATATTTAATTTTTAGTAAACACACTAAATTCCCGAACATACTATTTTTTTTTCAAAGTCGTTTCTAATTTTATCAAATATTATTTCAATTATTTATCTGAATAATATATTATAGTATTTTTTTTGTTCTAAGTAAGTTATGGGGAACAACAATATATTAACTCCAATCAGTGTTTGAATTCATTAAAGGTACACATTAGATTGACTAAATTTTATGAAGTTCATTTTCCATATAATATGTAACGAATCTCTTGTTAAATATATACTTGCAAAAATTATTATAACAAAATTTAGATAAAAATTTATTTTCTAACTATTTTTAATGAATATATCTTATTTGTTGAACTTTAATTTATATTTAACAATATATGATTATTTTATAAAATGTAATTACTCTGCTATTAAATATATACTATCAAAAGTTATCAGAATTTTTTGGATCAAAAATCAATTTTTAGCTATTTTTAATGAATATACCAGTATGTTAAACCCTAGTTTATATCTAATAATATATGATTATTATTAGAAATTTAACTAAATATATCAGAAAGAAATTTAAATCAAAATTTAATTTCTATTTAATTTTAATAAATATATCATATTTGTTGAACCTTAGTTTATATCTAATAATATATCACGAAATGTACAGCTTTCTTATCAAATATACATTACCAAAATTTATAAAAAAATTAGATAAAAAAATCAATTTATTTTTAATAAATATGTATTGTCCATTGAACCCTACTTTATATAATAATGTATGACTATTTTATGAAATAGTTAATATAATATGTACGAAAAATTATGTTAAGAGTTTTTATATTATTAATAGAAACATTTTTGTACGGTAAATTAGTTAAAAATCAATTTATATAATAATAATAATAATAATAATAATAATAAAATTTAACATAAAAACATTTAAATTAACAATATATTTTTATCTTTTATATAATAAAAGATGAGTTTAATTAATAAATTCCCAGGTAAATTTTTTTGCATGTTGTACACGTTAATATATCCACGACTTCTGATAGCTCACTACAAAAAAAAACACATTTAGCCACCGAAATTAGCGACCAAATTTTTTCGGTCGCAATTAGCGACCGATTTAGCGACCGATTTAATTTTAGTCGCATTTAGAGACCGATTTAGCGACCACTTTAATTCGGTCGCCATTAGCGACCGATTTAGCGACCAAAATATGATTTGGTTTTCACTCCTTTATTTAGCGACCGAAATAGCGACCAATATTTGTGTGTCGCAAAATTTCAGTCGCTAAATCGGTGGCTATTTCATACATAAATAAAGAAATCATTTAGCGACTGATTTAGCGACGGAATTACACATTGAAATAGCGACCGAATTAAAATCGGTCGCTAATGAGAAAATAATACATAATTATATCTGATTTTTGCAATATCGCTCAAGCGAAAATAACGTCGCTCGAGCGACACCACCTGCTAATTCGAAAATTAAGTTTAAAGATCTGTTCTTGAATCACAAAGCAATCAATCAAAATAAGCACAGCAACTGAATTTAAATGAGAGAAAGGTTAAGGAAGATATCACCGGTATTTTATACTGGTTCACCCAATACCAAGGCTACGTCCAGTCTCCAGCCAAATTCTAGCTGGGTTCCACTAGATTAAATGTTTTACAGATTCAACAATCTTACACCTAATCTAACACAAGAACCAAATTCCAGTTCCTGCACTTAACCTTTCCACCAAGAACCAAATTCCAGCTCTTGATAACCTCTACAACCAAATTCCAGTTGCAGAGAAACCAGTGCCCAAATTCCAGGCACCAAACCTTTCACCAAGAACCAAATTCCAGTTCTTGATAACCTCCACAACCAACTTCCAGCTGCAGAGAAACTTGTGCCCAAATTCCAGGTACAACACAATACAAAAGAATGAAAAAGAATTTACAAAGAAGAAACTAGAAAGCTCAAACCAGTTTATCCAAATCTGCTGAGAGTTTCTTCTTCACAAGAATGCAAGTTGCCTCAAGAAAGATTTTCAAAAGAACTTCTAAAAACTGTTGCGAATCTTTCTTGAAAAAGGATGCTAAAGATTACTTGAATGATTGCTTAGGATTTGTGAAAACTGATGTTCAAATGTATGTTTAAAAAGTTCAAGCAAAACTGTTTTTAAAGAGAAATTTCAAAAACTGCTGCATTAATTAATCTGTTGAAAGTTTGTTTTAATCTGTTGAAATAGCCGTTTCAATCTGTTAAAAGTCCTTTCAATCCATTTATGCGTTCTTGATTCTTTAACAAAATTGTTTTAGCTGATACTGCAACGGTTATATCAATTAAAACACTTTACAAAACTTTTCTAAGTTTGATTCAATCGATTGTTTCGTGTTTTAATCGATTGATATACTGCAAAACTTTCTTATAAAATTTTCAAGTTATTTTAACTGATAAAAAGAAGTTTTAATCGATTAAAACTCTGTACAAAATTTTTCCAAGTTGTTTTAATCGGTTGAAACGCGTTTTAATCGATTTAAACTCTGTACAAAAATATTAAAAGTTATTTTAATCGATTGAAATGCGTTTTAATCGATTGAAACTCTGCACAAAATTTTTTCAAGTTGTTTTAATCGATTGAAATGCGTTTTAATCGATTGAAACAGATCTGATCGGTCATAATTCAATTCTGATCGATCATAATCGCTATCTAAAGTGTATGTTAGATAGCGGTTCCACCTTAACCGCTATCTAAAGTGTATGTTAGATAGCGGTTAAGGTTTAACCGCTATTATAAGTGGTTTTTAATAGCGTATCATATACAACAAGATTTTGAGATTCTGATCGATCAGATTTTCAAAATGATCGATCATATCTGCTAATTTTTTCAAAGAATTAATTATAATCGATTAGTTTTGTAAATTATTGGTTAGAATTGATTAGTTTTTCAAATAATAGATTAGAATTGATTAATTTCTGAAATATATATTCAAAAATTATAATTAAAAATATAGATTATTTAAGAATATTAACTATTGTAAAGATAAAGTTGAACATGGGAGGAGATGAGGATGATAATATAATGATAGAAGTTACAAAAATGTAGAATTGAGAAGTTTGAATAAAAAAACTAAGCAAATAGAGATTTGATTACACTTTTAATAAATTGAAGATAATATTAGTCTTGATTTTTATTTTTAACTATTTATTTTAATTATTTAAAACAGAGAAACTATAATTTGACTTTCTAAATACTCTTTTTTATTATTTTTTTTCCTAATTTTTGATAAAGTTAATTTTAATATTTAAAACTATTTAACATTTTGAATTCTGAAAGGTTTTCTCTAATAGCAAATTTAAAAACATAATATTCAAAAAAATAGTTTAAGATTGTGAATTCTCGGGTTGTGTTTCGCTTGAGCGAGACTACTCTCGCTCGAGCGAACTTCGATCTGATCGATCATAATTTGAAATGATCGATCATAATTGAGAGGATATAATAGTTGTGCCACTATAACCGCTATCTCAAGTGTATATTAGATAGCGGTTATGGTTTAACCGCTATTAAAAGTGGTTTTAATAAGCGTTCCACTGGAACCGCTATTACATACAACAAGATTTTACCATTCTGATCGATCAGATTTTCAAAATGATCGATCATATTTGATAATTTTTTCAAAGAATTAATTATAATCGATTAATTTTCTAAATTATTGATTAAAATTGATTAGTTTTTCAAATAATAGATTAGAATTGATTAATTTCTGAAATATATATTCAAAAATTATAATTAAAAATATACATTATTTAAGAATATTAACTATTGTAAAGATAAAGTTGAACATGGGAGGAGATGAGGATGATAATATAATGATAGAAGTTACAAAAATGTAGAATTGAGAAGTTTGAAACAAAAAAATTTAAGAAAATAGAGATTTAATTACACTTTTAATAAGATCACAAAATGTAAATTAAAATGTAATTGATGCTATTTTAATAAGATCACACTTTTAATAAGATTTAATTACATTTTTAATAAGATCTAATGTTATTGATGCTAATTTTAAGAAGATCACAAAATGTAAATTAAAATAATTACAATATAATTTTCTACTTTGAGAATGAACAATATAATTAAACTCAAATTTGAGAATATTATAATACATTTTTGAACTCTTTTGGATTAATTTTTTTTCCTAATTTTTGATAAAGTTAATTTTAATATTTAAAACTATTTAACATTTTGAATTCTGAAAGGTTTTCTCTAATAACAAATTTAAAAACATAATATTCAAAAAAATAGTTAATATAATTGAGTATATTAGATAGCGGCTGAGGTTTAACCGCTATTAGAAGTTGCAATTTAAGAGCGGTTCCAGTGGAACCGCTATCATACACAACCATATTTTAAGATTGTGAAGTCTCGGGTTGTATTTCGCTTGAGCGACATTGTACTCGCTCGAGCGACATCCGATTCTAACATGAGTCTCCTATGTTACATTATCCGGCTAACTTTCATCGACGTTTGCGTAGGTCAAAATTCGCTCAAGCGACAGTAATATCGCTCGAGCGACGGGACCTGCACAAAATTGGCCTTCTCGGGTTGGATTTCGCTTGAGCGACACTACTCTCGCTCGAGCGACGCTACCTGCACAAAATTGGCCTTCTCGGGTGATTTTTCATTTGAGCGACACTGTCTCGCTCGAGCGACATCCACATTTTTTGGTTATGATCGATTACATTTTCAAATGATCGATCATATTTGAGAATATATAATAGCGGTTAAGATGTAACCGCTATTAGATGTGCTATATAATAGCGGTTAAGATTTAACCGCTATTAGAAGTGTTATTATAATAGCGGTTAAGATTTAACCGCTATCATATACAACCACATTTTTCAATTCCCTATCTCGCGCAACTTATCTCCAAATAACCCTAACTCTCGCGCCTCACTCACCCATTCCCTATCTAGCCCCCTCACTGCTCCCCCCAAGTTAGCCCTCACCCTAATCCAACCTCCACCAAAGCTCCTCGTCACCCTTTGAGCCACCGCGCCACCCTGTGAGCCACCGCGCCACACCTCTGTTCTGAAGCTCCTCCGCACCCTCTGCCACCGCGCCACACCTCTGTTCTTAACCTAATCCAACCAAGGTTTGGCTTGTTTGAATGCATATACTGTTATTCTCTTGCATTGTGAATAATATAGGAGAGATACTTTTGACAGAATTTCTTTATCTGTTTATTGTAGGTGGATTTGTGAAGTGGATAGGTTCTTCGATCCCTCTTACTGCGGATTTGGTGGTGCTTGACGGACCAATTTGGGAACTACTCGAGACCGTACGCCTCAGGTTAACCATTTATAATTTGTTTCACTTATCTCGTTGCATCTTAGTGAAAAGAAATTTCATAATTATTGGGTTTACTTACACAATTATTTGGTGGTCTCGTATCATACGTATCGCATAAGTAAGTGGATAAATACCTTGGAAAAAATGTATTAGAAAAACGTAAGTATTGCATCACATGAAGTGAATAATGCAGTTTCACTTATGCTGATTGTTGTAGTTAATTTGCAAGAATAGAAAAACATAAGTAGTGCATCGCATAAAGTGAATAATGCAGTTTCACTTATGCTGATTGTTGTAGTTAATTTGTAAGAATAGAAAAACATAAGTAGTGTTTCACATAAAGTGAATAATGCAGTTTCACTTATGCTGATTGTTGTAGTTAGTTTGCAAGAATGGAGATACATTGGACTTACATTGGACTTACATTGGAGTTCTCCAGATTTCCAAAACAAGAGTGTCATTGCCAAGGCTAATCGAGCTGTTGATAAGGGTGCCTCAGCTTACTGTGGGGGTTCCATATCTACTGCAGCTCACTTTGAGAAGATGGTAAGTTTATTATATTTTTATATAAGTAATTTAATACAATATATTACACTTTAGGTAATGAATTTTGTCTCATTTTAATGTGTAGACTACTGGAGTTTCAACGGGAACCAACCGTTTGGGAGGTTGTTGAGAGGACAAAGAAATTAAAGACTGGACAATGGGTCAATGAAAAAACTCGTTATCTTGCTGTATGTTTAACATCTAAGTTATAGTTTATTATTCAATATATGTTTTCTTCATAATAATTATATTTTACTTCATTTTTAGGAACAATATATGCAACGCAGAGAAGAAGTCCATCAACAAAACTTGCGTGAAGGCTCATCTTCACAAGAGTCTCCTATTGTCTCTGCTGATGATAATCAAATATACATTTCAGTTGTTGGAGGTGAAAATAAAAAGGGAAATGTGTATGGACTTGGTACATTGAGTAAAAAGTTCACTACTACATCGAGTTCTCAATCTTCTACTCAAACTGCAAGTACTTCATCAAATTGAACAAATGCGTGAGATTATTGAAAAGTTAAATGCCGAATTGGTGGCAAAGCATAATAAGGAGAAGACACTTGAAGAAGAGATGCAGGAGTTGAGGAACAACCAACGCCAACAAGATGAGCAGATGAAGCTTATTTTACAACATATTCAAATGAATAGTCATCCTACTACAAGTCAACATGACACTAGTCAACATGACACTGACAATATACCAGAGGACTAATTTTCATTTATGTTATGTTTGAATGAATTATGTTATGTTATGTTATGTTTGAATGAATTATGTTTGAATGAATTATGTTATGTTTGAATGAATTATGTTATGTTATGTTATGTTATCTTAAGTTTTCATTTATGTTATGTTTGAATGAATTAAGCAGGTACAAATTTTATGATTTGAATAATTTGACTTTAGTTCTTAAGTTTTCATTTGTGTTATGTTTGGATGAATTAAACAGGTATAAATTTTGTCAAATTGGATATACAAAATTTTAAATGAAAATTTTCAGATTTGGTTAGATTAGCGATCGAATTTTTGGTCGCTACAAATTTATTATAATATACAAATTTAGCTGACCGATTTAATTTATTCTTTAAATAATTCAATTAATATATTAGCGATCGATTATATCCGTCGCTATTATTTTTAACTTGGTCTCCAATTTAGCGACCAATTTAGCGATCGATTTTAATTATTATTTAAATAATTATATTAATATATTAGCGATCGAATAAATCGGTCGCTATTCTTTAAAATTTTACCACTGATTTAGCGACCGATTTAGCGACCAATTTATTATATTATTTTCGGTCGCTATTTTGGTCCCCAAAGAATAAGTGACCAAATTAATTAGCGACCACTTTAGCGACCACTTGATCGGTCGCTATTTAGCGACCAATCTGTAATCGGTCGCTAACGAATTAGCGACTTGCCCTTTTGCGACCAACCATTTCGGTCGCTAATTTCGGTCGCTAACAGATTAGCGATCGATTTTTAGCCATTAGCGACCGATTTTTTCGGTCGCTAAATCCGTTTTTTCTTGTAGTGGCCGTAATTAAATTTGACAAATTTAATTGCTACGTATTATGATTTGTAAATAAATGATACCATAAAACTGCATTATTTATATTTGAATTGACTTAAATTAATTTGGATTTAAAATCGATATCAGAAAAAAAAATACACCAGGTTTAAAATGGGTATCAAGCCATCATATAAAACTCCAAACTATATTTTTTAGAAAATATGAATTCTTATTTAAAATCCAATCTAGTTATCTGGATTTAGATCTACAAAAATTTAAACTGTTTTCTAGTAACAAATATAGACGTCCTAAAATTTCTTCTATTATTAAATCCTAAAATTTCTTTTAAACAATCTCTTGCATTGAATTCCTTGATTATTAAGATAATATCTTTACAATAAGTTTAGAGAACTTCAACTAATTATAATATCAAATCTATTCTTATTTCTAGTCTATTCAATATTATTAGATCATTTGATTAAAATCAAATCTAAATTCAATTTTTCAATATAAATCCAAATTAAAAATTAAATGATGAATAGTCAAGCCATTTTAAGTATAATATCACTGAATATTATATATATAAAAGTTGATAAATTACATTCCATCTTAATACAATATTACGACGAGAATAGATATATAATTAGATGTAAAAGTTAAGAAATATATTTTGAATTTTCTTTGCTTCGTTTGATTCACTTATTCTTCCTTTTTTTTTCTCTTGTTTTCTCTTGTGATTTTTGTTTTCTCCTTGGTCAAATGATTCCAAAAGCTTAGGTCTTACTATTTATATGATTTCTATTTTAATAAATTCTCGCTGAAACTAACATTTTTTTTCTCAGAACTTCATGTCAAAAAAACATAATTTCTCTCCAACGAGGGTTTTATCGCTCGAACAAAATTGGACTCGAAAGTCATCTTAATTGTAGCTTTTTTCGATCAAGCGAGCTCTCCTACCCTGTTGGCCTCTACTTGGTTATGAATTCAATTTTTCTATTTTTCTGATTTTCTTTTCTTAATTATTTCTTTCTAATTTTTGTATTTATTCTTGCATAAAAAAATATAAAATAATTATTCTAAATTGAGAGAATTTCTTATAAAAATTAAGTCACAACATTTTATTAATGTCCATCACAAATTCACTCACTCACAATGCCTTAGTAAAATAAAAACAAAAGATAAACTAGAGAATAATAGAGCCTAAAACTATAGAGAATAATAAAAGAGAACTTGATTAGAGTCTTTATTCATAAAAGCTTAATTCCTGATTACCTTCAAATATTTCTTTTTGATATATAATTTAAAGATATAATTATTGGAGGTTTCTTAAACTATTTTTCATGTTCAGAGAAAAAAATCATTATAATAATATATTATATAATATATTTTACTTATTTCTTAATAAGTTAAAAAATAATTTGTTTATCTTATTGAAATAAATAGTAAAATCTGTTACATATGATTAATTTGACTTGTATATTCGATATTTTTGCTTTTTACGTTTCTGAACACGTTTTTTAATGGTAATTTAATTAAGAAATTATCTACTATTTATTTTTAGTCCATTGCAATAAGTTTTTAAAGAGTAATTATGAACATCCTTTAAAAAAAAAAAAAAAATTAACACCCACGTTATGTTATATTAATAGAATAAGAAAAATAATAATTAAAAATAAAATAAAAGATTACTATTTGGTTGTATATTTAAAAATCCTGAATCGTTTTTAAACCTGGTTGCAAAACATTGCAAACAACCGAAGTGATTATCGGGAGGAAAAAACTAAAGAAAAAAAGTTGGTAGAGAAAGGTGATAAACTCGTGTGGTGTGCAGGAGAAAGAGAAAAAGAAAATGGTTGAAAATGCTTATGAAATAGCGTTTGGATGCAAAATCAATTGAATGGAATGGAAGCACCTCACCCTGCTTGAAGGCATGGAAGCGTGTGTCTTAGTACAATATACTGATGAAATATTAACATTCTAATTTTTTTACATCTTTCTTTCCTTCCTATCAAAAAACACCAAATTTATATGGCTTCAGAATTGGAATTCCTCTATTAACAAAAGAAAAAGAAAAACCTCATCTGCAGATCAAATGACATTTTATTGAATAGAGATCCCGTGGCACTTATAAGCACCAATATGAGGTATTTGGAGCTAGCATCCACCGTCAGAATTATCTACCTACTGTGATGTTAAAGAGCTGCTTAATAAACGCCTCTCATCTTTTGGACATAAATCCAGTTATCTCTTTTGGAAATTCAAGACTTTGACTGATACAGCGAAAGAACCAAAGAAGAGAATAATAAATCCCAGAAGCACAATCACTGAAAGGCCAACAGCTGAAAATCCGTTGATTTCAGATTCGAATCCAAGACTAGCGGCTAAATACTCTTTCACAGTGCCCTCAAATCCAGGTCCCATTATTTTGGTTTCCACGTCACCAAGCTGAGACGTTATAATACCACGTAACGTCCATGCAATCGGGCAGATATAATAGAACCATATCCACCACCCAGGAATATACTGAGACATTGTAACGAGTGTAGAGACATTAGAATCCAAGAGAGAAACCACAACTTTTCATGTTTAAAAGAGACATGAAACTACTTGTATTTTAGCTGCAAAGATTCATTTCTCTATTTCTTTCTGGAATAGTACATGTAGAACATGCATATGGAAATCAATAGACAACTGCTCTCAACAACAAAACATATATACAGAAAACATTTTACCAATTATTGCATTAACAGAATCCAATTATACTGCAGTATATCAACTACATAGTTCTGGGTTAAAAGAGCAAAAGTTAAACCCGGGGGGAAGGGATATATAACCGAAACTAGCTAAATGTTCTGCAAGTATGACAATTACTCACCGTTTTTGGAATGAGAAAACCTGAAAGAAGATTCCACAGGGAGTAAAATGCTGAAGAAATAACAGCTGCTAGATGTTGTGAAGGTGTAAGACCAACGGCCATCATGCCGTAAAAGGTGAAGTAGGTGAACGTTAGGAACATGAACACGAGATAGAGAAAAAACTTTGCTGCAATAAATAAAAAGTTATCCAGTTAACGATAGATTATATTCACATTTAACATCTAAAACCATTTCCGTCTTCTGTGTTTCTCTTTTAAAGAAGACACAGATAAAAAATAAAATCGCTAATGTATATATAACAAAATTTAATATAAAAATGTCATTTCCCAGGAAAATTATTCGCATATTCACGTTAAATTGATATTGGAAAAATAAATAGTAAATATAAATGAAACTACTACCAAAGGTAAAATTCAACAATCAGATATTTAACCAAAATAAAAAGCCAATCCTTGCTTTTATTTTTTATACTTCATAATACTGTTATTTATGAATTGGAGGTCAAATGATAGTTAGCATCAATTATCTATTTAATTAATGAATCTTATTGTTTAGCTCGCGTTTAAGTACTTTAATCTGCCATCTTATTAGATCAAAACCAATGACATTTATGAAATGGCTTACGAAATACATTAGGTTTCAAAATGTAAAAGTACTGCCAAATTTTTTGAAACCATGTATGAAAACATATTCACAATTTATGAATGGAACTGGGTCCAGTGAAGATTTCACTTTTGTCAATAATCCATCTATGGATGCCAACGAGAACATCAAAAGAACCATGTATCATGACTCGAAGGTAAACAATTAAATTAAGAATTTCAGCACAATATAAGATCGATTTTAGGTGGAAGGAGGGTTGATGGTCCCTGTTTGTACCACGAAATTGCGAGTGGATTCCAAGTTATGTAAAGCAAATAGCTATCTACAAAAGGAAAGTTGAAAAATTACCAGGTGTCCTTTCAAAATTGATCATGAAATATGTGATTATACCAAATACTATTGTCTGAACAGCAATGTATGGTACCTCTATTAGCCCCTGTCAATCGTATTAAGCAATTACTACGAGCACTGTGCACAACACATATAAACAAGGCTTTAATTTTCAAAAGACTGACCTGGGCTGCCGCATAAGCTATTGGAGAATACATACCAGCAGCTTTCTCTCTGTAAAACACTGTCCTTTCTATTGATACAATTGGCTGTACAGAAGAAGAGTTGTTTACCCCAAGAAACATGCATGCAGAATAAAGAGCTCCCATAACCACCATCAGCTCTTGAGGTGATTCCCTGCAGAATAATAATGGCAACTGTTTAATCAGTACAGGGGTTTAGAGACTAATGGTTTATATCTTAGACCTCATAAAATTAGTTTAAGGTGATAATGATTCTCAATTTATCTTTTTTTTTTTTTTTTTTTCAGTTGTATCACGTGCTAACGTGAGATTTGAATTTAGGATAGACTATCATATTATTTTAAAATTCAGGTTAGGTTTAACTCATTATTAGAAATTCAACTTGTAAAATAAAAAATATTTTCATTTATTTATTTCTATTTAGCGTATTACTTAAGTTTTTTTTTCAATATTATAAATAAACTTTTTATATATATATATATATATATATATATATATATATATATATATATATATATATTTCATTAAGAAGAAATTTCCAATCCCTTAGAAAAATCCGATTTAAATATTTGAAGGATAACCTCGCGGAGTCAATCATGTGTGATTTTGTTTTCATCGTTTAAATTAAAAGATCCAAGGAAATAATCATTTCATCAAATCGGAGTCTTGTCTATTTAAGCAGTTCCATATTATTTTCTTAAGATCTACGAACAATCATTTTCTTTATATATCTATCCTACAACTCATTTTAATAACATAATAATTATATTATTAAAATGAGTTCTAAAATAAATGTAAATACAGAAAGGGTTCTCTTTATGTTATTTTTGTTTTTTTATTTAACTTAATGTTATATTTTAATACAATTCCCTTTACAACAAATGATAACATAAAAGAGCGGTTACCTTTTTGAGCCAACATCCCAAAATACGGAACCAAATATCACAGCACTTATTGTGGTGAAGTATAACCTCATTGCATTATACGATGGACTTCTCCAGTACACAAGGTTTTGTTTCCATAAGCATTGTAAAAATTGGGAAAACAGGTTTTGTGAATATACGGTATCAAACTTCAGTGGATGAGAGCCTGGAGGAGGATGTCCAAATTGCACGATAGAAGACTCCACCCCCCTGAGAAAAATATTAAACAGTTTAATCATTCATCTAAAACGAAATCTTTCTATTCCAACATCATGGTTTTGTTCCCTTTCAAGAAGAAGGCCATTTTATATCATCTCTCTCCAACCTAATCTTAAAAAGAAAAAAAAAAAAAAAGGAAGGAAAATCGACTTCAGCAATAGCATGTAAGAAAATATAAATTAGATGCACCTGAATTGGTTCGAATTCTTGTAAAGTTCTGCAAAATCTACATTAAGTTTCTCTTCAGTAGCAGGTGTAGTAACCTCAAGCACCCAGGTAGCCGGATTGTAACCATTTGGAATGGGGGGAATTCCATTGAATCCCTGCAGAGCGGATAGGAAAACAACCACAAACCAAAAATATCAAGAACTAACGAAGCACACTTGCATCTTGACATTTGTATAACAAAGAAATCCAACATAAAGAAAGAAGGAAGAAGAACAATTAGGCCGAGGCATTCTAGTCGCATACTCATTTTCGTGGATATCTTGGGTAATTAGAAATACCAGATAAGATGAAGAGCTAATCAAGATTGAAAAAGATTCCGTAATTTTTTTTTTTCCTTTTCTTCTTCGTCTCATATACAATAGATATAATCCCGTCAATTAATATGAGTGGCGGAATTTCAACTAAAATTTTGGAGGAGCCACAATTTTTTTCTAAACAAAATTAATATTTATATTTCTCACCGATTAAATTAACACTTTCCTTTTCTCTTCGGCCACTTATAATAAGATCCGCTTATGATTTTAGTATATAGTCTTACCTCTACTCGTGACTCCTCCTTTTATATATTATTATTATTAATAAGTTACGAAGTGAATATATTTTATAAAAGATGTTAAAATATAATTTTTCTTAAATTAAATAAAACCTACAAGAAGTACCAAGAAGAATCTTCAAACATAGTACAAGTGTAAAAATTGTAAGTATAAGCATAATAACATGAAGAATTTTGTACTCATACAAGAAAAACCTTATTTCTTATTGTATTAATAAAGAATAGAGTGTATGACGGAAAAGTGGATGCTTTCATTTGGATTTGGACAAGAGCAACGATAATATACGCCCACATTTTTAGCAACAATAATAATAATAATAATACAGAACTAAATTCCAACTTCACCTGAAAGTAGTCTATCATTATCTGTGACTGCACACCAAGCTTTCCCCCATATATTACTCGTCCGCCTCGTTTCATAAGAAGTAACTGGGTAGGGCAAAAACAAAGCATTAGACTCTGACAAAGGAAAAAACTGTAATTAGACTATATCATCATCGAATAAGTATGAAAAGAAAAAGACTAACATCATCAAATGCTTCAAATATATCAATACTTGGCTGATGTATGGTACAAACCACAGTTCTACCAGTATCAACAGTATTTCGAACAGCTCTCATTACAATAGCTGCTGCACGTGCATCAAGTCCAGAAGTAGGCTCATCCATAAAAATAATGGAAGGGTTTGCTACAAGCTCCACTGCTATTGTTAATCGCTTTCTCTGCTCTGTTGATAAGCCAGAACTACCTGGCATACCGACCAAAGCATTTCTCAAAGCATCAAGCTCAACGAGTTTCATCACTTGTTCAACAAACTCCTGTAGAATAGTTCAGTGAATTAAAAGTTTGGAAATAATTCATCACGATAAGATATACAATGTGTCATGAAAGAACTTACAAGTCTTTTAGCAACTACAACTTCCTTTGGAAGACGAAGAGCTGAAGAAAACAATAGTGACTCCTCAACTGTTACTTGAGGAGAATGTATATCATTTTGTTCAACATATCCTGATATTCTGGCAAATGTTCGTTGCTCTTTAGGGTAACCCGAAATTTTAATGTCCCCTTCTATGTACCCTCCAGTTTTCCTACCAGCCAGTACGTCCATTAGAGTGGTCTTTCCAGCTCCACTAGAGCCCACTAATGCTGTAAGAACACCAGGTGAGAAAACGCCGCTCACGTTTGTCAAGAGCTGCAACCGAGTTTCAGGTACGCCTTGCTTGCTTATCTCCTGTAAAAAAAAAAAAAAGACGGACAAAACTTCTTTTAGAACTAGTTAATGGAAATGAGATCTCTCCTAAATTTTATGGAGTGTACGCCACCATATAGCATAGTGCATCAGTTGATAAAATTAGAAATTGTCAAATTACAAATCCCCACCTTTGGCATATCGACAAAATAATTGACATTATGGAATGTCATTGTCAGCGGTTGAAATGGAAGAATCATTCCTTTCTTATTATTGTCCTCTCTCGCGGATTTGGCACGGGTACTCATTTCATAGACCTGATTACTGCCTGAAGAACCACGTAATGGATAGTGAGACATTTTTGGTCAATAATATTTAATACATTATCAATCTTTGAATCTCTGGACAATTATTCATGCACAGTTTGGCGGATCGTTACCATCTTTGGAATAACTCTTTTCCGAATCATCGTCATTAGGAATGACCGTTCGTGCTTTTTGTATTGCTTCATTAAAAAGTAATAGGACAGAGAAGAAAAGGTGGATTAAATGAAAATAACATAAAATATTTATGAATGAAGAAATTCCCGCCCAAAGTGAATAGTAATCAAATTTCAAGTTAGAAAACATGCTTTTAAATGGAAAAATATTGGGAAATATTATTCAGAACTTACGATTCAGAAAGGTCAAGGCCACCGTGACCATGTTGTTGAAAAAAAGTGCGTAGACAAGTAAAACTGCAATACCAATCCAATACCAGTAGTCAACAGTTGGTAGGTTGTTTGAGACGAGGACACTGTAACCAACTGTGCTCTCCCCAGTTTGGGATTTCTGCAGATAGTTAACTCTGTGAACCATTTATATATTCTATAAAGGCTTCCTCAATAAAAGATTACATAAGATGTTCCACACCTTCAGTTTATGATTTTGATGAGTTGACTCGAGGTTATTTAAGTCACTACAACCTCGTGATCAAAAGTTTACCTTGTTCCACTCATTCTTCGTAATTAAATCAAGTTTTAATACAAGTTAATGAAGTCCTATGCCTTTATCGTGCTTAACAGCAGCCCATAAAGCTATTGTGTGAGCAGGTTCTAGACATAAAAAACAATTCTTCACATGTTTAACTCTTGAGGTTGGGTCAACACATAATTCAAAAGGTAAAACCAACAATACCTTCATCCATCTTGTAGCAGTAAATTCATTAACTGTAATAGCCCGTTGTCCATAGGTAAGGGGTGACAACCAGTAGCCCCAAATCCACCATGGTTTAATCATTGCTGAAGTAATGAGAGCCAAATCACTACCAATAGCCATATTGTTAACTAGATCTTTAAAGTGCAATTTACAGTGCTGCCTACCTTTAGGTAATATAAATCCTCCAAGTAAGAATACAACAAGTAGTGAAGCTGATCCATATGTATTGGCAAGGACCATATCTCGTGCAACAGCTGCCATCATACGGAAGAGACCTAATGCCATTTGATGCATTAAAAAAAGTAAAAGCATGTAGCGAAAAAACCTGAAATATTTAACAAAATCCAATGATTACGATGGCCAAAAAGAAAATATGCATCATAAAGATTTAATAAAATTAAGATACCTTCCCGCTGATGGAGCAAACCCGACACTGTAGTATACAACAACAGTCCATATAACAGCCTCAACAACGGAATAGGGTACACGGAGAACCCAACTGGTAAGAGACCACGCCCATGCAGGATAGAACAAATTATCCCTTTGCTTATAAAATACTGGAAGCCGACTTATTAGAAGAGGTAGCTCAGAAAACCCATTAAACATCATGTGAACCATTCCAAAAAATAAAGCAGAAAGATAAAGACGTCCGTAAACCTCATCTGTGGGATGTAACCTTGTCCGCAGGAATACAGTACATGTGACAAATCCTACAAAAGCAACCTTTGGCAGCAAAAAAAATAAATGTAAATACATAAAAATAGTTAAAAGAAATTAAAGAAAATATTGAAAACTTGCAAATATTATAAAGTTTAATTTTATTCAGTATAACAAATACCAACCAATTAAAATTAAAATTAATATATTTTTAAATAATTATTATAGAAACTAACTAACTATTGTAGACACCAGCTTATTATTAGATGCAAACATAAAAATTATATATATATATATATATATATAAATTAATTCTTGTATTTGACATATGCACACAAAGGCAATTAAAGCGAATATAGCTCATCAAAATATTTTAAATATTATTTCTTTATATTTTAAAACAATAAATAAATATAAATAAGATTATGTGTTTTTAATTATTATAAAAATACAAATAAAAAGTTATGTTCTTATATTGAACATATCCTAAATTTTTGTTTTATTTTTTATGTTCCTTAATAGTACTGTAAAATGAAAATGATTTTGATTATAACGCATTCCTTTTAATCCTTATGACAACAAAATTATTTTAAATATAGATATTATATATATATATATATATATATATATATATATATATATATATATATATATATATATATATATATATATATATATGCAAACTAAACAAGTAGTTAAAAAAGGTATTTGATGTTTTGGGTTTAGATTCTAAATATACCTTATTATACGATTTTCAATTAATAGTCTGCACCAAAATAAGAATTATAGAAATCTTTCCTATTCAAGAATGAAGAAGAGAAGGAATTCAACTAGTTAGTTAAACATGATAATCGAATGTTCAACGGTACCTGGCAGGTTCTAAAAATATAAAGAAAGCTATGCCTTTTGATCAAAAGGAGTTCTCGTGCAAAGCAAGCTTTGGCAGTATCCCATCTTGGCACCGCATATTTACTTCTAGCCAAAGCTGAAGGATGAGATTTTGATCTATCATAGGAATGGCTTTGCATGGATTCCATATACCTTCCAAATTTGGAATTTTTAAAGGCTAGTGCAATATCAGGAACTGAGACGAACGTATATGGTTTTGAAGGATCAGCCCAGTATTGCTCTTGATCTTTTTTAGAGGTAACCTGACAAAAGAAAAGAAAGTAATCGAGTAACAGTTAAGGGATGCGTTTAATTGATCCTGAAAATATGTCGAGAAGATATACCTCCTGGAGAAAGTCAGCGATCCCCTTACGAGGTGGAATTTGAAAGCCTAACGACTGAAAAAACTCGAGCACGTCTTCTCGAGGGCCTTCATACACCACGTACCCTTCTGATAGAAGCACCAGATCATCAAATAGCTCAAATGTTTCAGGAGCTGGTTGAAGGAGAGCCATGAGTACTGTAGCATCCATTTGATGAACAAAATTCTTTATGCATCTTACTATCTGGAACGTAGTAGAGCTATCAAGACCAGTTGATATTTCATCCATAAATAGTGTTTTTCTTGGACCAACAATCATTTCTCCTAAAAGATGCAATACAAGAAGTCATTAGTTTGCTGCAAATGCACCGACTTAAATCAGAGTTATCACTGTGTTTGTTGTGCTCTATTACAAATGCAGATAAAACCAATGATTTTAAAATTATATCTACATGCCTCAGGTTTAAAAGTTCAGCAACAAAGTTAAACATAAATAAATAAAATTTAATAAAATAATGGTTTTATAGTATGATAATAATATATAATAAATTTCTTAATAATATTTAAATAATAATAATAACTATTATTATTATTATTATTATTATTATTATTATTATCAATGTTAATGTAAATTATAATAAAAAATGTAAATATAAAATATATTAAAAAATTAAAATAATAATAGTTGAAATAAAATAAAATATAATTAAATAATTATTATTTAAATTAATATAATTATTATTTAAAATTAATATAATTAATATAAAATATAAAAAATATATTAAAAAAATAATCTTTAAATTTTATTTTTATCACAATCAATTCGATAAAAAATTTAATCGAATTTTTTAATTTTATATTAATTTAGTTATTTAAAAAATGATATATTAATTTCTAGACCCATTTTTTATTAAACAGATTGAATCTAATTTTTAAAACAATGATTAAAAAATCATAAAACATTTAGACTATGGAGAAACTCTTGTGAATCTAGAAGCGACCTACTAACTAGTAACAATTAATGCTATATTAACAAAATGAAGCATACGCCTCAAATTTTGCAAACCCTTCTCCGACACCCATCTAAAAAGCAAGAAACAAGTGGGAGAAATACTTTTATTTTAAATTTAAAATAAAAAATGCCAGTTTATAGGTGTTTAATGGGTTTTGAAGAAAAATTGGTGAATATTGAATATTTTTCTATCAGAATATTGGAAAATACTTAACTTGCAGCTATTTCATTTCCATATTTTGAATTTTAAATGAGTTATCTTCCCTTTGTTTCCTAGCTTTTAAGCGGGTGTCAAGCAGATGGTTACAAAAATCTTGGGTGCATGCGATTTAGGAATCAAACTTGAGTTAAAATTATAAATTATAAGTAAAAATGAAAAAATCAAGTTAGACTCATCATCTAATTTTAAGTTGAAGATGGTTTATGTATAGCTTCAACAAGTATATATGTATTGTTATACAATTATGATTAGAAACATTTAATTAAACTAAAAAAGAAAGAGGGAAAAAGGGGAGGTCCTGGGACAGAAACAAATAATAAAGGTTCCGAACATATATATATATATATATATATATATATATATATATATATAGAGAGAGAGAGAGAGAGAGAGAGAGAGAGAGAGAGAGAGAGAGAGAGAGAGAGAGAGAGAGAGAGAGAGAGAGAGACCTGTTGTAACTCTCTTCTTTTGGCCGCCAGAGACCCCTCGTATCATATCGTTGCCAACTATTGTCTCTGAACATATATCGAGGCCAAGCACTTTCAAAACGTAATCTGTATTCACGCTGTGTTTTTTACCTCCGACAGATGATGCCTGTGAAGTTAATCAAATTTCTCATTAGACAGCGGGATAGCCCATAATAGACACGTGGAGGCATGCGTCATCATTTTCATACTAGACATTCAGGATGATAACCTTCATAAACGCGTCAACTTCTGCACTAGGTCGTATGTTCTTTTCCTTCTCTAGGCGGCCCAGTTCACTCGTATATGCTGTGAGAGTTAAGCGCATTTGTTGCACAAATTTAATTGTCAAATATATAGAAACTCTTCAACATAATTAAATTAATGTTTACCTGCAAAGCCTTCTTCTGCACCTTGACATCTAGCACCGAAATCCAAAGTTTCTCGTACGGTCAGTTCTGCAACGTGATCATCTGTTTGGCTAATGTATGCAGAAGTCCGTCGAACATAAAACTCATCTATCTCGTGGCCATTGTATGTTATATTACCAGTTTTCTGTAGATACATAACAGCAAGAATAACGTATTTTAAACTGTGCATGGTTTTTAAAAGTGTTAGCTTTTTAAAGGAAAAAAAAAACACTTTCTAACCAACCTTTAAAAAATTATAGCTAATCAACCACTTAAATAAATAAAAATTAAAAAAATAGTAACATTAATTGTTTAACACAAATTTCTATTATCAGTTAAAATTTGCTAAAAATTATAAAACTTTATAGATCTCGTTTTTCTTTCTTATTAAATCAACATCTTACAATTTTATTTCTGAACAGGTTTAATATATATATATATATATATATATATATATATATATATATATATATATATATGAAGAAATCCTATTTAAATAAATTTTTCTATAAAACATGTAAGAGAAGAAAATAAAAAACTCTATAAATTAAATTAACTTGTATATGTAAACTAAAAGTTAGTTATTAGATAAATTAATATCAAATTTATACATTATTTTTTAATTTTTATATTCTTGTCTATTGATAAAGTTTGCCAACAAGAACACTGTTACTCATCTTATTCTACTTTCTCTTTCTCACAGTAATGACCTATGTTGTTAAAATAAGTTGTGGGATAGAAATTATACAAAGGAAAAGGATTGACTATTCCTTTTAGAAAATAATTATTAGACAATTTTTATTTAATAATCTAATATTATTTTTTAATTAATTTTTATTTATGTATGATTATTATATTAATATAGAGTTGTTCAGTGAATATTTTATTTAAAGGTGTTGTATATCTATCATCACTTTTGTACAAAAGACGATTACATGTTCTCTTTCCCTCACTTATAAGGTTGTTAGTAATATTTCTCACTAAGAAAAATGAATACATCCATAGTATTCATTTATCAATAAACAAAATTATTGGGACTTTATAAAGAAAAAATATAGATGTGAGAAATAATAAATAATATGATAGACAAATGAAAAAAATATGATAGATATTGATGAACTATTTGTAAATTAAAATGGGTTTTTATATCATTATTTAAGAAAAAATATTAATGATCTCCTTCTGGTTATTACCAAGCTTTATAAATTAAAAAGTATTTATATATCTTTATTTAAAAAGAAAATTATATATATATATATATATATACATATATATACATATATATATATATATATATATATATATATATATATATATATATATATATATATTAATAATCACCTTGAGGGCTTTGTCAAGCTTGCCAGCGAGAGCCAGAAGTAAGCTGGTTTTACCCGCTCCCGGAGGTCCTAATAGCAAAGTCATCCTGCAGTGGAGCAAAAAAGTAGAATAACGGTTACAGCACACATGAAATCTCTGAACCTATCAAATAAAGAAATATACACCCGTGATACTTTTACCATCACGTTACGCCCTAAATCCAAAATAACTACTCTTTGACGCGATCCATGATGTCTATCAGGAAAGTTAAATAACTCGAATCGCCGGATCGGTTGCGTAAACAACATGGACGAACCGCGGACGAAAGTGCGCAAAAACAGAAGAAAAAGCACGGTTACCTTCCAGGCTTGATGACGCCACTGATATCGTTAAGTATGGTAAGGGAATGCCGTTTAGGTTTACACAACCTCAACTTGGTTAGTATACCCTGCGCACAAACGCATGCAACACTTTGTTATTATTAAGTAAAGACACTAAACTCACAGTCAGACTTTAATGTAAGTTAATTTGTTTTTCGGTTTTTAATCCTCTTTCCATCATATAATGAACTTTGCAAGATAAGGTTTTAAGATCATACAAATAGAAAGAGTTCTATTTGTATGTGATAATTTATTAAGCATATAAGAAGCTCTGGAGTTAACCTCAAAGCAATCGCGAGAGAAATTAATCAGAGTAGGAAGAGCTCTGGAACCGATTTGAACATTGGCAGAGACGTTCAGGTTCTTGAACCTCACCTCGACCTTCGGCACCTCCAATCCAACCCTAATCGAAAAACAGCAACAAAAATATATAGCGATATTGAATTATGGATCTGTAATTTCGAAAAATTGCAGATGCGGAAAATAGAAAGAAAAAAAAAAACTAATCACACGATTAGAAAGCGAAACCTCTCGAGGCGTTCTTTGATGGCGCAGAGGAGGTGGTAGTTGTCTTGGCCGGTGGTGGCGAGAGCTTTATTGACAACGAGTTCGCGGCGAGAGCGGCTCAGTTTTCGAACGTCGACTAAATTCTCAGTGCCGGTGACGGAGCCTTGCGTAGGAGGTTGCGGACGGGAAGAGGAGGCGCGGAGGAGAGCGTAGTTGATGCGCTTCTGCGACGGCAACCTGGAGAGCGCCGCCCACTGCAGCTCCTCCTCGTCCTCTGTTACAGTGTCGGCGTTGGAGGCTCTAGCAAAGCTCTCACTCCCGATTGATCCAATTTCGAAGTACTCGCTTCCATCGGAAGCAGCCATTATTTGTCTCTCTAGCTTTCTCTCTCTGTAACAGTTTCGTGTTTGGGAAATTTGAGAAAGTGGAGGAGATTATGTGTTTGTTTGTGAAAAAGAGGGAGTTTGGTGTGTGGATTAGTTTAATTGAGAAGAGGAATGGGTTGGGAATTTGGAAGTGTGGTGAGATGACGGAATGTCCCGAATTCGATGGTGTCCGAATTTGATGGTGTTTGTTTGTTACGCCACTGTGGCGTTGCATGCTTACCGAGTGTGACCATTTGGGAGTGTTTGTTGTCCTATTCTTCAGGATTGCAGCTTCTAATCATTGTACTCCCAGTCACTGGTTTTCCTTTTTTCTTAAAATTGTATATTATATAATCAGTACTCAAATTAAAACAAAGAGGACGTGGATTGTTTTCTGGTAACAGATATTTATTACCAAAATTAAAACTAATTATTTCTTAAATTTGAGATTCAAATTTTATAAAAATCTGAATATGCTGAATCAATACGGTGATGTCTTCAAATTAAAATGGATTTTGACATATGAACTTGCATTTTAAAATTGTAACAATATTTTTTATATTAATAACTATATTTTGAGAACGCAATTGCAGAAGAAAAATAAACAATTTACATGTGTAATATCCTCAGTTTTTATAAAACCTTATATTTAGTAAAACTACTTTCTTAAACTACTTAGAGAAACACAGTGGCCTCCTACGTTACTCACCTCAGGATTAAATATAATTTGTGATTAAAGAAACCTAATAGCAATAGTATTCCAGAATTTGATTTGCGAAATCTGCACAGCAGCCATAGAAAGGAAGTGCAATTGCCATCATCCCCTTCTCTCAGTAAGCAATAGCAGACCGTTTGGCGAACCTGCCTTTGACCCTTTGTCTCGTTTCCAACTTTCGGTTCTTCCTTTTCTCCCTGTACCTCAACACTCTCGCCACCGAAAACTGCGCCTTTACTGTCAATGTACCCGGAAGCCAAACCCTGTTTAAATGTTTTTTTATCAACCATAGTTTAAATCCGTCAATCTGAAATTTTTTCTTATTCACTAATCCGAAGGGTTTTTATAAAACTTAGAAAGATATAATTTTTTTATAAATTTTGAATGGTTTAATCTGAAATTAAAAAAAAAAAAATATATATATATATATATATATATATATATATATATATTCCAGATCCATTTATTATTATTATTATTATTTTTTTTTGGATTTCCCTATTACATTCAAAAATTACTTTTCTGGATTACCAATTCCATCAAATATAATATTATCAATTTTTATGGAGATGCTGGTTAAACTATAAAGATTAAAAAAAAAAGATTCAGAAAGAATGAACGATTTTTTTTATCCCTGTTTTTAATTTTGTAAAATATTTTTTTTCCTTGCCTACCCAATTAAATATGATAAACGAGTTTTTGTCAATAGATATATAATAAAGTTAAATTTAGTACATTAATAATATTGCTTTAAAATTCTAGCAAAATCAACTGGAGATTATGTTAACAAGATTTTAAAAAACAGAACAGTCGATCTAGCTGCATGAATCAACAACGACGGTATTAATTTAGGGGGGAGGATGCAATGTTACAGGTAACCAATTCATAAAGCTTGCCCTCGAAATAAAGCTTGCATCTTTTGCAACGAAGCATTTATAGAAAAAGACGATAATGGAGATAAGATGTCAATCTAAATTACCTTGAAGAGACTATACCATACAAACATCGGAAAAAGGTATAATCCAACAAAACCTATAACTATATCCTAAAATACTATAGCGCATTATCTTTTAATATGATATACACTAGCACTACAAACTACTAAAACCAGAATGGTGGCAGAAGGCTTGTATCTGGTACAAAATCACTCAAATCTTACATCCAGTGGAACAAGCCAACAATGCCATAACAGCACCCATCCAATTTCAAAAAAATAACAAAACAAGGAGGTGAGGGATTTACCACCCACCATACATGATTGGAAAACCTTTAAAAAAACTGAAAGAGATTCCTCAAGACACTCTGCAAGAGTTATGATTCATTCAGCGTTTATCCTTAGTAGAGCGGTGAGACAATTTCCGCTGAGTCTTTGTGGACTTTAACTTCTTGGACTTGGACGAGAATACTTCATCGTCAGATTCATCGCTAATATCACCATTTCTTTTACCACGCTTCTTCTCAGCTCTTCCACCTACCACAATTTTTCTTTCATCCTTCTCCTCAACAAGCTCTGACTTCTCTTTGGGCTTCCAAATGAACAGAGATCTGCAAAGTTATGGTAGGTAAGTCCAAGAACCAAGAAACCAATGACAGCGCACCTAGGTGCTACTGCTTTTTACATCCATCATTGAAGAAATCAAGTTCTGAATCCAAAAAAATTAAATGGGTTATATCAAAACAAAAATTTGATAGTTACAACATTGGACAATTGTCACAATGATGCTCTTAAACCTTGGTTGAGTCTGCACTTTGCCAGAGTTGAACACAATGCCATATGTATCATCTTTAATAACAATACACTTTGTTTGGAGGGAATAAACAATGGTTCTAATAGTGCTAGTTACAGAAAACTTGTAAATTTCAATTTCTACTTTTAAAAGTTTCATCATAACAGAATGCTAAAAGGTTTGAATTTCATCAATAGTCGAATAAAATGACATCAACCTGACGAATTCACCACTGGATATTTTGTCAAGAATTCATCATTAGTTCTTTCGTCATTTTCATCATTGAATACTTCAGGATTAAAAAGATAAGCCAAACCTTGAACTCCCAGTGGCCAGGATATCTTCACGTGGATGCAGCTTATTCACTGGACTGATCGTTGTGATGTTTGGATCAATCACTTCAGCTACCAATTGCCCTGTACTTGTATCGATAAAATCAATGGGATGGAGGGCAGCCCCATTATAATTTTCACTTATATAACGACCAACAACAGCAAGGGACTCAGATGGATCCTGCAATTACATAAACAACATTGTTTCTGCAGCTGTAAGGCAGAGAACATAAGGAAGCATAACATGACATCATAAACAACTGGAAGAATAAAATAAAATAAAATCACCTTTGGGTCCCATTCAGCTTTAAAGGGTGTCAAATGCCGATTGAAATCATGGCTGTGTACTATTTCTCGGCTAGGAGAGTCCATATTACCAAAGATGGAATCCCATATTCGAAGACGGTTGTCCTGTGATGTAGTGAGAATTTTGGTTCCAGATAATGGAGAGAAAAATGCAGAGTTAACGACCCGCTTATGCTTGAGGTCATAGATGGATGTTTCAGCTTCTATATATCGCAGGTCCCATATACGAGCCTAAAATATATAAAGTTTAGCATACCCAGCAAGCAATGTAAATTCAAATATCAATTGGACAAATTCAATATATGAATAAAACTGAAAAACTCACAAAATGATCATTTCCACAAGTCAAAAGGATGTCTGGTTGAATTGGATTGCAATGGATACCGACAACTTTTGTTCCTTTTTTGTGGATCAAAATTGCATTTCCATTCCTGTGGTTGGTGCGGATGTCAACCCTACAAATGACACAAGATATTATGCATACTTAGTTTTTTTTTTTTTCACGAATGAAAAAGCATAGGTATGAATTATAGCGCTAGAATTTTCATCCCTGACTAAGAAAACCCAATTATAAAAATTTTTCATGTTATTGTCTACCATTAAATATTTTAAATCATTTAAAATGAACAAAGTCAATACATGCTGTACCCAAGTAAAAAGTTCTCTAGAACCTTCAAATTCTTAATGTAATCATAACATAACAGATGCTGCGCGGCAATTACATTGCACTTTAACTGCTACCCTTCACAGTGGCCATGAATGAAAAGAAATCAGAAATACAAGTTCAAAATTTATAGCTAGCCCGAGTTGGAGTGAGAATAAATTGCGATTGAGAACTATGTGCACACCTAGAAAAATAGTAAAAACATGACACCGTGTAAATTGGGCATCGAATTGATAACGTATACTCTTACAGAAAAGCACTAAATACAAGCATAAAAACAAAATAATTTCAAGAGGAGGGGACCCAAAGAAGCTACTTACATGTAGAGAAAACCAAAGTTATCAGCAACAAGAACAACACCTTTCTCACTGTTAATATCCATGCCATAGATCATTTTCCAAGTGTTTGGACCCTAATATAAAATAAATATACAAGTAAAGTTTACTGCCAAAAGTTAAGACAAATTCAGGGTATAAGCTAAAGCTAAAACATGATGCTGCTACAGATCTTTCCAATAAAAACTTAAAAACCGAAAGTTCATATACTATCCAGCATCCCCATCTAACAAAAAAAAAGTAACACCACAATCATGAAAAAATTACAATCTTAAAGCAGCACAACTGGAAGTGCAGGGCACAGCAGAAGAGAAAATCATGATAGGTAAGGTATCCAAATATGAAGATGTACAATTCACAAATAGTGCTCCAAAAGAAAAACGGTGATATCCAAGTAGTTACCCAGTTAAAGAGAGGTCATGAAATAAGAGCAAAAACCTAAGAGAAAAATACCTGCCATCCATCAGGGTTGAGGTTCATTAGAGAGGATGACAGTCCTGTCTCCAAGTCAGTATAACTAATGGTTCCATCTGACGATGCAGAATAGATCATACAATCATTTGTAGGATTAAACCTACAAAATTTTCTATTTAGAACATAATCTTTGGACTTCAGGCTAAGACTAAGACAATAAAATAAATCCAAATATGAAGGAAGGCAAGGAACAATTACAAAAAGATACCTCATATTGTTCAGTATACAAGAATGTATGTTCCCATAGACCATCTTCTCATATACTTTTCCAAAATCCCACACTCCAAGTTGCCCTTTCTTTTAGCATCAGAACAAGAAGACAAATAAATCAGTGGCTAAAATCAAAAGCATGTGAGCAACCATAAAATTAATATCAAGTGATGTAATTTAATATAGCAACCTTATCTCCAGATAACAGGATGTTATTCTTTGTCGGGTGAAACTCCAAGCATGTTACCCGTCTACTGTGATACCTAACGACAGCACAATTCACTTGGTCTGGGATCACATATTTGGGCTTGATCTAACAGAGAAAAGAAAAACTTATCATAATCAGAACACAAAAATACTAGGGTGCGTGATAAATAACCTTTAACAAAGAAACATAAACATTAGGAAGTCATAGATTGCTTAAATGCCAAGAATATCCATAAAATATTATCAACTGTGGCAACTTGATGCACATAGTTAGCTACACAATTTGCAAGAACATTATCTGGGTAAAACCAAAATGATATACTATACTCTCTCTTGAAGCAAAAAATTATGCTAAGGTGAGAATGTTCAGGAGCAACACAGTTATAATAAATTCCTACGAAAATGTCAGAAACAACTACAAGGATAACAGATAAAACTCGGCAGATCAGATTGCTTTAGCATAATTTCAATGTTGTAATTAAAAATTGACAACATTGACTAACATTTCGATAGGCCAAAGTTCCCAACTCATATACGGTGGGTATTACCTTCACAGGTTAAGTATATGGTATAGCCTGATCATAACAAGTAAAGAGCAAAATGAACCACATACTCATACATAACCAACTCAATTATCGGCATTGAGCAAACTAAAGAAAAAAAAAGTTAGACTTACTGAAGGAAGGGATGGCCTTAGCTGGCGTTCAAACACGTATTCCAAAGGTTTAAACGTTTTCTTACGGGGTGCTGGGACAACTCCATGCTCAGTTGAGACGCGATGTGGGCAAGTCAAAGTGGTGTGTCCTTCGATTCAAAAACACAAAAGAGTTTAATCTCTAAGCATGGTCATTCTGACAATGTCAACAAATAAAAAATCATGATCATTAGAAATCATGTGATGATTATGACTTATACGATAAGGATTTTTGAAAAAAAAAAAAAATACTGAGTTTGCATACACTATTTACTCCAAATTCAATGGCTTATCGAAGTACGATCATGGCAGAGAACACCAAAAAATAAGTAATGCCACAAACATAACCATCATAATAGATAAATGAAGAGTGACACCAATACTCACCAGGCTTTTTACACAGAAAGCAAGGCTTCCTGGGGCAATCAATGTACGTAGCACCCTTGAACCCCGCTTCATGACCTTGCTTCTTACATACCTACAAGATCACCCAAGTTCCATTACGGGAAAATCATTCCAATAGTGAGAAAAAAAAAAAAAACGAACTTTATAACATAAAAATTTAAAAGAAAAAGAAAAGTAACCTTGCAAACTTTTTTGAGACTAATAGTGATGGGGGCTTTCCCTTTTCTCTTTATGTCCGAATCTTCTTCCAGATTCTCAGTCTTCTCATTTGCAGTCGTAACCCCATCATCTTCTTCTTCAAGTACTTCCTCTTCTCCTTCTTCTTCTTCGGATGAACTCTGTTCTGAATCAGAATCCCTCTCAATGAGAACCTTGGGAAACGCAGTTCTTCGAGTAAGCGGTGCCATAAAAGGAGAAACCTTTGCGGTGACTGGGAATTGAAGCGGGAAATGGAAAGGCGCAGATGATGAGTCTGACACCGAAATGGACAAACCAGTTATTTTATCGGCTGTGGGATGATACACGTCGTGCATAAGGCCAGTTACAGAAATGCCTATGTTTCTCACCTGCCATTTTTTTATTTAAATTACTGTTTTTGTTTTTATATTTATATATTATTCAATATTGTTGATGATATTGTTAACAGATTTAATTAAATTCTTCACTCTTTATATTAGTACTAAATTGACTATTTTATTATCGGAATATTTGAAGAAATCAAATTTATGTAATTTAAAAATTATGATAACTAACTGGAGCTTTTAGTAACATATAAATTAAATTCAATAAATCATATGAATATAGAAAAATAATAATTAAGTATTCTTTCTATAATCATAAATATTATTTTCATTTAGATATTTTTTTTAAAAGTTATAAATAAAAGGAATTCTGTAGCCAATAAATTTCTCCAAAACACTTGTGAAAAAATAAATGACTAAATTAATTAACTATAGTTTAAGTTCATACATACAGTTTCATCTTGTTTTAATCCTTGAAAAATAAAAATTGAAATTTTTAATATTCTCCAGTTCTTACTCTTAAGTATACATAGTTTAATACTGAAAATAAAAACATTAATAAAAAAACACAACAGCAAAGAAATTTTAAATTAAAAATAATTAAATTATATTTTAGGTATTTAATTCAATAAAACAAGGTAATTATTTATACTTTATTTTCAATTTTTAATATATTATGGATATTTATTCTCATATAAATAATTATTATTTGCTTAACAAATATTATATGAAAACAATTGCATGTAATATCTATTTTATATAAACATTTTATTAATGTATTTATTATTTTATATATATTACTTTTCATTGTTGTGATAAAAGAAGAAAAAACTAATAATTTTTTATTGTAATTTAATAATATAATTATTTTATTTCAATGATTTATATATATATTAGTTTGTTGGTTTTTATGCTTTTTAACTCAAAATTTTCCTTTAAGTTAAGAAAAAAAAACTTAGTAACATTTAAAAATAGCTATCAAGTTCAATAAAAAAAAAAAGTAAATTTATAAAATTAAAATTTTTTATAACAAAATTTAAACGATGATAAAATATTGAAATTAAGGCACTCAATTTTTTTAAAAATGTCAAATATTATTTATATTATTATTATTATTTCATTTGAAATTAGTATGATAAAAGTTGGAAATTATATTAAAAGTGTTTTTCAATTAATAAAATAGTTTGATTTAATTTATAAAAAAAACTTAAAAAAAAATTATTAAGACTTATTTACTAACTTTAATTAAAAAGTGTTTAAAATAAATTAAAACTATATTAAATATAAAGGATGATGGTTTTTCATGTTTTAAGAATTAGAAAGGAGACCAAAATGGTCCGTCCGATTTGTTTTGATCAGTACTGTTTTTGGCCCAATAAAAATAGGCTGCAGACTAGCCTAATAAATTTTATATTTTTATATAAAGATATATATATATATATATATATATATATATATATAAAATTATATAAATAATTTTTAAATTTTATTTATTAATTAATATTTTTATTAGATAAATTAAAAATTTTATTATATATATACATCAAAATAATTAATTATAATTAATAATTTAAATTTAATTAATTAAATTTTATAATTTAAATTATAATATTATAATATATTTAAATATCTCAGTAATATAATAAAAATATATAATATTTTTATTTTAATATATAAATATTATTTTTAAGTGGATCCTTCCCATCTTGACCATCAAATCTGAACCGTTCATCTCATCATTTTAGGTGAATGGACTCTTCATACTTAAACCATTTTGGCATCTGCTCACTATGAATAATTATTAGTATTTATACAACAACGGTTATGAGAAACAGTTATAAAATGACAATATACCTAATGTGCTACTGTTTTAAAAAAATCATATTTTAATTAAACTAATATAAAATCATTAAAATTTTTGGTATAAAACTGTTAAATTTAAAAAATCTTGTTTGATTTTTAATAAAATAAAATTATTTTTTTAAATATGTTTTTATAAAAAATATAATATTTTTTATTTTTTATCTTAAGCAAATCCCATCAACTTTAAATGCACATACTTTTACAACTACTAATATTTAATCTTTTAATGTATTTATTATATTATTAAATGATATTATTTTATTAAATTTAGTTACACTCGTATTAAACTTAAAATTTTAAATATATGTTTCACTACTAATTCAGCATTTTTATATATACATATATATATATATATATATATATATATATTTATTTATTTATTTATTTATTTATTGTACACGTAAATTTGAGTTAATGATAATTCTTAATTTTTACTTTTTTTTTACTTAATTTTACGTGTTTGTCTTTGGCATGTTATGTTATAATTAATACTAAAAACATTGAATCTAGTGCATATGAAAAGATTAGGCGAAGTTTCTAACTTTCATCTCAATACAAGTTGGTCCAATTGAGAGTATTTAAAGTTTTAGCCGCTCAAATTTAGATACATTTTAAGTTACTCATTTTATATTTAACATAACTCACTCAATTAAAGTCTAAATCAAGATTACAATACCTAATTAAAAATGTTAGAATTCCTATTTTATGAATAAATAAATAATAATATTTTTATTATTATTTATTTTTCATTATAATATGAGTTATTATGAGATTAAAAGAATGATTATGGACGTAATTCAACCCAGTTCCTTAGAATTGAAGACTAATACTCCAACCACTAAATTAATAAATTTTTTTTTATAATAATTTACAAATAAATTATATTTATATATAATTAAATATTAATTTTTTAAAATTATTTAATTTAATAAATTATTATAAATTAATCTAATTATAATTAAATTAAATTATTAAATAAAAAATATTTAATTTTTTAATTAGGTGAATAATTAATTTATTAGAATATATTAAGTAATTATTATATAATTTTACCGATAAATATATCCGTCGGTAATTAATTATTAATTTACCGATGGATTTATCGACGGAAATATCCGTCGATAAATAAATGTTAATTTACAGACTAATTTATCGACGGATATATCCTTCGGTAATTAATTGTTAATTTACCGACGGATATATCCGTCAAGTAAGACCAAATTTTTTATATCCATTGATAATGACTCATTTTTCGACAACTACAAATCCGTCGATAAAAATCCGTCTGAAATATACAATTTTCATGCATCTAAATATATATTTATCATAAAAAAAATATTGTCTTAAAGCTTCCTCTACGAACACATTATAAGTAATAACTTTTTGGGTACTCTTAGTATTTGTTAAGTGCTGGTTTTGGAATGAGGTTAAGTCTTAGTATGTCATTCTACAAAATGAACCAAAAATGGGAAAGAGATGAAAATGTGCACATGCAACCCTTCTTAGTCCCTCTCATTATTATGAATTGATTTTTAACATTTCAATATTATAAACACATGAATCGAACGAAGATTTCAAACCTTGGCAAATATCAATTTTATACATATATTCTCCTAGATGTTGAAATTATCGTAAAATCGTATTTTTATATCTGTTATCTATTTATTTTATGAAGATTAATTTAAATATAAATTTATATAATAATCATAATTTAAATATAAATTTATATAATAATTAACAGACTTTTTAATAAGATGTTTTTTAGTTAAATGATTATGTATTGTCAATATAATTTTTACATGGTTAATTAATCATATGGTATTATAAAAATGATTTTTTTTATGTTAAAGTTATTAATTGTATCTTATTTTATTATTGAATGAGAATACACAACTTATATTTCTTATTCCTCCAAAAAATTACAGTTCACACGTTTATGCATTACATAACGGAAACATCGTTCTCAACATTAAAGTCGTCGAATTAACTTTTATTCGCCACTTGTTATTCAAATTCTATATATATTAAATACTTTTTGTTTTATATACTAAAAGAGATAAGAACTTTGTGAGAATTTTCTCACGATAAATTTTACAATAAAGGGAGAGAGATACATTGGTTTCTTTAATTACGAAGAGAAAAGAAAAAGTTAAAATGAGTAATGTGGTTATATAATAATAAAGATAAACAATTTGTAAAAGAAAATATTTGAAAAATTATACAATATAATAAATTTGACATATATTTGATGTTGAAAGATTGATATATATCATGTTATTTTCGTAATCTTGATTTAACCATCAAGACATGAAGAAATGCATAAACCCCTGAGAAAGTAATTTGGCTTTAAATTTTTCATCTTCGTATTGATAAATTTTACCAAAAAAATATAAGAAAGCAATTTGGCTTAAAATTTGTCATCTTCATAATGATGAATTCTAGCTTAATACATCAATCATTGATCTAAGAGACATAATCTTCTTTTTCTCCATCAACAATCCTTGAAAGAAACTCTAAAAGGTTTATTGTTTAATGATTATCATAGTCCCTGTCATACATGATTCTTTATCATATCTTGTAACTCTTTATATTTGTTTAAGGTAAATCCTAGAAACATGCAACAATGCTTTTAAGTTAGTATTATTCTTTAGCTAATTTGGATATCTTTGTTGTTAAGTACATGGAGTTTGAAGGGTTATTGACTCTGAACCATTTACTAATTCTTTTATTATAAATACTTATATAATTGTAAACCTAATTGAGTGAATAAGAACTATTATTTAGTGCAGTCGTAGACATAGGTTACTTTGATTGAACCACGTAAATTCTTTGTGTCCTTATTTTTTATTTTCATCTTGTATTGCATTTGTGTTCTCAACAACTAGTATCAAGAGTTTAAGGGTTTTTTTTTCCATACAACTAGGAACAATGGCAGAAGATGAGAGAGTAAAGATTGACAAGTTCGATGAAATCGATTTTCAAATTTGGGAAGATGCAGATTGAAGATTATCTTTATAAAAAAAAGTTATACTAGTCTTTGTCTGAGAATAAATGTGGTGTGGTCATACCACACCACAGTCCAAACTACTACATGTGAGATACCTTTCTATGGAATAGATGTGATGCTTCCCATTGAAGTTTGTAGAACCCACTGAGGAAGTAGTGAGATTTTCAAAGAGAAGTTTTGAACATGCGCTTAGGGCATACCTTGACTATATTGATGAAACATGCGACAAGGCTCACATTCGAATCAAGGCGACAAAATGTCGAGCTTGCCTAGCCTATTCCACAAAGACTCGCTCTCGAGCATTTAGGATATCGGGCCTTGTGCTGAGATGCGTCCAACCAAACCAAATCCATAACAAGCTCTCAACCTAATGGACAGGCCCCTATCGAGTGACAAAAATAATAAAAAAAATGGCGTGTATAGACTGGAGACCCTCAGCAAAGGACCCATCCCCCGAATGTGGAATGACACCAGCTTACGCTTTTATTATAGTTGATTTATTTTTTACTTATGTGTTGGAAGTTCCTTCAATTAATAAACTATTGTACTAATGCAATTAGAAGGTTTTTCTTCCCCCTCAGGGTTTTTCCTCCAAGTTGGATGAATAAAATAAATGTTAACTGGAAATCTCGAATTACTTTACATAGTGACCCTATGAAGTCAGCCTATATAGCAGTCCTGTGAGGTCGGTCTACATAGCGACCCCATGAGGCCGATGTACATAACAACCCTGTGAGGTCAGTCTACATTACAACCCTGTGAGGTTGATCCAGAAAATGGCCCTAATAGAGATGTGAAGATGTAGATGAAAACGAAGGGATAAAAGTTGATACAGGAATAAAAGAGAACAAAGAGCAATGAATGAGATGCGAAAAGAGAGATCAAGTATTGGGTGAGGAAGACAAAGGGACGCGGTGAAAGACATGTGCACACCACGTACATGATGTGAAAAGATGTGACATAATGTTAGTAATAGTGTTTAATATAACATTTGACGTTTGAGTTGTTCAAAAAGAGACTTGGGCTAAGTACCGAGTGTAACTCGTGTAAAGATTGAATGATTGACAAAGTTACAAAAATAGTCTCAGCATTGACATTTGAGGCTAAGAAACTGTGTAGTGTCTAGGATAACCCACTCCTCGAATAACTTATATTATAAATGATAAATACTCAAGATATCTTACCCAAATACAATTTTGGAGTTTGTGCTAAGCCGACATTGGATAATAACCAACTAAAAAAACCAACGCGAAAAACCCATAATTGAATAAAAACAAGTATAGAATAAGAAAAAAAAAACCTCATTCATTACCACCCTACTTTACTTTTGAGAATAACAACTCTTAAATGAAATTTCATTGCCAAAAATACTTACAAGTATTCTCTAAAAATCTCATGAGATTTTACAACAATATTATCTTGATACTTTAATAAGTTAATTAATTCTTCTAGTACATATCAAATATATATCAAAGTTATTGTTCACAATACAACACAATTTAAAATTTGAATAAAGCAAAATATATATTCAAATATTTAATCATTTTTAAAGAAACATTTTAAGTTTCAACTCATAAATGTTAGCTTTGTGTAAGAAAGTAAACACAAGACAAAATAAGGGATCCTTTGTAAAAGCATTTAAGTTAAAGAAGAAAAAAAAGACAATAAAACTTAATCGTTCCTTGTAAATATCATATGAACAATTCAATTTTCCATATGCTTATCAATAAAAAATTACGCGACTTTTATTAAGAAATAAGATATTGTACAATCACTTACACAAGTAAAAAAAATAACGTGATTTTTCTATTAGGAAAACACTTACGTAGTATGTAGTGTTAGATATAACGAACAATACCAATAGATGTTGGAAGCATTTGATAAACCAAGCATGTAGAGGCAAGAACATCATGGATTGACCACAAAGGGTGTGGGAATAGGAAGAGAGTTGAAAAATACGAAAGAGCTGAACAAAGTCAAAAGTCACGTGATGTAATTGAAGTTATTCATAATTTTCTCCAGACATAAGGTCACCTCTTTTGACCCATGGAATTAATGAGTTACACGAGTTAAATTACATATAAAAAAATTAACCGATTTATACAAGTATAGTGAGTTATACGAGTGAGTGGACACGCACATTCAACCGATTTTGACTCACATGCAACAATGTATTCTAATATAAAGCAAGAGGCTCTTGGCGTTTTGCACGCACTCAACAAAAAAGCAAGTAATCTTCCCGTTCCAGTGGTGAATTCACGAACACAATGTTCTCTTTTACACTCCCTACGCCTCTTTCTCCAAACAACTCTTCACTCTCCTCTCATTCTCTTTATTATCCTCTTCGTTTCCGCTCAGCCGCAGCTCCGCCCAGCGTCACACTTAAAGACCACGGAACCTTACTAGCTAGAGAGTCCTCGGAGAAGCTTCCGGCGGAGTTGGTGGCGGAGCTGATGCCAAAGCACGTGGCAATGATCATGGATGGGCACGGTAGGTGGGCCAAGGCAAGGGGGCTCGCGGCGACGGCAGGGCACCGAGCGGGAGTGGAATCACTGAGGAGGGTGGTGAAGCTGTGTTGCAGTTGGGGCATTGAGGTTCTCACGGTTTTCGCGTGCTCCACTGAGAACTTGACTCGCCCCACGGTCTTTCATGTCTTTCCATATTCAATGTGTGCATGCATTTTCGTAACCTAGATTTTGTTTTGTCTTGCTGAGTAGAGTGCTATTTGTGGTGTGGTGATGCAGGTGGAAATTGACTCCTTCATGAGACTGTGTGAAACAACAATAAACTCTGTAATTGAGTGTATGAAAATGTGAGTCGAAGATAATTAACTGTGATCAAACGAGTAATAAAGTAATATTTGGTTAATTAACTTTTGTTTGCCACTTTTATAATCATGTTATAGGGAAGGAATTCGAATGTCTGTGATCGGAGATTTACCAAAGCTCCCTCGGTCTCTAAAGAGAACGATAGCAAGAGCAGAGGAGAATACAAAACACAATTCGAGATTCCAACTTCTTGTGGCATTAAACTATGGTGGACAATATGATGTTGTGCAAGCATGTAAAAGTGTAGCCCTGAAAGTCAAAGATCATGTTCTTCACTTGGACGACATCAATGAAAAGATAATCGAACAGGAACTGGAAACTAACTGCACTGAATTTCCTAACCCGGATCTACTAATACGAACTGGTGGCGATCTAAGAGTGAGTAACTTCTTGCTGTGGCAATTGGCCTACACAGAACTTTATTTCAATCCAAAACTGTGGCCAGATTTTGGGAAGGATGAGTTTGTGGATGCCTTGAAATCATTTCAACAAAGACAAAGACGTTTTGGTGGACGACATTCGTAAGCATATTTGTGAACAATATATTATATGGTGGTAATTTCATGGCTTAAACGTAGTAAAGTTATATATAGCTAGGGTTCTATTCACACTCAACTTGTGTCTCATGGTTTTGGTACTATATATCTTTAGGTTTGGTATAAAATTTGAACCCATTATTTATTTCTCCGTTTTCAAACTCCAAATCCTTTTCAATTTGTTGAATATCTTTGTATCATGTCCTAAAAAATAGGTCTTCGGGACAAAGGGTTTGCTTTCAAGAAAAAATAATCAGTTTAAGTCTTTCTTGGACGTGCTATAGATCAAGAAAATGAAATATCACAAAGAAAAACAATTACTACTAGCGTGATTTGAGGATAACAAAACTCAAAACAAATTTTAATATCTATGTCGTATTACTTTTATAAATTGACACCTACAATTTGAATTTTATTTTTATTAATATTTAAATATTTTACAAATAGATACCATAAACTTTAATTTTATTTCAATTGATCCTTAAATTTTATAATTTTTATAAATGCATACCTTGATTTCTATTTAATCTCAACTTTTGAAATTAAATTTTAGAATTTATTAAATTAATTTTTTCGTTGTTTTTTTTTTGTATATCCATATTTTTCTATTTTAACATACGAAGAAATAGATTATTAAAATATAATAAATTAGTGATATACAAAATAAATAATTTCACCATAAATTGATAAAAAAATTGTCTTAAGAAAGATAAATTTTAAGATTCAATTTGACAACAACTAAAGTTTAAAGTATATATATTAATTAGTAGAGGTTTAATTTTAATAATTTTAATAAACTACTACATTTTAAAGAGTGAAACAAAGTTTTAAGATTTGGGATTAAGGGTAGATATAGATGTTAAAGAGTGAAACAAAATTATAGAACCGAACTTGGTGGATTTGGGAGTGAGGGTGAAGTAGTTAATAGTTACATAATCATTATTGAGTAAAATTTTGATAAGTAGGGAGTGAATCCTAGAAGCACCACATGATAACTATTAGTTGAGTTTATTTACTGCATTATCTCTTTTACAAAAATATGTACATTTTAATTAAAAAAATAGTGTCCTAAAGTTATGTCAAGTTATTTTGTTAGGAATCAAGTTTAGTTAATCCCCTGTTTTATGAGACGGCTAATTCTTTTGAATGAGTGATAATGAAGATATAAATAAGTTGTATTTGTTTAGAGGAATTCTCTTAACTTCTTTTGGACTAATTTAACTTCTAATGTAAGTGGAGGGTATGTTAACTCTTAATCATAACCATGTTGGAGGGTATTTTATATATTCTATATATATCTTGTTAGACATAAATAATAAAAGAAGTCTTTTGGAAAATTCTTATGCATATAAATTAATAATAAAAGAGATTAAATAATTTAAATTAATAAAAATAGTTGAAAAAAAAACATACCTCATTAATGTTAGAATAATTTTAAAAATATATAATCTGAGATAAATTTAACATTATATTAACTAAGGGAATGTATGTTATTAATAATGTTAAATTAAATAATGGAATTTGGTAAAAACAAAAACACAAAGAAAAAGAGTATGTAAAATTCATCTAAGTATTAAAAGTCATTTGAGACTATTGTACTCATAAAATATAAAATAATTGTTCTTGTTTTTCATAAAAATATATATTATAAAATATATATTATATTGTTTTTTTTTATATTTTTTAATTTTTTTAAAGAGATTATTACTATTATTGGATTTAATTAAGGGAGGCAAGATAATGACACACAAAATAGATAAAAAATATATCCTATAATAATAATAATAATATGGGAACCATTTTTGAAAAAGATAGGGTAAGAATATTGAAATTATTTTTATCGATTTATTTATAATCGTCGTTGTATGTCGGATGACAATTATATACGTGACATACGACAATAATTTTAAATGAATTATTGTTATATGGGTAAAATAACAACATATACTAATAGTTATATTTATAAACGTGGTATATTTTACTTTTTAACTATAATTATTTTATAATCGTAGTTGTATGTCACATATAATGATGATTATAGAAGAATTGTTATCATATGTCTCGTTAAAATTTAAAATTTTATTCTTTTTTTTCTTTCATTTTATCTTTATGTTTCCACTTGTCTTCTATTTTTCTCTCATTTTTTTTCTTCTCCTTGGATGCAAAATAATGAGACAAGTGGAAAAATAAGGAAAATTTATATTTTCAACATACTTAAAGTTGTTATAAGAAAAAATAATAGTGACAAACAATATTTTGTTAAGACAAAAATAAAAAATAATGATTTACTAATGTTAATGTAGATGTAGAGAAAAATATTTTACTCGACCCTTTGAAAGCTTAGAGATTTATTGTAATATAACAACAAAAAATAGTGAGAACTTCCATGGTGGAGGAATAATATTTTTATGACAAAACTTTTAAGTTTATTTTATTATTTGAAAAAACTTTTAAATTTATTATGATGATAAAATATAGAGATTTTACTGTACCTTAACATTTATATAATATGAATAATTTATTATCACGATTAAAAAATCTTCTGTAACATTTTTAACTCTCGTAAAAAAGATTATTTTAATAATATGAATATGACTCAACGTTTAATCTAAAACATTAAAATAATAGATTTTTAGGTTTTTTTTCACTATATTTCTTCCATAAAACTTTAAATGTGAATTCTAACATTACATTAATTAATTAAGTGTAAAGTAAGGAATATTGAGAAAAGTAATTCATAATCTATGGTTACTAGTGTTTTTTCTTTTGTGCAAAAAAAATATGCGGTTTATATTTCAGGTATTATTATTATTATTATTTCGATTAAATTATACTTAATATTTTGCTACACATTTTATCAAAAAATGTGTTGACGTTTTTCCTTAAAAATTAGATTATTTTATCGTTGTTATCATAATTAATTTAATTTTTAGTTTTATATTTTAAGAAAAATAAATATAGCTTTTAAAATAAAATAAAAACAACTTGATTACTTTATTACAAATCTATACGTTTAAGACTTTAATTTAAATTGTATATTAATTTTTAAAAATCCACTTTATCACACTTTGATTAAAATGGGATGAAGGTCTTTCAATATAGTAAAATAGATTATTTAGTTTTTAAAAATATACGAAAGTTTTGATTCAATTTTAAAATTCAAATAAATTGAAATAAAATATACGAAAATAACTTTTATATTTCGTATGTAGTATGCATCTTTGAAAATGAAGATCATAAGATCTTACCAAAGCATCAATGGTAAGATTTTAAGCACCAAAAATTGAAAATATCCTGTTTGAACCAAATAATTAAAAAGAAAAGCAAATGGGCAGAATAAACAAAACAGTACCCATCTACACTCTTCAAACAAAACAACAAGGACCATTCATCCCCTACAATTACCTATCGTGCTACGAAACGGCACCGTTTTGTCCTTAAGCTATTAACTGTCGCTAACTCATTCGTAAATGACTTTCATAGCACACTATTTTGCTTATATAAATGAAGACATCTTCACCATTTCCCACAACCTCAAACAAACAAACAAACTCACAATTGTTCCATTTCTCTGATCGGATAACCACATCCCACTTCACTAACATAAAGACACAACCAAACACAATGTTTTCGTTACCGTTCCCTGTTCCACTAGTTAACACGCCTTCTTCTCCTTTTTATTCTCACCATTATTATCCTCCTCACTACCGTTCCCAAACGCAGCCGCTTACGGTTGCTAAACGCGGTTCGCTCGCCGCTACTGCCAGCGTGGCGCTTCGAGACGACGCGGGCCAAGGGGTCTCGCTCGACCGAGAGCTGCCAGAGCCGCTGCCGGTTGATCTGGCCGCGGAGCTGATGCCTAAGCACGTCGCGGTGATCATGGACGGGAACGGGAGGTGGGCGAAGTTGAAGGGGCAGGCGGCGTCGGTGGGGCACCAGGCGGGGCTGCAGTCGCTGAAGAGAATGGTGAGGCTCTGCGGCAGTTGGGGGATTAAGGTTCTCACGGTTTTCGCATTCTCAACGGATAACTGGATTCGCCCCAAGGTATTTAATAGTAAAAATATATTTTCAAAACTCAATTCCTTAATTCTGTTTTAATATTATAATAATAATTTTATTTTATTTTTATTTTTATTAAATAAGAATTATTTGAAGAGTTAATATTATAATAATAATTTTATTTTATTTTTTTTAAATCAATTTATAGATTATTATATTAATAAAAGGGAATTGTTTTGGTAGGATTTCTTAGTGTAAAAATATCACCACTCTTAATCTAATCTCTTTCATATCCCGGTACATTAATTTTTTTCAATATTCATTTTTTTTATTCTATTATTATTTTCTGTGTTTATTTTTATACTGTTTAAGAGAAAGTGTTGATATGATATGTCACGTCTCACGAATTACTTTCCATTAAAATCAGTTAACGAAATTGAGAAAAATAAATACTACATTCTTTCATTTTAAGATAAAGTTAAACTAATTGAAAATAATAAAGTGGAATTAAATTAATGAAAAAAAGTTATTTAATCTTTAAAAAATAATATTTTAAAAACTTACATTTATATATTTTTTATAAATAATTCTCTCTTCTAATATTATAATAATAGTTTTACTTTATTTTTATTTTTATTAAATTATTCTATAAATTATTATATTAATAAAAATAAGTTATTCTAAGATTATAAGATTTCTCGTTTTCAAAATATCTAAGCTCTTAATCTTTTAATAATGTGATTAATGTGGGTTTTAGTGAATACTAACTGAGGATTAACGGTGGTGCAGGTAGAGGTTGATTTCTTGATGACGTTGTTCGAGAGCACCATAAGCACGGAAATCGAAGCCTTTAAGAGGTACTTTAATACCACTTAAACTAAACTGCTCTGCTACTTAATAACAATGACGAATGTATGAAGAACCAGAAGAGAAAAAATAATATATTATAATAAATTTAGATTTTGCTTCTAGCCTCTTTTTAATTATGTTTTTTTTTTACTTTTTTTATTAGTTTTAATGAAAAAATTTGGCAACGCATACTTAACATAAGTTACAAGTTAATTATGAGTTTCATGAAAAAAATAAATAAATACAAATAAAAAATATTTTATATTTTTATTTGATATTAAAATATTTCAATTTACATTTTAAGGTGAACCATTTGAAAATTGTATTGTTGGTTTGTGGACTATCTTTTTCAGTGGATATTTATTCCATCGTGTACTTCTCTTAAATTGAGTTCCTATAGTTTTTAAATTGATATAAATTGTCTTTTTTTATCCTTCAGTTTTTAAATAGTTATAAAATATTTCTGTAGACCTAATTTTTAGTTTAAAGATCCAGTTATTTTTTTTTTGTTTACGAATTCATTTAAAATAATTTTGAGATCAATTGAGTAATTTAAAAAAAAAATATAAGTTTGTTTTAAAAAGAGTCTTAAATATTTACATTTCTTTAAATTGTTTAAAATTTTATATTTAATCTCTAATGATTTTTTTCTTTAACTTTAGATTCCTAAAACATATGATACCTTATGTTAACCTTGGGTGAAAAATATATTAATTGTTATGATAAGAAAAATTAGAAACAAAAAATAAATTTAACAATATTTTAAAGATTACTTAAAAAAAAGTTAATAATAAAAACAAAATACAAAATATTTATTAGGAGTACACAACTTCTAAATTTTTGAAACTTAAAAAATCGTAGATTATATACCTAAGTTTAATTTTTATCACATGAAAACTTGATTTTTTTTTTGTTTTTCCTTTCAAAATATTCGTCACAACATGTTTAAATATTCTATTATTGACGTAAAAATTTTGTAAATACGCGATTTATAAATATCTTAAAAGAATTTTTAGAATATAGAAACTTGTCTGAGTTTTCTCAAAGATTTGTCTCACTATATTACTATGAATGTTTTTGCTCGTTTTAATAGAAAATAATAAATCACTCTTAAAAAAAAATGAAAACATATTAGTCACCTTCAGCTTTCACCTCTCATTTTTTTCTTTTTCAATTTCCTAACCATAATGTAAATAAATTATTATTATTATTATTATTATTATTATTATTATTATTTTTATTATTAATAATGAAATGTTGGCGACTTAATTTGTTTTTCCATTAAACCATAATTTAAATAAAATAAAATATAATTTGATTTGATTTGAATGGAAAACTTAAATTAACTCACACCACTATTTTACTAATCAGTATAGATTGATTTTATATAAAAATATTTATCAAATAAGAAAAATGTTTGAATTATTTGTATAGTTATTATATTTACATTTGTTATCATTTTTTATTAATATATATATATATATATATATATATCTTATAAAAAAATATTATAAAATAATTTTCAATATACACATATGCTTATTAATTATTACATATTAACTATATATATATATATATATATAATATTATTTGTAAATATAATAAATTTATAATTTTTATTTTAATCAAGGAAAAAATTGATCATTTTTTTTAATTCAGTTAAGATCAATTTTATGTTATTAATAGCAATTTTTTTATTGGTTAACACTTATTATTATTATTAGTGTATTTTGGTCCAGTTAATTGGTAATAATACATTTTTTTCTAAAACAAAAAAAACTTTGCAGGCTTAACAAATGTCATTGTACAACTTAAAATTATCTTAATGGGGGAGGGTTATATTTTTGTCTTTTTCTAAGTTTTTCTCTGCAGTCCATGTTGTAAAGTAGAGAAGGATTTTGCTTTCCTCTGCATTACATCATGTTAGAAAGTGACAACCACCATCATGTTTTGATAAGATGTTGATTTCAAAGATATTCCATGTACAGCTGAAACTTGACAAACTCATGGTCATAATCAAATTTATTTCTTTCTATTATAATAAGTTTTAGGAGCTACTTACACAGATGTAAATCATAGTTTTCAATAAAGGTTTTTGTATGTGGATTATATTTGATGGAGTTGTGACTTTACAGGGAAGGAATTCGAATATCTGTGATTGGAGATTCGTCAAGGTTGCCCAAGTCTCTGCAGGGACTGATAGCTAGTGCAGAAGAAGATACAAAGCGCAATTCAAGACTCCAACTTATTGTGGCAGTGAGCTACAGTGGAAAATACGATGTTGTGCAAGCATGCAAAAGTGTGGCCAAGAAAGTGAAAGACGGTGATCTTCATTTGGATGACATAAATGAAAAGATAATTGAACAGGAACTGGAAACTAACTGCACTGAGTTTCCAAACCCTGATCTACTAATAAGAACTAGTGGTGAGCTTAGAGTGAGTAACTTTTTGTTGTGGCAATTGGCCTACACAGAACTTTACTTTAGTAGACAACTGTGGCCAGATTTTGGAAGGGATGAGTTTGTAGATGCATTAAGTTCATTTCAGCAGAGACAGAGACGCTATGGTGGACGACATTCATAAACCATTTCTCTGCAATATACATAGTTAGATGTTAGGCATCATAAATACTGGTAGTTGCCTGCTTCTCTATGCCACGTTTTAGGCATAAGAAACCAGCATGCAAAGATAGTTATACTTTGTTATATTCATCAACGTGGCATTTACAGAAAAAGATAAATGATAATGTAGGGTTAATCTATTCTTCAATTTCTCTCTCTCTCTCTCTTTCTCTTACTTGTTTTATCACATTATTTTTTATTTTTTTCGTAAAAAACATTGTCAACAACATAAGTATAATTTAATGGAAACGAACGTGTTTCCATTTTTTTTGTTACGTAATTAAAACAATAATTAGTATAATAATAATAAAAAAAATCTTTACATCAATGAAGATAAAATTGTAAGAAAAATATTTACACCAAAGCAGTTATTTCTAGCTTATCTTCTCGTTAAAAAAAGTTGGGTCATACATTTTCTATGAGAAACCTTTAAACCATTTACTAAAATTATAAACATGATTATTTTGTAGTGAAAACCTTTGAAACCCTAATTTATTTTTCAAAAAGCCTTTATGTCCAAAGTTTTCAACCTCTCTTATATTTCCCTTTACTAGTTGCCATAGTAAAAAATCCTTTTCCTCATAAAGGTATAAAATTTTGGCCATTTGTACTCCATAGGAGCTTCATTTCTTCATCTCTTAAAGCCTTGCTCAATGAGGCTGGTAATTTTGTGTGGTTACTTGCTCGGTGAAACTTTTTTTCCTGACACTTTTCACCTATGATTTTTTGTTTGTGCATCTTCATAATTTTTTCATGCATCTTCGTAATTAAATATCTAAAATACTTTTTATAATTTTATTTTTTATCCTAACTTTTTTTTTTCTATTGTACAATTTCTACAATTCAATTGAAGATATTTTCTAATAATTAAAGGTAAGTAATTATTAATATTATGTATGAATTATATGTTCCTACACTCAAATTATACAAACAGACTCAAATTGTTTAATCTAAAATAGTGTCGCGAAAGTGAGGTTGAATTCTCAATTAAGTATTCCCGATTATGTTTTCGGAAAAGCCAATCTGAAAATCTATTCGAGATTGAGTGTTTTGGAATACTTTTAAAAAAATCTTTTTGAAAAGAAATTTTAGATTGAGTGTTTCAAAATGTGTTTTTAGAAAATTCTTTCCGATTAAATGTTCCAGAATATGTTTTCAAAAAGATTAATACAACAAATATTCCAAAATTAAAGATGAATATTTTTTCAAAATGGGGTTTAAAATAATCACGGTGGAAAAAATAATTATATAAAAATTGTTTTGAGATGATATTTTTCTATTTTCAAAATGATATATATTAATATATCTTTGAACGAATATGTTTGATTATTAATTACCCATATAATCACTCCACAGTCATATTTTACAAAATTTTTTATCACTCATATTCTTTTACAGAAATTTTTTTCAATATTCTTACATTTTATCAATTGAATAAATTTCGAACGACACCTATGTGTTTTTTTTTAAACGAGATTAAAAAAATGCCGCTTTGCAAAGATCGGTAGCAAAATAGTATTATTTCACACATTTTACACTAAAGACAGTGAAATATCCACTTATATTATAGATCCATTTGTCTATGGTTATTGTTTAAAATATACTTTAAGTAAATAAATAAAATTTCTAACTTTTATGTGTGTAATTTAATATATTTATTTTTTAATAGATAAATTCTATCCATTTTTTAAATAAGTATTTTTTAAAATTATTTATTTTAAAATACTTATTTATGAAATGTATGAAATTATTATTAGAATAAATGTGAAAGAATAAAAAAGTTAATTGAGAATGCTAAAAAAATTATAAAAAAGAGGCAAATTGTGCGCGATCCTTAGTTTTGAGTCAAAACTTGAATGCCCTAACCATTTCCCTCTTTCTCTGCTTGCTCCGATTCGTTTTGAGCAGAGAGAGAGATGAATCCGTTAACACTAGTGAAGCGCACTCAGAACATCAACGCCAGAGAAGCTGCACTCGGAATAGGCGAAGAAGCTTCGTGGCACACCAAGTACAAAGATTCCGCTTACGTATTCGTCGGTGGCATCCCCTTCGATCTTACCGAGGGTGACCTCCTCGCCGTTTTCGCCCAGTACTTCTATTCCCACTAACATCTCAGTTCATCAAGTCTTTATTTATTCTCTTAACGATTTTTTTTTTTTTAACTCTTAACGATTTTTTTTAATTACTCAGATACGGGGAGGTTGTTGATGTTAATCTCGTCAGAGACAAAGGCACTGGAAAATCAAAGGGTTTTGCGTTCCTTGCGTATGAGGATCAAAGAAGCACAAACCTTGCTGTGGGTGGGTCTCTGTCTTCTGATTTTTGTTTTTTAAATGGACGTAGTGGTGAATTGCGTTTTGATGTTTTTTGTGTGTCTCAGATAATTTAAATGGGGCACAGGTTTTGGGGAGAATTATTAGGGTGGACCATGTTGACAAGTATAAAAAAAAGGAGGAGGAAGATGAGGAGACAGAGCGGCAGAAGAGGGAGGCACGAGGTGTTTGTCGTGCGTTCCAAAGGGGTGAATGTACTCGTGGAGCTAGCTGCAAGTTTTCTCATGATGAGCAAGTAAGATAAGCGTTTTATTATAATGTCACAGAGTAATTTGCTTTTATTTTTTTTTATAAGTTATCGTTTTATGTGACTTGAAAACTTTGGCGTTAAGGTTTTATTTTTTGTAAATTTAATTTTAGTGTTTGTATGCAGTGATTTTTGGCTTAGTGGAATTAGTTAACACTTTGATATTATTGGTTGTAGACCATACTACACCTAGAACTGGATTTTTTTTAGGTCGTAGATATGTTGTTGGTCACATAAAATTTAGTTTTTCAGATAATATGTTGTTCATTTGAATTAGGTGCTGTGACCTTAACAGCAGGCACGTTTTAGCTTTGTTGATACTCGTGATGGGTTTACTAAAGGGTGTTTCTCGGTCATACTTGCAAAGAGACTGGGTTTTCTCTTTTTATCTTGACATATATTCCTTTTTCATTCTTTTCTGTTGTGGCTTGTAGCCTTAGGATGATTTAATATCCTCTTATTTTTAACACACTAATCTCATTGTTTAATAGAGTTTTGTTTATGAAAAGTGGTCTTGTTTGCTCTATCAAGACTTACTTTCCCTTTTCCTCTCTGAGCTTTGTCGCTTGGAGTGACTGAATCTCCAACCCCATCATCACTGAATGCTGGATTGCTGAAAATCAATTCTAGTAAACAGTCCCGCTCAAATCAGCCAGACATAAGCTAGCCATGACCTCTAACTTCGTTTGACCTTTCTTGTTGCATGTGCTTGTTCTATCCTCCTGACTTTTCACAGATTTATGGTCATGATTACTTCTTCAAATACATACTTATCAGATATTTTCTAACTGCTTGCTGCTGGGTAGGCTTGTGGTAAGGTTTTGTTTTCCCCATTTCTCTGTAAAAGAGCGAGCAGTGCACTTTTGACATGTTGGATATCCCTTGACCATGTTGTAATTAAAAAATGATTTTTGTCAACTAGACACCTCTTTCACACATCTTGGATACCTCTCCGACATGGTCTGAGTATCAGTAGAAAGAGTGTGAATTGACAACCGTTCTTGACTAAACACTCTTATCTTAAAAGAAAGTCAACTGAGAATATAAATATTGCAAAGTCTGGTAACATATTTCTGTGAGGTTCGTTTGTATAGAACTTAATTAGTTGTTTTAACTATTAAGAGATATGTTTCTTAATATTCTATTGCGAGGGTCATTATTATATGAAAACTATAAAACTTAGCAACTTTGTTTTATATATTTATAGTCAACATGACATGTCCATGTTTCTTAGATTATAATGCATTGTTTGGTCCAAACGAAAGTAGATGAGGAAAGTAAACTAATTTGCTATTATACACATAGATGTTCCAACAAATCTATTAAATTAAACACAATTAGTATATAAGTGACTCTCCCCTCCAAATCCCTCCAATTTTAGGGAAGTCAAAATTAAGTGAGTAGACATTTTCACCCTGTCCCCTCCACTCTGAAATTTTGAACTAAACATATAAAGTTCATAAAAATCCCTCCCCTGCATTTCCAGTTCCCGTCCAACCAAACACTATCTAAGGAGGATCCCTTATCCTGCAAGCTCATTGATTTTGTCTCTGCTTTGTCTTATACATCCAGAAAGTAAAGACAAAACAGGAGCATGTTTCTTGCATGTTGGACCTACAAAAGCCCCTTTAAAAATCCATGAAAAGGAACCTACGAGTCAGAAAACTAGCCTCTCGTTAAAGCTTTAATAGGAAAGTTAGGGTTAGAAATTCTGGAATAGCATGCCAGCAAAGAGGGCACAATACTAGAAAACCTTATTTTCCCTGTGTGCCACCAAAACCTTATAATGAGTGGAAACGAACAAAAACATTGATGATTGTATTTTAAGAAAATCTTCCAACTAGAGTGGTGGCAAATGGTTGGTGAAGAAGTTCCACATTATAAAATTGAATGAAGTTTAGCTACAACCTCTATTTTGATGATTGGTATATACCTTTTTGTGGTTAGTTCAACCTGGTTTCTTTGCTTCATCCTTCAGTTTGTAAAATATTATGTTTTAACATAATACTAATTAGCTATTGTATTTTTGCTGTGGCCTTATTCTATGATTGTCATTTTGTAATTATTAAGAGCATTATCAGTAATGGGAAGTTATAGAATTATTTAAATTAACTAAATAAATAAATCTTAGTTCCAAACTACACATTCTGCATATATGGTTAAATTTAAACAGGAATATAAATTTGAAATTTATATCAATCTGTAATGCATTACTACCTATAACAATAAAGTCAAATTACACTCAAGCACACCCTTGAGGTTTAAGAAAGTTTCACTTGATACCTGCCCCTTTTTTACTTTTAATAAAACTAATTCCAGTCTTAACCGAATTGGAAATTTTGGAATTGAATTGCAGTCAAGTTTGGATTTTGATTCAAGGATCAACATTATATTGGCAGATAATGTCATACCTTCCTGAATGTTATTATAGAATTAAGCCACATTGTTTGACAACATGGAAATCAATGGAAGTTTGGTGTTGTTAGGTGAACCAATGTTTTGAATGTGTATTTTGTATGTCATGACTGTAATGTAATATTGTAATGAGTCTACGTTGATATTTGATTAAGTTTTTGAGTTTGCTATAAATGATAGATATACATAGTTTTAAATGAGATCTGTATTTACTTTTATCTGTCATCATGTCGTTTAATTATTGAGTAAATTACACTTTCATTACCCAAGAAATGCTTAAATCACTGTATTTCTCTCTATTTGTAAACAAATACATTCCTTCGTACGGGGAAGAATATTCTTAGTATGGAAACAACATTTAAATATAAATGAACTTCTTAGGATTTTCACCCCCTCTTGCTATCGTTGTTGGCATCATCAACTAGTTTAGACCTTCACTATCAAATTTGGGATATTAGCAGAAATTTAATTATTAAAATTAAAGGGAGGGCATTGTAATTAAACATATCTTATGGAAAAGGAGTGTAATATACCCATAATTATTTGCTGCTTCTTTATTGTCCAGGTTTTCCGGTTTGAATTACTTCACCTTTTTTGCTTTGCCTATAGTTGAACTTCTGAAGTTGTCATAAAATGTGCTAAATTTTGGAATAACATCTTCGATGCAGAGGGTTTATGCAGCTACTACCTTTTCATATTTGACTGAGTTCTTGACTGTCTTTGTTGCCTTTATCCAGAGAGCTGCAAATACAGGTTGGGGTCATGAGGAAGACAATCCAAAATGGGGTCACGACAGATTTGAGGGTCCCAGAAAAGAGAGAAGACCTGGCAACAATCAGTCAGATCATATTCCAGAAACTAGAGACAGAGATTCACGTTCTAGAGCCCATGGCGATGGTGCTGGATTAAACAACCAACCTAAGAGAAGTGGGAGAGAAGAGAGGACAAAGCGGTGGCATGATGATGATGATAAATTTGAGGGAAGAGAACATAACAACAGAAGAGAAGAGAAGGGATCAAGAAGGTATGGAGATGATGAATTTGAACATAAGTCAAGAGAAGAGCGTTACAGGAGAGAAGAAAAAAAATCAAGAAAGGATGATTACAATGGTATGCCTGAGCCGAAAGATCATCGCAGAAGGGAAGACAAGAGGTCAATAAAGCCAGATGATGTTGAGTTTGAACCCAAGTTGAGAGATTTGGATACTAGGGAAGATAAAAGATCCCGGAGGATGGATGATGATGATTTTGTAAGCAAGGGAAGAGAACCTCAAAGTATCAGGGAAGACAGGAGATCTCGAATGCACAGTGAAGATGAATCTGCACCAAGGTCAAGAGAAGATTGTGATAGGAAGCAAGATAATAGATCATATAGAAATGATAATGATCGACCAGAGTCAAAAGTAAGACATGATTTTGACAGGAGAGAAGAGAGAAGGTCTAGAAGGTAACGGCAGTGTCAAGATAGATACGAGCATGTCATTCCTTTGTCGTGAAGAGAACCGAGTTTTCGAGCAAGTTGAAAATCATTTGATAACCAGAAATGTGATTTAAAGCTTCTAAAATTTTTAAAGGTCATTTTATGTGTCTTATGATTTACACTGCTGAGAGCAGTGATAGTCTTACTCATGGCGTGGCTAGTTTGATAAATGTTTTATTTGGTTCAAGGATCTCCAACTACCAATGCTAATGTACCATGAATTGTCTTTCAGTAGTGATGCAATCTTCTCTACAGGTAGCAAAAAGCGAAATGCTTTGGCAAATCGAAGCACCCAATTTTTACGCTTGATAGTGGATATTTTCATTAATGTTCCGTCCCATTTTATATGTAGCTGTTTTTAGATACGAAGCATATGCAAAATTCGTTGTTGCCTTTAAGACGATTTAGGATCTTCACATAAATTGGGACTTAGCGAAGGATAGTCGAGTACATCACCGTTGCTTTCATTGATAATTTTGCTCACATTCTTCCATTTGGGGACTTTCAGCGGCAAAATTCCGTATGGTTCACCAGATAAATGTGATGAGACAGACCACTTGACTTTAATTGAAGCACATCACACAAATTCAATAGTCATAAATTTAGTAGTTTCTCCATTTTTGACAGGTATGCAGGAGCACGATATTGTCTTTTTGTTTTCTTGGTATGCATTTATGTATTATTTTACAACAATTTTACTTTAGCTGGTATACATCTTGCTTGGTATTATACAATCCATCAATCTCTGCTAATAAGAGAAAACACGCGTAAATGGCTATAGGTTTCACTCTTGAAATCCAAATACCAGACTTAAATTTAAAAGGCCCAAGTTAGTTTGTAAACGATGATTATCACAATTATCATATTTACATACTTTAATAATCCACTTTATTTCCTAGTTCAGAAGTGAATAAACATTTTGATACAAGCCATCCAAAGAAAACAAAGAACAGAAGAATATTCATTCTTCTTGGATAAATTTGTGGATTACAAACTGCAACCATTTCAATTTTCATATAATATCCAGTCTACACTTTTTCTCCTAGTAGACATGTTTCTGGATATAACAGATTACACAGGTCCTAATTACTGACATGGTTAAGACTTCATATATTATTTGGAGAAAGGAGCAACTCTATCTGTTAAATACGTTATCAGTTCCTTCCCAACATATTATCAATTAGTTTTCCAACAGTAATGAAAGAAGAACCACGGGTAAGGACAGCTTTCCTGGCCTTCTCTTTCATCTCTTTCACATTCTTGTGTACCATATTATCTTTGTCCATCAGTTGTTTCAGCCCTTCCTCTATCTCCTTTGCCATTACATGATCACTGCTCATTCTATAGTCCAGTCTCAGCTCCACTGCTAATCCAAATTCCCTCACCATCCTAAAAGCATTAATTTGCTGTTCTGCATACATAGGCCATGTCAAAATTGGCACGCCAAACCACAAGCTTTCCAAAATAGAGTTCCACCCACAATGAGACACAAACCCCCCAATGGCTTTGTGGGCCAGAACCTCCACTTGGGGTGCCCATCCACATATCATTCCCCTACCCTCCATCCATTCTAAGAACCCTTCTGGTAAGGTTCTGTCCGCATTATCTGCGGTCGGTGGAGAACGCATAGCCCACAAGAATCTGACTCCACTACTCTTAAGTGCCGCCGCTATTTCTCTTGTTTGAGATGGAACAAACCCTCCCATGCTTCCAAAGCAAAGAAACACCACAGAGGAAGGTGGCTGCTCATCTAGCCACTTCAATATTTTGTCATGCTGGGCTCGATCTAAATTTGGGTTAGGCTGACCCTTTAGATCAATCAAAGGACCAACAGCGTAGATAGGAGGTGCTTGACTTTGACCATGTGATAATGCATCGATAGCATACTTCTCCAAATCCGAAAAGGAATTAACAATGATCCCTTTGATGTCCAAGAACCTCTGAGCAAGTTTGTAATTGGCAGCATATCCACCATCTTTGTTAAAAGCAGCATCAGGCAAAACACTCGGAGGAACTGGATCCGGGAAACCCGGAATCAACAAGTCAGGGTCAGAATCATTGAACACATCCTCTATATGACGGTTCAGAAGGGAAAGTATAAAAGCTGAAAATGCAACATTTGAAGTCATGAACATATAAGAGGGGATGCCAAGTTCATCCCCTACATCAACCATGGAGAGACAAAAGAAATCTAGGACCAACCCAACAACTGGGTGTGACTCAGAGCTAGGATAAGATGATAAGATGTTTTGCATGGTGGCTCTGACATGGGGTTTGAGGCTCTCGATGAAGGTATATATGTAGTGTTCAGGAGACTTGGAAACTAGCTCCTCTGAAGGAGGTTCTACCAGAGGGAGATCAACGAGTTTGATTTGAGGTTGTGATGCTAAAACTGATTTGATGTAAGAGTCTGAAAAGGGAGTTAAGGGGAGCTTGATGCAGAGGATTGTGACTGAAAGATGGTTGTCACGGTTGATTAGAAGCTGAGCAAATTCGAGGGATGAAGTCAAGTGACCAATCCCTGGCGAGGGAATGAAGATAAGCTCTGCTTTGTTCTTCATCTCAGTGCTGAGAGAGAGGATGGTGCTTGGACTTGGATTTATGCCTTTCACGGTTCTACTTTTATGAATATATTTAAGATGAGGTGTACGTATTAAATGGAATAGACTCTTCTCTAATACGTAGAAGTTGTTTCAATAGGAAAAAACGAATAGTTTTTATTTTTTATTTTTTATAAGTTATTTATATTAATTAGTCTTTTCAACATCAGATTTTTAATTTTTAATTTCAATTTTCTTTTTAGAAGAAAAAAATGTTAGAAACATATCCATGGTCTTTCTATTTTTATTGTTCATAGATAGATGTGGTAGAGATAAATAAATTGATATGAAATTATTTTACTTTAATAAAATTCTTATCTGAATATACAGTTACATGGAATATTTAAAAAACATATTTCTTTAAAATATCAGTTTTATCTTATTCGTATTTATTGATAAACTTTTATTTATTCAATATTCACAACAAAATGAAACAATTGCTAAGCAAGTAAACTCTTATGTTAATTTATAATATAATATTTCGTATATATATATATATATATATATATATATATATATATATATATATATATATATATATATATATATACGTAGAGGGAGAAAGAGAGAAGGGTATATTTACAATTAATTCATTATAATTGTGTGTAGTTACTTAAACATTTTCTTTATTTATCATGTAAGATATTAATAAATCAAAATTATTTATCTTTAAAATATATTTCCGTTCAACTTCTATTTGATAAAAAGTTATTACATTATTTATTTAATAAATTACTTAAATCTAACTCAAAACAAAACAATAAATGAAATGATGTGATATTTTTTTATTGAAAAAAATATATATATCCTTATTTTATTTAACGTTAAATTTACTTTGATTTGAATTATGTGAATACTTATTTAAAAAATAATTTTTAAGTATTTTTTTATTAAATTAGGTAACATTTTGAATATTAACTTTCTTGTTTATTTATATGTATTTTTTATTAATTTAAAATATTATTATCAAAATTTTATTAATAATATTAAAATTTTAACATAAAATTAATTAATAATACAAGGATTAGTCTAACGAATAATGTAAAACTTTTAATACGCTATTTTTAACGAAATCTAATAGATCAGTCAAATAATGCTTCATAAAAAAAAAAATCATCACCCAATACAATAATTAAAAAAAATTAAAATCTAACATAAAATCAATCAATTTATAGAATAAACTAAGAAAATTGAAATCATATTAATTAATATGAGCCGAACAACATGCACTTCCAACAAATAATTGGGTCATACAATTTACCTCTTAAAAATAAAACAGGTGGATAAAGGATATTATTTTCAAAATTTTAAAATTTGATACATCATATCAAATTCATAAACAAAGAAATATCTATCTAGATTCAAACTATACTTTCATAAATTTCAGAAGTTATACGTACATAATTTATTTTCATGTAGTAAAATAAAAATATGCATTAATAATATTTTTTTTCTAACCTTATTTTTTTAATCTAAATGATTTCATCGTTATTTGATAATACTTTTATAAAATTTTACCCAAACTTAAAAAAAAATCTATATAATATATAAAAACTTGTTATTATTTGTAGACTTTAAGTCTTTTGCTCATCAAAGTCGTGTTTTGTAATTCAGAGGAACCTTTTGTGGAAAAAGTTGTACATTTTGTTTCATAAGGAAAACCTCGGTTTTTATTTTTTCTTATTTTCAAACCAACCTTTTAAATCATGATGTCAAAAGTTTATTACAGTGAAGTGTAAAAATTTTAAAAATGTGTTGACTTGATTCAACTATTTAGTCAAAAAACAAATTGATTTGTGATAGACTATCATTAATTATAATAACTAGTTTAAGTTATTTAATATTTGTGAATTTATATAATAATTATTTTTAATATGAATTTAATTGAATAACTTATTCAAAGTTCATACTTTTTTTATATTTCAAAATCGTATTCATATTACTTTAATTCTACAAAATATAATATAATTAAATGAAAACTAGCATTGAACATATAAAAAATTAAAGGTATTGCAAAACAAAATGAGAGAAAATGATAAAATAAAGAACAACTCAATAGAAACTATAAGCTACAAAATATTTGAATGAATTTGAAAAGAAAATATTGGATCTAGTAAAATTATTTAAAGAATCAAATTAACATTAAAAAATAATAATAAGATCATAGGAAATCTCTCGATACATATTATAGTGTCAATATTCTATACTGTAGTGTTCTTTGTCTTGTTTTATTGGAAGGTTCCACTGATTTGGACTTAAAAATGAAAAGTATTGAAAGAATGTATTAATTTTATGATATTTTGATCAAGATTTGTAAGTGCTGGTAATGTTGGCAGAGAGTTTAATAATCAAAGTGAACCACTTAGTTTGCCTCTTATTGGTCATCGCTTTATTTCCTGCCCCTGCATTGTTTGTATTTTGGCCGCCAAGATTTCTGCATAATTGACTTAACTCAGTGGTAGTTATACTTATTGGTATAAGCTCTTATTTTCTGCATAATTTACACATAAGTTGCTTTTAAAAATGCTTTATATGAATTTTAGTAGGTTGTGGCATCACAATTACTATGATTGTGTCATGAGAAGAAAGATTTTATGTCTTTTCCTTTAAACGTAAGTTTATAAGTTTTTAAGTGCAGCCCAAGCACGGTAACGTTACATCACCTATCTACTATACCCATGTGCTCATCATGCAGTGTGAGAAAAATATCTTGAGTACAACTGATTTTATGAAGCTAATTCAGGTATCTAATGATGTTACAACATGATGGTATGATGAAATCACACACATTCGATGAAAATATCTTCGTTAACTTTTCATGAAAAATTGAAGTTTCTTTTCAAGAAATTGTCTGTGGATTCTACTCTAAGATTAAAAAAGACCCATTACTAAGGAGGGGAGAGAAAGAAAATAGCAAAGGAATATCATTTCATGAAATTAACTTCTTTTGAGGATCTTACAAGCAAGTTCTAATCAAGTAGTTGTGTTTGTAAGACTGAGATTATCCAATTTTTTTACTTGGTTCAAATGGCAACAATTAGTATTATTTATTGAATAATCATCATGTAACAGTATAACAGTATGGAAATCACAATTGCTCAATTGCTTCTATGACACACAAACTGCAGCAATTCAATTTCATATTGTGAAGAAAATTGTAATGTGGTAGTTTGAATCTAGCAACAGTCTCTCTTTGTAAATGTAAAGATAAGAATAACTATAATGATCTCTCCACGTATCTTCACTCTGACAAAGTTTTCTGACACTAGGATACATTAGTTTTATTCACAACGAAGAGCATTCTGACACTGAAATAAAGTTTATTCACGACAAAAGTTGTCTGTTTCAAATTACCACCTTCCTTGTGCAATCAATTGCTTGAAATACATAGTCAGGCTTTTTCGTTAATTGATTAAAAAAGTGGCAACCCCACCATTGAAAATTCAACTACAGTCATCAATTGTTGCCTGTCATGGCATCAATGAGTTTCTCCACAGAAATGAAAGAAGACCCACCATTGAGGACAGTTTTCCGGGACATCTCTTTCATCCCTTTCATCTTCTTGTGTACCATATTATCTCTATCCATTAACTGTTTCAGCCCTTTCTCTATCTCCTCCGTCATTACAAGATCACTACCTCTTCTATAGTCCAGTCTCAGCTCCACTGCTAATCTAAATTCCCTCACCATCCTAAAAGCATTCAGCTGCTGTTCTGCATAGATAGGCCATGTTAATATTGGTACCCCAAACCACAAGCTTTCCAAAATAGAGTTCCATCCACAATGAGACACAAACCCCCCAATGGCTTTGTGGGCAAGAACCTCCACTTGAGGTGCCCAATCACATAGCATTCCCCTATCTTCTGTCCACTCTAAAAACCCTTCTGGTAAGACTCTCTCTTCATTTCTTGTAGTGGTTGGTGGAGAACGCATAGACCACAAAAACCTAACTCCACTACGCTGAAGTGCGTGTGCTATTTCTCTTGTTTGAGGTGGATCAAAGCTTCCCCTACTCCCAAAACAAAGAAAAACGACAGAAGAATCAGGTTGCTCATCTAGCCATTTCAATATTCTGTCATGTTGTGCTTGATCCAAATTTGGGTTTGGTTGACCCCTGAGATTAATCATCGGACCAACAGCATAGATAGAAGGTGTTTGAATTTGACTATCACATAATGCATCAATAGCATACTGCTCCAACTCTGAAAAAGTGTTAACAATGATCCCTTTGGAGTCTTTGAACCTCTGAGCAAGATTATAATAAGCAGTATATCCACCCTCTTTGTTAAAAACAGCATCAGGCAAAACACTAGAAGGAAATGGATCAGGGAAACCCGGAATCAACCAGTTAGGATCGGAATCACAGAACACATCACCAACTTGACGTTTCTGAAGGGAAAGCATGAGACTCAAAAACCCAACATTTGAGGGCATGAACAAATAAGAAGGGATTCCTAGGTCGTTCCCCACATCAATAATGGGTGAACAGAAAACATCTACGACCAACCCAATAATGGGGTTTGAATGAGATGATGATAAAATGTTTCGTACTGTGGCTTTGACAAGGGGCTTGAGGATCTGCAAGAGGGTCCATATGTAGTGTGGTAATGATTTCATCAGTAGTTCCTGTGGAGGGGGTAATACGTGAGGGAGATCAATGGCTTGGATCTGAGGTTGTGATGCTGTAACTGATCTGATGTATGCATCTGAATAGGGAGCGTGAGGGAGCTTCATGCAAAGGATTGTGATTGAAAGATGGTTATGATGGTTGACCAAAAGTTGTGCTAATTCGAGGGATGAAGTCAGGTGGCCAATCCCCGGTATGGGAAAGAAGATCAAACCTGCTTTCTTTTTCATTTCAGTCACTAATTTTCAAGTATGGTATGGTAGGTGGAACTGTGTTTAACTCTTGTAAGTTTGATCTTTCCATGTAAACACAGATGCAGATGTGAAATGAGAATTGATGCTTTCTTCGTGGGATCTAATCAAATAATAAATTATTATTGGTCACATAATTAATTCAGCATAGTCAATCGTTATAGGTCACAGTCAATTTTCATTAAGGTAAACCAAGAGTTGGACAGAGCACAATTGAAAAAATTGAAAACAGTGAAAGAAAGTGTGAAAGAATTCATAAAAAAAAATAAAAAAAAATCAAAAGACGTTGAAAAAGTGATTTTATATTCGGATGCCTTAATCAAGGTTTAGAATTCAATCTCAGATTTAACAAGGTCCATTCATTGGAAAAACAAGGTCCATTTATTGCATGGTTTAATTCTCCTTCGAAATGTGCACAAAGGTCCTGCATCTAAACACTTTCACTTTCAAGTATTGATGGTGAGAGATTTATCAAAGCAACTCCTGTTTTCACAGTTTCTGATTTTCACCCCAAATTATCCGAGTAGTTTGGCCTGAGTCAACATGCATCTGACTTCTTTAGCTAGAGGCTAGGCGTGAATATCATGCACTTGAGGACGAGTCTTCATTTATCAGTTAACTGTATTCTGATCTTTTGTTATATAGAAAGATAATTCTGTTTAAATTCCTTTGAAGCAGTTATTTATAATGCTGAAATGCGGGGGCTGATACGGTGCCACTTCAACATTCTTATTCAGCTGCATAAACACTTATCGTTCGTCTTTATTTTCATAGCAAAACTTTGACTCTTAGTACATGGAGACTGCAGGTATGATTAACCAAAATATTCCCACGAGTCTTTATTTCAGCCAAGACAAAACCTATTCAATTGGAATATAAAAAATCCCAACAAGACAAATCCCTCTTTCCTTAAGGCAAGGTATTGCACTATCACCAGTTCATTTCCAACCACCACCTGAATGCTATTCTTTCTTAAAGAGCATCTAAGATTTTTATTTAATGACTCGTTTTCAAACAATGGTAAAAAAAATTATCCAGCACAACACAGATAATTTATTGTTTCTGTGATAAGTTTCAATTAGATTAGGATTAATGTCTTAAAATATTGACTAAGTGTAGATCATCGATATTTGTTAATTGCAATATGCATTCTACTAAAATTAATTCATATCTACGCAGCTCAAGGAAAATGTGCCATGCCATCCTCTGCTTATGGCAGATCAGGCAACGGAGTAAACTTGTAATGTATATAAAAAATAAATATAAAAATGTGATTTCTTTGTTGGTTAATTACTTAGTTATATTTTTTATGACGATACATACTAATGAAAATGTTTCCAAGTTTCTGCATTTGCACAATTTTCTTCTCATTTTGAAAACACTAAATATCTCACCTGGCATTTCATTAGAATCATTAGAGTTTACTGAAAGAGGCAACAGAAGATATACATTCATGCAGCCACATAACCCAGAAAAAGAAAAGCAAAATGGGACCTTTCTATCTTGTCTATCAGACAAAGTAACCTTGAGTCTGTCCAATCAAAGTTCTAGATAATGTAGAACTCCACAGTTCGAAGTATCTTATGTTACTTTGGTAGGCAGAGAGGTTAGCTTTTCAGCTTTTTTGTTACTTCAGCAAGGTATTTACCCTGGTAAAAGGCCTGCTGCAGTTCTAGTTCAGTAGGTTGACGAGATCCATCTCCTGCAAAAGTTCCAGCACCGTATGCAGAGCCTCCTTTTACTTCATCCATCTCAAACATGCCTCTTCCAAAGGTATATCCAAGAGAAACAAAAAGCATACCATGATGAGCTAATTGAGTTATAGCTGTCAATCTGCAACCACGACATAAACAAGAGACTGAAGTAAACTAAAATCAAGTGACCATAGGCCATAGCCCTGTAGGAGCATAACAGAAATGATGAGATTTATTGATGCACATAATCCATACTACTAGTGATGGAAGTTCTAATGTATGGTCAATAGTTGTATAGAGGATGGAACCAATTCATTAACAATAAGGCTGTTTTGTTATAGAAGACAGGTTGTCTTCTTCTCTGTTTATGTGAGACGAACCAAATGAAACGTTTGAGGAAATATCAAGGGGATACTTACGCTGACAGTTCTTGGCCTCCACCATAAAAACCAGTACTCCAGAAGATTCCAGCAGGTTTGCCAGCAAGTTCTTGGGATGCCCATAGCCCACTAGTGGCATCAAAGAAAGCCTTGAGCTGGCTTGGCATCATGCCAAAACGAGAAGGAAAACCAAATATCAAACCATCAGCCTCTACAAGTTGTTCTGGCCTTATGTCTGGTACATCATTTGGTTTAGGTGGAGCCTTCAACTTTTCCAATATTAGATCAGAAAGCATCTCAGGTACCTGTTTTCAGCAAACCAAAAACAAACTATCAACCAAGATTGAAAGGGTTCTAACTGAGAAGGCACCCAATTGAAAAGATTGCCGCTCAAAACTGCAATTCTTGCCATTATATTTTAGTTTTTGATGTTTCCATAACACAAAAGGAATGCAGTCGCAGCCACACTTGTCTGAAATTTTGCTAGTTGCAATGCAACCAAAACCCCAGTTTAGCACCATAGGACCTATCATCCAAACTAGAAACATGCACACTCTAACTGATTGAAAGAGTTACCCGCCAGAGAGTTGCTTCAACACCTTCAACTGAAGTAGCCCCTCTGTGTACTTCTCTTGCCATGGTGTCCACATGTCCATACATGGAGTAATACCTGCAAAGATTGATGCATGCATGCTTATGGTTGATGAATGTTTGAGTTAGAATATGAATGATAAAAAAGTTCAACTAAAGTAGCGGTTGAAAATATACTTACACAATGTAGACCTTAGTGACAGCCATTTTTAATTTGTTGGCTCAAGTACTAATCACTGCTGCCTCACAGCTTATGGTGCGACTGGATGACCAGAAGATAAAGCAATTAGGGTGGGAAGAGGAACGGAAAACAAACAATGTTTCAAGATTTTACAACTTATAGAATGATCATCATCAGTACACAGAAACAGCAAATGAAAGCTAAACGGCATACGCATACTTCATCTACTGAATGTGACAGTAAGAAATATATGGTTGGCTAAATGTTAATTCTACAAGAAACTTCATGCATGGATGAATTTGGCTGATTAATTTATCACTGAAATTGGTAATTAAATTAAATTTACTCAAAACAAACCGATCAAGTCATAGAAAAGACCAGAGTTTACCTCCAATGGAAACCCCAAACATCGCCAGAGAACAAAAAAAAAAGGTTATTGTTTAATCAGATTTAGAGAAATAGGGTATGATCCACCACTAAAGATGAACAACATAAAGAGATAAAGAACTAGCAAAGAAGGACTAATTGAGTTCCAAAGTGTGATAATTTAACGAAAAACAATAGAAAGATGAAGCGATCTGTAAATCATTATCCAACAACAAATTTAGGCAAATGATGGTGGGAAGGATGAATTGCAGGGAGAGAGAACCTTTGAAGCGAAATGAATGGAGCAGAGAGAAGGCGTGCGGTGTATACAAACGTGAGACAGAAATCCACCTTAATATATAAAACACGTAGTTACAAATTACAATCCAACGCAATGTTTTTATACCATACTAGCATTTTAATAATTTTGTGTATTTGAAATTTCCTTTTTTTAAATTAAATAATATTTATGTTTTTTTTATTTATCTAAACAAATAATATAAAGGATTTATTAGAAAGTGAAAATAACTTAATATAATTGTCATTATAATTATTCTGCGGAAAAACGACTTAATATAACTCAACTAAAATGAGTGAATATTAAAATAAATATTTCTCTATCATTCTCTTATGATAAAGCAGAAAGTCGTGTAAAAAATTCGGCGTTTCATAAAATACATACAAACACTTATCATATTCACTAGGTTTTCACAAATCAATTTCAAGATGAAACAAACAAACAAGCATTCACCATCTCACATAACCTATATTTTTTATTCATTTAATTTTTGCTGTACCATTTTATCAAGATCTAGCCAACGTTTTACAATTATAAAACCATTTAATGAGTTTTTTTTCTTTTTTTCCCCAAAACCTTTGACATACAAAGAGTACAACAAGAAGAAGGTAGGTGGACCACAATAAAACTTGGCAGAGAGACCACGACAACAACTTGACACTGTCAAGAAGATAGGTAAAACCCTAAATCATAACAACCAGATAAAAAGAAGAAAAGAGCAACAAAAACAAGAGATTAAATGAAGATACAGTTATTTACAAACGTTATTACCAAGGTTGTTTAAAATAAAAAAATATTTTATTGAGTTAAGTTGTTTAAAAATTAATTCAAATTATTTATATAATAATTTTATTTTAATTTAAATAAAATTTTTATTTTTATTTTTAAGTATTTTTTTATAAAATATATTTTTAATTATAAAATATTTTTAACTATAATTCTTATACCATTATTATTAAAAATTTTAACTAAATTATAAAAATAATGTCCCTTTATCATAATTCCCGAATTATTATCATATTTTGCAGCAGTGACTAAAATAGTATTTCTGATCAAATTCAAACAATTTTTACACTGGATCCAAAATTTAATATTGAAATTTTATTACTAACATGATTTTAGAATGAAAATATTTAAACACAAGTCACTTTATTCAAAATTAATTTTATTATTCACTCACTACCACTTACAAACTTTATCTTATTAAAGTATTCACAATGCATATTGCTTAAGTCAGATTCTTATCTTAATTTTGTAGGTAATATAATGCACATATGTTTAAATATCAAAGTGAATGTTTAACCTAATTTTATAAGTCTTATTGACTTAATATTAATAATTAAAATACTGTTTTCATTATTTTATCTCTTTTAATATATAATTTTTCTTGAGCAACATCGTGTCATTTATATTCCAATAATAAAATTTATTAAGAATTGTATATTTTTTTAAAGGAAAATTACTTAATTTTAATCATTAATTTAATCAACTCCATGGGATATTATCTAAAGTTTTGCAGCTTTGGAAGCATATCAAACTAAGAGACAGCTATTAATGAGTATTAATTAAGCACAAAAAAATGGATAACGATATGACGCGTCAACAGTTATGTGAGGTTTCATTACTTAAAAAAATGTTGGTTTTAAAATTCGATTTATAAAACTATTTATAGTTGAAAATTCTATTATTTTATTTCCATGAAAATTGCTTAGATTTTTTAAAGCAAAAAGGAATGTTTTACTACAATGAAAATAGAATAAACAATTCGTCCTAAGTGTTCGAACAAAATCAGACCAAAATAATCAAAATAATTGCTCTTCAATAATTATTGCAAAATGAATATATGAATTATATATATATAAAAAAAAGTGTTCTACAAAGATAACGATCTATAGTAAAAGATTTGTGTTTGATTTTTATTATATTCGAAAACTTATATAATTAATGACAATTATAAAAAAAAAGTTAGTCTTCAGTTTCAAACATCAATTTCCCCCACCGATCTTAAAAAGAAAAAAGAAAAAATACACACAAAACATCTATATATTAATTCACCCCTTAAGAAAAAGTGATAGTGAAGAGATATATGTTTTTTAATTAATTATTATATTTCAATTGAAATTATGGAGGACACTGAGAGCAGAAGAGTGTTGACAAAGAAATCCATTACATACCCACCTTAAAGAAAAACACATAAGAAAGTGTAAAACAAATGAAATAGCGTCTTAATGTATTTTAATTTGCTTTTTAATAATATAATTTTTTTTTGCAGTGACCTTAGAAATACCCTAAAAGAATTAAGATATAAAAAAAGGTAGACTATTGTGGTGGTATAGAATTCATGATATGCCATAGCTGAAGAATTTAAAACGAACTATCTTTTTTTACAATAATGACCCATAATTGACAATTAACTGAAATTTGCAATTAATTAGTCTATTAAGACGGTAATAAGTAAGAATTCAATATCAATTAAATCTAATAAATTGAAAATTAAAATTAAAAATTATTTATAAAAAAACAATATGGATTTTCAGAACCCACTAATCTCTCTGCTATTGCTTTAAATTTGTTCATAATGAATTTTAGGAGTTACACTATCAAAATTCACTCCTGACCCTTGGATAAAGCACACAATTAATGGCTACTATAATTCACGTGCTTATTACAGTGCTTGGCTTAAGCTTCAATGTCAACCCTATTTGCACCAAATAGACAACCCTAAGACCCACAATAACAATACTTTCCCTTTTGATTTTCATGGATGTCATGGTAACGGGAGAAAGTCATGGTGGTAATGACCTTCAAATTTATGGCTGTGATGTTATAAACCCTCCTTTGACATCCACAGGCATAGATCAGTTCTTAAGTGGCCACTTCCCTCATCATCAACTACAGGCAAGGAACAGTTATGCAAGTGCTTTTTCTGAGGAGGCTTTTAAGTGGACACACATCAATCAAAACCCTACATTTTCCCTGGAAGATATGAAAATTTCATCTAAGATCACAAAAATGGTGGGAAGGAGAAGGAAGAAACAGCCTTCTGTGTCTTGGATCAAGGGACAGTGGAATAAGGAAGAGGATAGGTTGAATACATTAAGACAACAAGGATCCATTTTCTATATTCTATTTTTTAATGTTCAGTTTGATAAATTCTTGTGAATATAAATTTGCGCTAAGCTTTGAAGTTGGTTTTTATTTGGTGTTAATGAAGGAAACTGATAAGGTTGGTGAAGCAATATGGTGATAAAAAATGGGCTGAGATAGCTGAGCAGTTGGAGGGAAGGGTTGGCAAACAGTGTAGAGAAAGATGGAATAATCATTTGCGTCCTGATATTAAGGTTTGTTAATTAGTGCTTACTTTACATCTAAGATTAGTTGTATGAGCATGAACCCTGTTCACCCTAGACAACACAGTAAGGTTGGTACATCTGAATACCTCTGGTTAGATTTTTATTTTTATTTTTGTTCCTTGGGACTCTTAGTAGGTGATAATCTGTAGTGTGAATAAATCTTAATTAACACTACCATGTATCAAGATCTGCACTCATTCTTCCTCACCTTAAAGAAAGTAGGTTATGTTTTCTATATTAGATTGAATTTGACCGGAAAATTGACAAATCGATTAACTAATCCGATCGATTAATTTTGTTTGCTTAAACAATAAAAAACAAACTAATATATATATATTATTTATTTTTTAATCTACATAATATGTTTTATTTAAATTTTGATGTGTATTTCAAATGTTAAAACTTGTAAATTTATGTTTTTTTTAGTAATATAAAATTATAATATTATATTTTTTATCATTATAATAATTTAAAATCTAGAACTACTAACTTAACTAATTCAATAAGAGGATAAACATTGACTATTTGAATTTTTCTCTAATTTAAACAACATTCATGAATGAGTGATATTCTCTAATTTAAACAAATATTTATTCTTACCATTTATCAAGATGTGCACTTTTCAACTTACAAAGGTTAATGCCTCCAAACAAGGATGGTCAAGGTTTATTGAATTTTTCTTTGATGTCAAGTAATCTACAACGGATGACATCTCATAAATCTTAGGATAATGTTTGATCATGTCCATCTAGCCAGAGAAAACGAAGAAAAAAAAAATTACAGAACGTGCGTCGTCCTATTAACAAGCTTAGGATGAGATCCACTCTACAATCTAATGTATAACAGACAATATATATCACTATTCTAAATCCTTTAATACTACCATCTTTCAAGATGTGCACTCATTCTTGTCCAAGAACACAGTTAAAGTTGGTGCATTACGATGGTTATTTTTTTTTTTAATTTGTCTCTAACCTCATGACTCTTGGGTGTGTGGTATGCTCTAATATGAACAAATATGAAGAACTCATTCTTGTATGCTACAATTATTGCAGCTTTTGACAATATTTATATGATATTATTTGTCCATATAATTTTACGTACACAATCTTTGTTTATTGATTTTGGTTACCCTTATAAATTTCAGTCAATGTAACATTTACATTTCATATATTTTCCTTGGCAACTAAACTTTTATCAGAAAGATAGTTGGAGTGAAGAAGAAGAGAGGGTGCTAGTGGACATGCATGCGAGGCTCGGAAATCGTTGGTGCGAAATAGCAAAACGCCTTCCAGGAAGATCAGAGAATGCCATAAAGAACCACTGGAATGCCACCAAAAGGAGACAGAATTCAAAGAGAAAGCACAAGAAAACAAAGAGCTCTAATGGAAAACCACATTCCTCCATACTTGAAGATTACATCAGAAGCAAGACTCTAATCAGCACAAACCCTACACCTGGCATCATCACTGCCTCAACCACCTCTCACACAACACTCTCACAGGACAATGCAGCTAACCCTTTAAACCCTATGCTCTATGAACCTTTTGCTAACGAACTACTCTTCATGCACTCTAAGATCCCTTCAACTTCATACTTGGATTATTGTAACATGAATGTTGATGATGTGGGTGAGAGTGGATTTGTGTATTCTCTCCAATACCCAGATAACATGAACTTGAATGATAGTCTCTTTCCTAGACACACTCATCCTACCCCAGCTAATTACCTTTCTTCGGATCTATATTGTTCTCCCTTGTTCAACGTAGCACCCGGTTATGGGAATCAAAATCTGAACATCGATTTTCGGCATCAAGGTTGTTCACAAGTAAAAGGAGAGGTGGATTTAAGAGAGTTTGTTTATTCTTAGTTCAAAAGATGTTTTTCGTTATGATACACTCATTGATGTGGTACTCTTCGTTATATGCTTATCATTGGAGTCTCGTGGATTTTGTGTTTCGTATAGTATTTTGAAATAAGGTCATAGCAATGACTTCTTAACTTTGGTTACATATCTTCTTAATTGCAATAATATATCTGCATCGAATTTATTTATTTTCTTAGCTTTCGTCTTTCCGTTATATCGTTTTGATTGGTTTTCGTTGTTGCTCCAGTTTACTTTAACTTTAAAATGTTAGGTAAAATTTTGTTACATACCCTTTGACACCGTGAATGTTCTTAATTTTAGGAGAAGGAAAAAAATAACCTTATTTGGTAGTGCGTGATTTTGATGAAAAGAATACAGACTTGAAGAGCATTAAAAAATCGTATATTTGTTCATTATAGATAGCTGTTTTTATTATGTAATTGACATTTTGGAGGGATGAGTAAAATTCAATATAATTTACACTGTATTTTTCGTATGACATCTTTCGAGCGTTTTTGTTTGAATATAGTCCAAGTATTTCTTACAATGCTCACATTCTGCTTACTTAAGTTATGGTTCAATTTGGGACAGAGAAGTGTTCAAAACTAAGCTTTTGAAACAAAAGGTAATTACTACTAAAGTTGATTTAGTTGACAAAGATATACAGCTCATATTTCTCAAGGATATCAATTTATGTTCTGCTTTCAATATAAAATAAATTATTCAATTAATAGATACATTATAAGTATCTTTGTTTATGTCTTTTTTAGCTTTGGAATTCATCCACATCCAACTTATGTGAAATTTACCATTAGAATAAATAAATAAACAAACAAACAATTGATTGATTTATTTTATCACTATAAGAAATCTTATATTACTAACGAATATTTATCGACAGATATGTAACTATCGAAGTAATTACCAACTGAAAATTACCAACAAATTTAATATAATTGTAGAATTTGGTCTAACCAACAGATTTATCGTCGGTAAATAAATAATTAATTTATCAACGAATATATCCATCGATAAATCAGTTGGTAAATAAACAAAGTAATTATTTATTCATTTACCGACGAATTTAAAATATATTTTTAAAAATTAACATTAAATTAAAAAAATTAAATATTTAAAATTATATAATAATTACTTAATTTTAAATATATTCTAATAAACACGCTTTTACTATCGAAGCGCGTCCTCACATCCAATATATAAATATATATATATAAATAAATATTTCAAAATATATAAATATATTTGTATTTATATATTTTATATTTATATATATATTTACACATATATACATTTATTTGTATATAAATATAATTTATTTGTAAATTATTATTAGAAAATCTTAATAGCCTAATAATTGGAGTATTAGCCTCATACTCTAAGATATTGAGTTCAAATAATGTTATTATTATTATTTAAATAAACTTTCTACTTAAATTTTTCAATGTTATTATTATTATAATTTTACTTAAATATTTAAATAAACTTTCTACTTACATTTTAAGTATGTGTGTAATTATTATTTTATACAAAGACAATATGTTTTATCTAAAAGATAAATGATATAAATTGGAGAAAATATTTGTTCGACTTAGTTAATTTAGAATATAGAAAAAAATAATTTTAACTCGAGTTAGTTAATTTTAAATATAGAAAAAAATAATTTTAATCCGCTTAAATGTAATTAAAAATTCTATCCAAAAAGTGAAATGAAAACTTATATTTTCAGACAATAAAAATAACTTTCTCAACACAATCTATTTCTTGTTATTTTCTTGACAAAGAAATAAAATGAGGCACAAATAGTAAATAGTGATAGAGAAATTACAGATACTCCACCCAAGTTCCAAACACACAAAACATATCCACCGTGCTCAGTAGATACATGCAGCACAATGACGAAACCACCCTCGTTTATGATGACGTGGGAACTCCCGGGCCACCTTGAAGCTTACGTGGATGCAATAACACTTTGAGCCCATTCTTCATGAACAAAGTGAGAGACATCTTCTGCTCCACCTGATGACCGGGAACCAGAGATAGCCGATAACGCAAGAGCACAGCGGCGGCGACTGATTTCATCTGAAGATATGCTAAGTCCTTGCCCAAACAAGTTCTCGGTCCAGCGTTGAAAGCCACGAATTTGAACCCATCTTTTGGGGGTTCGAACCGGTCCCCGCGAACCGAAAGCCACCTCTCCGGTTTAAACTCCATGCAATCCTCGCCCCAAATCGTTTCCACCCTCCCCGCCGAGTATATCGAGTAGGTCACCGTCGACCCAGCCGGAACAAAGGTGCCGTCCGGCAACACGTCGTCGGCGACGGCCTGCTTGAAGTCCTGCGGCACCGACGGGTATAGACGCAGCGTCTCCGCCAGCGCTGCCTTCAGGTACACCAGCCGGTCCGCCTCACCGAAATCGAGGGGGTCCTCCGTCCACCTGCTGCGGTCTCCGCCTCGCGTGTCGGCGAGGACGGTGGTTATTTCGTTCATGATTTTTTCCTCGACGTGAGGGTGGTTCATGAGGAGCCAGAAGAACCAGGTGAGGGCCACCGATGAGGTGTCCCTGCCGGCGAGGACAAAGTTGAGGATAATACGCTGGAGCGCGGTGGCGGAGAAGGGGTTGCCGCTGGCGTCGCGCTTCTTCATGAAACGTGAGAGCAAGTCGTCGGAAGGAGTTTCCCTGCGATCCGCAACGGCGTCGTTCATGTAAGTTTCCACCACGCGAAGGCTATCCTTTAACCTCTTCTCGGATCCGATGCACAGAAGCTTCTGGAACCTCCACACCAGACCTGGATAGAGGAACCTGTGCATAGAACATTTCACATTTCGGAGTACTTAAACACTGTTTTAAAAGTTGGTAAGATTGAATTGTTTACTCGTGAATCAAACTATTTTAATAAATAGTATATAATATTATTAAATAACTATAATATCATAGTTTTATGATTTTAAAAATAAAAATATAATTATAATTATACTCCATTCTATTCTAATGTATAATAAATAGTCATGTTATAGATTGAGATACATGATACCATTATTTTTAATCATATAATAACAATTATTATTATTATTATAGTAATATAATTAATTATTAAATTTAGTACATATTTCACAGTCAATAGTTACACAATATTAATTATACGAACCTGTGCATGGTGGCCTCAGTGGCAGTGTCAAAAGCAACGGCGAAGGGGTTTTCGGGAAGCTCCGGCGAAAGAGTTTCGGGGTCTTTACCGAAGGTGAGTCCACAGATATTATCAAAGGTCAAGCGCAGGAGAAGGTCTTGCAAGTCCACGGAGACTCTATCTTTCTGCGCTTTGTCCATGATGCACCACAACCGGTTCTTGATTGAGCAATTAACCCAACGAGACATGGCATATTTCAGAGTGCGTGTTGTGAACTCCAGTGCGGCGGTTTTGCGCTGCATGAGCCAGGTTTCGCCGTCGCTGTTGAAGATGCCGTGGCCGAGGAGGTCATGGAAGGCGGCGTGCCACCTGGGGCCCTTGGGGTAGTTGTCGAAACGCGTGCGTAGGACGTGCTCGAGGTTCTTGGGGTGGCACGTGACAGTGTAAAACCCTTGCCTGCGCGCCAAGAAGGGCAGGGGGATGATGCACGTTTGGTAGGTGGCGGAGGCGCCTGCGGCGCGGAGGTTGGAGGCTATCCAGTCATGGACGCGGTGGCGATTTTTGAAGAGCGACGGGAGGCTGCCGAGGAAGGGGAGTAGTTTTGGACCGGTTAGGGTTCGGGTAAGGAGGAGGAACCAGAGGAGGTAGGCTGAGAGAGTTGCTGTTAAAGTGAGGAAGAGAGGAAAGGTCTCCATTTGCATGGTGGTGGTGTTGTTCCAACGAGGAATGTTCTTGGGTTGGGTTTAGTTTCATGGTTTGATTTGATATATGATGAGATTTCGAGGAAGTTTAGGAGAGAGTTGGTTGGAATTTGGCATCAATAGAGTTGTCTACGTTAGGTGGACTCATATAAATCATAGACCAGCGGATGACGAATAATAACAGGAGAAAAAAATTAAATGAACCAAAATGGTAAATATACGTCTAATAATCATTAAAATTGTATATATAAAAAGAGATTTGAAAAAAAAAATAAAAAAATTGGTGGGATCGTGTCCCTTCCACCCTAATAAACTCCACCACCACTCATGGTGAAGCAAAGTTCCCACATGCAAAAATTCAATGTAAGGTGCGGGAAAAAAAAGGGTTAAGTGATTTTATAAAATGGACACAATTCATGCATTAATTATACCTTTACTGCTTTAAAAAAAATTATATCTGAAATATTGTTTTTGGCATTTCATTTATACAAATACACAATAAAAAGAATCAGGCATGTTCCCATGATTGTGAGAGACAGCACATAAAACCACATGTGCTTGTAAAAAGAAAAAAAATGCTCGCGATTCAACTGCTATGGTCCCTTGTACGACAATTCAATAAATTTTACAAGATTTCAATGCTAATCTTGTTTCTTCTCTTTGTATGATATGTGACAGTAGAGTGCAAGAGAAAAGAGTCGTTCAGATGGTTTATCTGCATCAAGAAAACGGGGCTTGCATCAAATTATGCAACAAGAGAATAAGTTTTAGTCTTACTGGTCATTTAATGAAAAAACGGAGAATCAACCTAATAACCTAGATATTATTTCTTAGATTAAGGACATTAAATGGTGCATATAACAAAAGCTACACTCTATGGCACTAGTATATATATGTAAGTGAATAGTATTGTTCTCAAACTGTTACTTGGAATTATCTTTTTGATAGAAACAGCATCAAGTAACTGAATGAATATGTAGGGGATTAGGGTGAACAATGTATAAAAGGTATTTTCTTTTCTTCAAGGAAGGTTCATAGAAAGGGATACATACAAACCTAATTTAGATGGTGAACCGTTCTCTTCCATTTTACAAAGTGATGATATAGTGTCGACTGTTAAAGAATTATGAGAGGTCACGAAGGAAGATATTATGAAGATTATGGCTGACTTCTACACAAATGGAAGATCGTCGAGAAGGTATAATTCTTCCGTCGTCACTCTTGTGACCAAAGGTGATAGATTTGAATGATAATAGGCTAATTTCTTTGATGGGCTTCGTATGTAAAATTGTGATCAAAATTTTATTAAACAGATTAAAGATTATGTCTTAAATATTTGACATTTTCTAATGCATTTCCTAGACGAGGAAGTCTTAGTGAGTAATGAAGAGGTCGTGGTAGTGAAATTTAGTTTTTTTTTTTTTTTTTATTGTTAATATTTTTGGGTAAAAGAAGTTGAATGAAATTGTGATTGGAAACACGATTTCATTGAGCTCATACTGAAATTGTAGTAGGTAGTATGATTTCAGTTGAGAAGTTTTTTTTTTTACTAAAATCTTCAACACGATTTTAATGTTTATTTTTGTTTAAATATAAATATTTGATTTTTTTACATAAATAAATTATTTTAAAATTAATTAATTTTGATTTAATTATTAATTTGAAAAAAAAGATATTAAAAAAAGTTCAAACATGGATAAATTTAAATTAGTACATTTATATTACATATTGAAATAGAAAATTACATATATTATTGTAGAAAATAAGTTACAAAAAATGTCATGGTAAAATATTGTTCCACAATCAATCTTTTAAGTTGTCGCCTTGGTCTATATGGTTCATCTTCGATATGCGTTTGTTGTGCTTGTCTAGCACACCTACGACGATATGTTGGTTGGGGTTGAACATTTGTCTCTATATCATCGTCATCAGAATCTTTATCATCTTCATTTACATATTACATAGGGGAGCATACTAGGCATCATATATATAAAATGAGCTTGATTGTATGCTAACGATAGTGTCATGGAAGAGGCAAAAAATATATTTGTTTTAGAGTAAAACAAAGTAAATGTATGAGGAACCTAACTTCCAAATTGAAATTGTCAATTAAATTTTAAAATTGGTAAACTTATCTAAAAAATAAATAAGGTGGTTGACTAGTTGGACCAACATGTTGATGATTTGACTTACCAACATGAAGATGATTAGATAGACCAACATGTTAGTGTTGTTCATTCTATTTTGTATTATATAGTTCAAAACAAAAACAATATTAGTTTCATATGAATGCTATTGTATATAAAATTAAACAAATTATATACTTAATCGTCTGAATCTTCTTGTTGAATAAAGAAAATCAATTGATAGTGTGTTGAAAATACCATATAATATATGATGTATTTTCGCATAAGTGGTCATTTTTGTGGAACTAGTTTCTTTGAATTAAACAATTATGATGATTGTTTCATATAGTAATCTAAGCTTCATGATATTGCAACCATAATTTATCAGTTTTATCTCTTATATCTTCTATGTGGAACTTGTCCAAAGGTATTCTAGAATTGGTTGACGAAGGACAAATTGCCTCATAACCAATTTGTTAGATGAGACTAAATAGTAACAATATCATTAGAACTACAATACAACTTATAGAAGAAACTTCAATATTTCTTAGTTATCTTAATTTAGATTGACGATAATGAGTTCACAAAAGGTGAATTATTATATAAGACATGTGAAATTAGAATAATTATTATTTAAAATATATATTAATTTTTTTAGAAAGAAATATAGTTGTAATAAATGAATTACCTCATTTGGTTTTAATTAGTCAAATATCAAACGTAATACATGTACAAGATATATGATGACCTTGGAACTTGGACCCGGTCGTGACCACCTATTGCATATAAGATATTATTTAAAAGTTTGAAAATAAAAAAATTTTGAAAAAAAATTGAAATAAAACAATGTCAAATAAATTTAAATTTAGAATACCTTTTAGCTAATAGGAAACTATAGTCAACATCAATCTCCTCATTTGTAAAGTCTTCTACTTTAAGACAGTATGCATATGCAATATGGTATCATGTCCATGTAAAGCCTTCTACTTTAAGACAAGATGCATATGCAATATGGTATCATGTCCATGCTTGAAGCAATGACATACAACTTCCAATGTTTCCTGATGATAATTAACTCAATGATCCAACACTTTGCATAGACATGCCAAGAAAGTTGATCTCCACCTATATTGTAAAGTTAAATTAAAGGTTTATAAAAAAATTAAAGAATATGAAAAGATAAGAGGTTAAATTTATAATATACAAACAAATGACTTAACAATCATTAAGTTTGAGGGGTCAAAATTATAAATGCTAATGTAAGTTACAAAATTTAGAGAGAGGGCATTACCCCTTAATTCTCACAAAGATCCGTCATTATTTATCTTAGAGAGGTAACAAAGATATTTATACAAGAAGATGATAACAATGAGATGTCATTTCTACGTTTCATAAATAAAAGATAAATTATAAATAATACACAAATTATATAAGTATATATCAAATACAATATATATAAATAATAAAAGAACCTAAATAAAACAACATATGAAAATAAAAGGCAACAAATTAAATAAAAGATAAATCATAAATAATACACAAATTATATAAGAATAGAAATGAAATACAATATATATAAATAATAAAAGAACCTGAATAAAAATAAAGAAAAAAAACAACATATGAAAATAAAAGGCAACAAACTAAATATAAATTAAAAGAAACATAAGATAATGTGTGTATTATCAATATGCTGGGCACAAATACTTCATCAAATGCTTATGAAATTAATGAAGAAAAATAATGCACAAGAAACTGATTATAAGAAGTAGAGATGGATGAAACTAAGTGAATGATGTCCCTCTATTTATAGGCACAAATAAGTAGGCATATGACATTTAATTTGAATTTGAACAAGGCTCCAATGCTACTCTAGACAATATTCTTGAGCAAATTGACGAGACTATTGTATGCTACAAAGCATAACTGCTCCATATCATAGCACCCATTGCACACGCTAAGTAGAAAAGGCTGAAAAAGTACAACTATTTCATATCCTGAAGAAATCATATTTGGAAACACAATTTTAGTTTAGATAGAAATCGTAATCATGCTTCCTTGCACGAGTTTGGTGAAAGAAGGGTATGCTGCATGACTTTAGGGAAAGCGCTTGTAGTGGCACAATTTTATGTATACTGAAATTATCATTGCTTGCATGATTTCGGTACATTTGATGCTCACAAAGAAATCATCCTTCATTGCACGATTTTGAAATCCCCATGAGTTTATTGTATGGTATGTACTACGTGAATGATAAATAGTATGCTACAAATTAAACCATGTAGATATGTAGGTTAGACGTCATAACGTGAGTAGTATAATTATACCGTGTATATATCACTATTATATATAATTATTTTCATAGTTTAAAAAGAATCACAACAATACATAACTTGATTGCAATCTATTTATTGAAGTGTATATCTGTTAAGTCTAAAAGTTACAAAAATATTGAAAGAATAGATCGAGTCTAGATGGACATCAAATGGTTGGAAGGAATGAAGATAGAAATCGAGAAAGGGATATCGAGACAGAAAAGTAGTTAGTGTTGAGTTTTTTTGGGAAAAAATAGAATATCGATAGATTGAGAATCGAGGAATTAAAAGTGAAAAATATCAACAAAATTAGAAATTAAAGACTTAAATAGTGGAGAACAGGGACAAAAATATATCGAGAGGAAGTTACAAGGAAGGATATTTCAATGGTACATCAAAAGACTGATAAAGGTAGTTAAGAAACAAGTTCCGTAAAATGTGCAGATGCGGTCAAAGATTATACTTGTCTTATGAAGAGGTGAGTATTACCTTTACATGGATGTGGAGTGGAGGTCGAAGATATTATTTTCGATTTGAATTTTTTCTGGCATAACATACGAATTGATTAAAAAAAATCGATTATATAAAATTGAGCAAATAAAGAATCGAGAATGTGCTTTAGTAAAAGAAAGAATTAGAACATACTAGGAGAGGTGCGAGGCTTTTTATTTTCATCTTTCTTTGGATTTTGGGAGATGCAGGAGCTATGATGGGTTCAAAAGTTTCTTGTGTAGGTTCGATAATTTGGATGGAGGAAGAGACTCCACTAAGAATATTACAAATAAGCATAAGAAAGAAATAAATGAAAGAAATGATAAATTTGAAACACAAGAAGACTTCTCACCATAGGGAATATTATTAAAAATAGTGACATGGTTGATGTGGGTAAGCTAATGGGGTAAAGTCGAATCAGATAGGTAGAGGTAGGGATGGACAAGTTGGATATAATAATGACTTTATTAGGTGGTTTTGGGTGTAGTAATTCATGAGGAGATCTAAGTTCGTGAACCCATTTGGAATGTGTTAAAGGTTTAGTAATACTGAAAGAAACATAAGGAAAAATTGATCAGTTAATGGGGCAAAATCTCTTGAAAATGGTTTTACCTGACGGGTTTAAGGTTTTCCTATTTTCTCTATTCTATCGAACTTTGTTTCTTAAAGAATACACTACATTTCTGAAGGTGAATTCTAGTCGAAGAGGATCGTAACACTCTTGATAATAATTCTCAAATGTAGTAATTTAAAAGTAGTGCTTATATTTACCTTTTGAAGTTTTTGTTTTGTCCTTTTAAGGAAAGTCAGGATGAATGGTTATTCAAGATTTCAAAAACAAAAGGTAGATGTTTTGAGAAGAACCATTGATCCCACCAGAAATAGAAAGTTGGTTTCGAAGGGGAAAAGATGATATTTGATGGGTTCTGTTGACATTATTTGTGAGATGGTTTCTCAAATGGTCGAATCATTATAAGTAACACCTTTGAGAATGAGTTGGTGGAATTTTTGGGTAAGTGGGGCTTGATTGAGTATGAATTGGCATGAAAAGAGGAACATATGGAAAGAATTGAATGTCTTTCATTTGAAATCCAACGACTAATATGTCCCAACTCAGAAAATTGCTCCAAAATTCGATAAGTTCAACTTGAAGTCCAGGGGTGGTGGTGGCTAGAGGTTTGGATTTGAGTCATGATTGTCCACGAATATCTTGAGGGTTATGGCCCATTTTTGAAAATGGAGCAAGAGTTTGGTCAAAATCTGTACGTGATAGTAAAAATTTGAGATAAGAATTATGAAAGGTTAGGTCTGGTTTATAGTGTTTAGGATGACGGGTGGCAACACCTTCTAGAGGGCATGAATGAATGAGGGTCGATGTTATTGAAGGGTGAGGGAGTCGCTACTCATAGAGGGTTGTTGGCCATAATTGAATGAACCGTAGTGGACATGAGAGGTTGTCACTAGGTCGATTGGATCGAATAGCATCAACAGCTCACTGAAAGCAATATACACATGCGCAAGTAATAACTTGGCCAAATAGATGTTGGGAGTTCCTTGATGAAGTAAGAAGATGAAGTTATAATAGTGGGAGGATATTTGGATAGAACGAGGACAGAAGACATGTGTACATAACTAGTAGACAAGGAAGACAACATGTTCTTCATCAGAAACTTCAATTGAAGGGTCATTGATAAAATGTTCTTGTAGGAAATTGTCGTTTTCTTTCCTATTCTATCAATTTTTTTATTCGATAGTTTTATCTGTTGGGAAAACATCAAGATAGTATTTCTCTCCAACGGGTTCGAGACCCATTATTGCAGATACATCAAGTAGGGTAGGGGAAATAAAACCACATGAGAGTTCGATGACATTGAGGCTTTTGTTCCAGAGTTGGACCACTGAGAGAAACATCGACATGTCCAGGAATCCTATATCAAAGCAGGAGAGGTAAAGAAGGTCATAGATACCAATTTTTCTTCAATGATTTTTGAAACGGGCTTCGACTGAGTCGAGCCACTTAATGTAGGAATGTTTCTTTTGGGGTGGACCAGAATGATAGACTTTGGACGCTTGGGAAAGAAAATCTGCTTTGAATTTTTCAGAGTCGTATTGTTGAATGATGGAGTTATCATCGTTGGATGTAAGAAAATCTTGAGGATGTTGAGAGTTTTGGATCAACTACCCTCCAAAAGCAAGTGAAACACAACCAATGAAGTATGAAATTAACCTGGGTGGAACAAATTTGTTGAGCTTCATCCAATGCACCAAAAACAGGTGCAAAATATTTTCCATTTAGTTCCACAAATTGACTAGTTGTGAGTTGGATGGTGGAAGTGTGAGAAGTTGCAGATGATGAAGCCATTTGAAAATCAGGATATAAGGTAGCATACAAGCGTAATATTGATAGCAAGGGAAACAAATTAACAAAGAAGGTTTTTAAGAAATCAATTTAGAAAGTGGGAAAGTGAGTAAGGATAAGGAAGATGAATAGTTTTAGGTTTTTTGAAAGAATGGATGTTTTCCCGGAAAGTCTAGATAATGGGCTTGGTATAGGCCCATACATAAATAAATCAAATATTATGGAATAAAATTGGACCAATAGGAGTGATGGTACAAATAGTCTCATTTATTACGTGAATTTTGCATTTTATGAGGGGAATGAAAGTAATAATGAAAACATGGAATAAGAAACAACTTTTTGATAAAGTAAGGATAAAATATTTGAAGTTGGTATCGAACATAAGAGAATATATGTACTCATTGAGGATTCATAGATGTATTCTCTTAGGGTGCATTTTGTTAAGTCTAAAAGTTACAAAAAAGATCAAAAGAATAGATTGAGTCTGGTTGGGCATCGAACAGTTGGAAGGAATGAAGGCAGAAATAAAGAAAGGCATATCGAGACAAAAAAGTAGTTAGTGTTGAGTTTTTTTCAGAAAAAGACAAAATATCGACAGATTGGGAATCGAGGAATTAAAAGTGAAAAACATTAACCAAATTAGATATCGAAGACTTAAATTATATCGAGAGGAAGTTATAGGTAAGGATCTTCTAGTGGTACATTGAAAGACTGATGAAGGCGATTAAGAAGCAAGTTTCATAGAATATGCAAGTTACAAGTAAACGTGTGTCAACAAAATGAAACAGTTACAAGAGAATAATTATTTGAAAGGTTTTAATTTGTAATTTTAATTTTATTATTTTTATGGTTGCTTTAGTAGTTACAAAAAAATAAAATATAAGATAAAATAAAGGTGATTAGGAAGATTGTCAAATTGTACGAAAAAACTTACATTTTGAAATACGTTATAAACTGGGAACAAACATTTTTAATAAAGTTATTCGTAATTTGGATCGTCATTTTCATTAATTTTTTTTATTAGTTCTTATTTTATCCTTGATAATGAGTTAAATTTATTTTTATGTTATTTAATTTCCTGCACATTTACTTTTCAAGTAATTTACTTTTACAATTCTTTATTATTCTTGCGACATATCTTAAATGTTTCATATTGTATTAAATATAAAAATTGAATGCGAACAATCTTTAATTGAAATCCATTGTGTATTGAACTTTGAGTGAAATTAGAATAACCCACATAATGTTTAAATAATTCAATGCATAAATTGTATTAATAATATCGAACAACAAATTATTTACGCTAGAAACAATATCATTGTCGTGTGTAGAGATCATAAGTTTATTGGAATTGAGTTATTAAAGATAAATTTTCGAAGGCAAATATATTTAATTGGTTTAATTAACTATCAACTAATCTTATTTGTAGTTACTTATTTATTTTCAATTTGTTTATTTAAATATTTGCTAATGTTTTTATTAACCTTTTTTTATGAATTAGATGATCAAATTTTAAGTTAGTAGTTCATCCATGACAATTGACGAACCTGCTATTCAAGATATTGTGGAAGCTTTTCTGATCAAGAAGATATTTTTTCCTTAAGTGTAATGTATTTGAATAATGATATTGTGTTACATGTTGGACAATTGTCAATCAATTAACCATTATAGTTCAGAATAATATATGGGAAGGTCGGTATTTTTCAGTCAAAACAATTAACAAGTAAGTGCAATAAAACAATTTCATATTGATGAGAGATATAGATTTCTATTGTTGAATCTAAAACTGACAAATATATTGTTCGTTGTATAAATTATTAAATGAGTGTCAATGGAAAGTTCATGTTTCATTCACTAAGATTTGTAGCCAATGAAAGATTAAAAAAATTAAAACGCCTCATATATATTTGACTACAATATTAAATCTAAATCATCAAACTTAGATTTTACTCGTCATTGTTAATATTATCTATGAATTAGTTAAAACAAATATCTCTATTCTTATAAAAACTTTGATTGCATAAGTAAAAGATATGGATAGTTATACAGTGACTTATAGAAAAACATAGCTAGCAAAACAAAAAACTTTGATTGGAATGATCTAACCTTAGTATATTGTATTTGTCAGATTGCCTTAAATTTCAACAAAAAATTCAAAAATATTAATTTGAAAAGATAAGTCATCAATCTAGGTAACATCTTTTAACCTTAAAAAAATTATTTCTCTAAATAATATATATGTATGAAATTATATTTTTCTGTGCAAAATATAAGATAAAACAACCAACACTTTTAATAAAAATATTTATTTAAGGCCTGAGTTTGAACAACAAATGTCCTGATTAGATGAGATTTCATTAGAAAATAGACTCAAGCGATATAGACATATGACAATAAATATTGTTGAGTTCATGAATTTTATTCTCAAAGAAGTACGAACCTTAATTACCTACATGTACCTTAGTTAAAATAATGTTTGAAAGAGATATATCTTGATTTGTGGAAAGATGCATGAAAACAGAGTACATGTTATGAGTTAGACATGAATATCCAAAAGATATTGCTACACTGCTTAAGAAAAACGAACAATGTGTTCGAATGTGTCATGTTCAAAGGTACAATCAATAATATTTTGAGTTTGATGTACATTATCGAAGATTAATAAGTTACATAATTTGATTAAATCAATGGTGATGTAATTGTGGGAAATTCAGAGCTCTTTGACTCCTTTGTTCTCACGTTATTGTTGTCTATTCATCTTGTCATTTACAACTAGTTGTATTTATCGATTTGATTTACAAGTTAGAAAGTATTTATAAAACGTATGAATTTCAATTTCATTCATCATGTTCGAACAATGGAGATTATTGGTCCGCTTATTCATATTCAAATTTTGTTTTTGTCCTAATATGCATCGAGAGATATCAAGAAGTTCTGTAACTACTTATATTAAAGAAGAAATAAATTTACCACTTGCAAATAAACAAAAAAAAATGCTCATTTTGTTAAACTCGATGGACATAATCATGAAAACTCGTCAATTTAGACAATAAATTTGTATTATTTTCTTTCAAATAATATAATATCTTAACATTTACTATTTACTAATTTAAATTTATCTATGTCCTTAGTTTTCTTAATATATTTATTTTCTGTTTCAAATTAATAATTAAATCGAAATTAATTAATTTATAAATAATATATTAAAGCAAAAAAATCAAATATTTCTATTTTTTTTAAATTACCCTAAAGTCTTGCTAGACAGCACACTTTAGTTAAAAAAAAATAAAAATCGTGCTATCTACCATGATTAAAAAAAATCTCAAACTAAAAGCATGTCACCTGACACAATTTCAACATGAAGCCCTATGCTCGTGCTTTTAAATACAATTTCACAAAGTTTAGTAAAATTATTTAAAATCGGTCCTATCACATAATTTACGTTTATTTTTAACCCTCAAATGTAAAAAAAAAAATCATATTTTTAAAGGTGAATATAATGCAAATGGTAAGATTATGTCAGAAGTGAATTGGATGAATGGTTATTTGAAGAGATCAATAAAATCCACCATCAAATAATTGTTTCTATCCAAAGGGTTAAGTTAAGGAATCAAATGACTCTTTTTTTTTTTTTTTTTATGGTGGTGAAGAACTAGTGAGTTTCCTGATGCACACTATTAATACGATGAAATGCTAAAAGTAGATTGGATGAATGGTTATTTAAAAAATCAATGAAATTCCTTGTCAAATAATTATTTCTATCCAAAGGGAGAAGACAAGGGATCAAATGATTTTTTTATTTTTGAATGGTGTTGAAATACTACTAATTTCCTAAGACAACTATTAAGATGATAAAATAGTTAGATTGAATAGATTGACTTATCAAGTTATATTAATAATTTTAGTATTTTGACCCGTATTCCCTAACTTGTAAACTAGTGATCAAAGATAAGTTGATCATTGACTTATTTAAAAAAAAAAGTATATATTAAAATAAAAAAATTATAATTAAAAAAATTATATTATAATATATAAATATATTATAATTTTAATCATATATTAATTAAAAATTATTGATTATAATTAAATATTTTAATACATAAATATTAATTAACATATAAAAATTTAAATATATTCATAAAATCAAGAATATATATATATATATATATAAATATAAGAAAACAGTGCACGTATTTTTTATATTTTTTTTACAACGAATTAAGGTTGTGCAAATTTGAACCATTTTATCATTTCTACCCATCCTAATAATATACAAAACATTTGTGGTATAGAAACGTATCATAAAGTGTTTAGAATTAATTTCTGTTTAAGATTGAGGTATTGGTCTAAAAGGATTGTAAAAGTTCAAGATTTATGATTTTTTAACTAAAGAAATAAAAAAAGTTTTCGTCCATTAAAATCATACAATTCTTTTACTTTATTTTTCCTGGTATTTATCTCCGTCCTGATTCTTTCAAGTAGTAAATACACTGTTGATTGGAAAAGAATTAGGATGCTTTGGGGGATTGTTTGCCAAGAACTGAAGCAATTTCCATACAAGTACTTACGAGTTTTAGATACAAACTAGTGTTTTCTAAAGTACTTTTAATTCTCTGAAGTAATTTTAATTTTTATCAAAGAAGACCCTCATTCAAATATATTATACATGCATTATGATCTTCCATTTATTTATCTTTTTAAGTATTGACCATTTTGTAGTTGTGAAATTTTACAACAAATTGTTTCATTTTGATTCAGTTACAAGCAGCAGCACAATTTAACTTTGACAAATTAAAAACTCTTTCTTTATATGACGATCGTAAATGTTCGGATTTTATGATTCAAAATAAATTAGGCAGATCAAATCCTAGGATTAAGGATAAGTCTTTCCTTTTTCTGTTTTACAGGGATTTTTGCTTCCTAACATTCAGGAATAATATCCATTCTGTCTCTATTTAAGTTGTACCCATCTATTATTGTCATTCACTTCAGTAAGAGAATATTTTCTGCAAATTCCTCAATGTTCATTGTAATTGAACCTGATAAGTCCAATTAGGACTAAGATCCAGTGTTGGTTCAAGTGAAGGTGTTTCTGGCTTATGGTCTATTCTGTTTATGGCCTTATGGAGTTAAATTACTTCAATTCACTTGTGGGAAAGTTACAAAAGTTGGATGGAAGTAAAAAATCTATGACCAACTAGTCAAGATCCAGTTCAAAAACCGAACAAACAACCTTCTTCTTTGAGCTTTCACTTAACAGTTGAACTCCGATACAACCTTAGCAATTAGCACTATCAATGTATCATTTGTTGCAAAATGGTGAAAATAAAATCATTCAGACTTGATACTTGTTCAGAATCTTCAGATATTAAAATATTGCGCTCACTCGACATAAAACTCACTTTCATCCGTGCATTTATTGAAGAGACAAGGGAATTCTTCATGGCTTGAATATTTCATACTCCAATGAGAATCACTAAATCTGGTATGCAAAATATATTCCACAAGATCCATGCATAAAAGACTAAAGGAACGTAATAGATATATAGGCAACGGATTTTACATATTCATCACATATTTTTCTAACCCTTTCCATTATCGGTCTCTGTGTATGTGCATAGTAAAACATGAAATCCCACCATTCATTTTTCATAATATTTCTTAAGAAAAAGTAGATTATTGCATTTGTTTCATTGAAACCTGCTACTTTAGGTGAAATGAAAGGCACCTGTAAGAAATCCATCAGAAGAATATACACTGGTTCTGTTTGCTTAGAAACATAGACAGATGGCTTGATTCCCATCGTTATGAGGGAAGGGAAGAAAGGAAGATATACACTTAAACATGATATGAAGCACATGATTGCAAGTGTCTCAAATCAAGGAGCTTGTATAGAATCTTGGCGGGGTGCTGTGGTTGAGGAGTTTGATCTTGAAAAGGAAGAGTGGATGAACTCAATGCAGTCCTCAACAGCAGCAGTTCTATGAGAATCAATAGAGGAGCCAGCTGATTTTGATCTTGTCAGCGAAGACGAGCCTCGGTGTAACGATCTCCTTGGAGAGATCAAGCGTAGAGCATTAGTTACTCTTTCTGCAAGATCCTTCACAAGTTCAACAGGAGAGGTCTCAGACTGCCAAGGAATCCTGAACATGCAGCTCTTTACTTGCCCATTTCTAGTTGATTTCCTGTTGGAGTTCTGTCTCAAGGACAAACCTGCTTTTTCATTGATGTATCCACTGTGACTCATTCTGACGCTTATTCCTGTTTGAATGATGATAGCATTAGGAGAGAAAGCAATGATGATGTTATGCAAAGTTGAACAGGGGCGACTTGGAAGTAGAACCTTTAGAGAGGTGTAAATTGCGGAATGAGGAGTTTCTTGTGCAATTGAGGAACAACCATTTATAGGAAACCTTCTCTACTTCATCATGAAAAATGTGCAAAAGTATCAGTAAACAATCACAACACTAACCAAGTCCTTTTTACTAGATGATATTGGTTACACTATTTCCCCTAAGAGTACCTTTATTATCATGAAAGAAATGTGTAAAAGTACAAGGAAACAACTACAACAACCAAGTCTTTTATATGAAATTGGTTACATGCATAATATTTTGCTATAAATCATGTGCAAACTATTGTTCTTAATTTCCTTCAAAACTTTTATTTCATCTACTCTCCTCATCATACATAATTGTTTAATTAACTCTAATGTTGACCATTCATTTGAATTACATGGCGGAAATTTACTCGTCCATTCTCTTATCCCTAACCGGTGACTCTCTTTATCTCCGTCCGCAATATATATAAATATATATATATATATATATATATATATATATATATATATATATATATATATATATATATATATATATATATATAAGCGATAGGTGACATATAGAAGGTGAGAAAAGGGTCATATTAAAGGTGTAGAAAGTTGCAGATACACTAGCCCTCTTTATTACTTTCTATTCCAGATGCAGTGCCGCCCTGTGACTCTGCAGAGCACACGTTTATGCTTTTCCATGTAATGGAGAAAGAGGCGGTATCTAAGATGAGTATAATCAAAGATAGCATGATTATTTTAGTTTAAAGTAATTGAGTCATCATTCCAACCCAAACTCATCCCACCCTCAGAGCAAGAAACCCTTTTAAATATTAGGAAGGTGGGGGCTACATTCTTTCACTCATTTCTCTGAATATGCTCCTAAAACCACCACTAGCATTGCTCCATTGTTATTTCTTATTTCTTTACTCAAAGCTCATTGCAACAAGACACAACCAACCGAGTTTCTGCTGAATATTTTATCTCTAGAGAATAGTGTGAACTAGTTGACATGATTTGATGGGTCATCACTTTGCATTGGAAAAAGAAAAATGATATTCAGATAGCAAAGTCATCACTACTTTAACATGATGCTTTTGGAAACAAACGGTAAGAATGTGTGTGCTATTCTTGTTTTATTATCAGCACAATATAGAGATGTGATAAAAATGTGTATAAGTAGTGGACATCCAAGGTATGATTCTAAACGGGCAAATGTGAAACTTAGAAAGTTTACGGTGTGAAACTTGGAAAGTTAGAAATAAAATGATTTTCATGGTCTTTTGACTAAAAGAAAGCAAAAGATGCTCATCCAGCATGCCATGGAGTTTGACGATTTAAAGTCACAACAAATCTTCTACTTGTTGAAGTGAACTACGGTCAAAACTTGGAGGGAAACTTTCGACCACATTGAAGCTCCTTAGAATAACATGTTGCGATTTTTATTTTTATGCAGCAAAGGAAATATGGTGGTCACAAGTGGACCACATGCCGTAAGAAATGACCAAAGGTTTGATATTCTCCACTGAGATGTTGAAATGATTAAATAACTCAATCTGTCAATCATGAAATTAAGTGGCAACATGTTTTGATAATTAGAATACTAGTTTGAATACACTTTTTAAGTACTTGGAAGAAAATAAAAAGAATTAAGCAGAAAATGAACATTCTCTCATCAGTTTCAAAAGCTTTCATCTATTATCAATTTTATAAGTAGAAGCACAAAAATTTATTTTATATGATGAATGAAGTTTAATTAATTTTCTTCTACTATATATTATTACTGAAAAATTCATCCAAATTGATTCAAAAGATACCAGCAATTGTTTACAAAATGAGAGCATCACTATGACTTTCTCCAGGACTTTGTCAAAGTAAAAGCCCCACTTTAGATCAAACCTCCAGAACTTTCATCTTTTTAACATTGCTTTTGATGATCTTGTGAAAGTACTGATGCATGGCGCAGCGAGACACACAAGCCAACTTTTACCTCATATCAATTAGAAATGAAAAAGAAAGAAACCATACATTGCTTAGATGCTTTTTTGGGCAGATTATGGAAATGGATTTGCGCACTACACAGCTTGAAGTTACTGTGGTTATTGAAACAATAACTTACGACATTTGTTCTTCGAAGGTACACACACACACACACACACATATATATATATATATATATATGCTTATATGAAGAAGATATATCATATTAGATTGTTTACAGACTAATCTATGCAGCCTACGTGATTTTAACTGACAATCTAAAAAAAATAGTTCCTTCAATTGTAAATGAAGATTCTATACTAGGTGATCTGCACCTTAATGAAACTGTGAGTAAATGATAAATCTTCCAGTCATAGACCATTATGAATCAAAATACAGTGAATGTTTCCAAGATAGTTTCCTTGATAGTATCTTTGCCAATGCTGAAGTACATTGTTCACAACAGTCTCTTTCTGCTATTTAACAATTCCATAGCAAATTTTGTATGTACAACAAGAAAGAAAAACACATGTATCCAAAATTCAGAAAAGCAATCAAGAAGCCCTGCCTAATAGTTCAAAAGAAGTACAAATCCAAGACGCACAAGGAAGCTTGAGCTTAACAAGTACATTACAGACAAGACACTATACCCGATTAATTCTACAGAAGCCGTTCAACCATTATTCACAGAATAAAGTTATTAAAAATCATCAGATACAAGAGGATGAGGGAAGCTACATTCACCATTGAAATGCAATCAGTCTGGTCAAACCATACAGAGTTAACAAACATTTACTTCAACTTTTCAAGATGGTTTCTCATTCAAGACAATCAAAATCTCCCCACCTCGTGACAATGTAGAATCCAAGAACTGCCTTACTTTATGTGCATCAAGAAAAGGTTGAGGAGCAGCAAGGTCACTGTCCAAGTTATACCAAACCCCATCAATCTTCCTCAATGCAATCCAGTGTCTACTTCTCCACATCCCACCAAACCTTGCCACCGACACATTGATCACAATCCCCATCAAAACAGGTGCATCAAGATCAATGCAAGATGCCCCCCTTCTACGATCATGCCACATCAAACACTTACCTTTCTCCTCCAAAGCCGCAATTAGTACATTTATGTCATAGTTTCCAGTCAAGGCATTGTAATGGGGCTTGAAAAGAACAGAAAGTGGGGTCCACGATTCAGAGTTGGAATCTTCAACTGCAAGTCTTTCAGAGATTTCATTCAACTTTTCCCGAGTGAAAGCATCTTTTTGCTGATCGAAGTGAAATTGAATAGACCCAAAAGCAGAAAGAAACGTGAATCAGTGAAATTATGCAAAAAGAAACTGAATTGGAAATTAAAACAGTGATTGGTATTCTTTGACAGGGCTGAAATTGAAGAATCGGTGATTGGGAAAGGGAGGAAGCACCTGAAAGAGGGAGTTGAGAGAATGCACAAGACAGAACTGTAATCTTTGCCTTTCGTGATAAACTTGAGAATTGTTGGTTGCCATAAAAAGGTGTTCTGCCGCTGAGATTCCGATGTTCAAGATGAATTTGCGGTGTTGATTTTTTTTTTCTCCTGCTTTCCTTCTTTCTAGAATAAACTAAGCATAAGTTTGATTTAATTTATATTACGAATGACTATTTATTTTTGTTAAACTTTAAAAAAATGTTTGAATAATATTTTTACAAAATCTTTTCAAAATATGTATTATTATGTTAACTTTTAGATAAATTTTGTGACTTTTCTAAGACATTTTTTTTACTCTGCACATATACAAATTTTTATTTTTATTTTAAAACATTAATTAAGTCGAAAAATTCAATTCAAAAAATTATTTTGAAATAAGTATAATTAAATATATTCAATTAGGTCCAGTAACCTTTGTCTTGGATAGACAACATAAAAAGTGATACATTAGAGAGAGAGGGGAACAGGAGGGGTGGAAACTCGAATAACCGAGTACCCCAAAAAACAAAAGGTACGCAGAAAGCGGGGAAAACCCGCTCGGATACCGGAAGGGCAAACAAGACAGAGAAAACCGGAACGAACCCGGAATAAACCGCCCGAGACCCGAAAGGGGATGGAAAGGAGGAAAGTAAAGAGACAGAAAACAAATAAATTAAAACATGTTATAACTCTTTATCTCTTCTGTTCGGCCAACGTGGCTACTTAGCTCACAGAGAACCCGAAATCGGCTAGCTAAAATGAAGACTGTCCGAGATAAAGTCGGTTATAGCAAGAAAAGTGTTCACAATAAGATTATGAGATGACTGAATCCGGCATAGCCGGTTAGACATCTCCTCATAAGCTTACATGAACGAAATTAAATGCAGAAATTTAAAGACAGGAAAAATAAACACACAAGTCCATGATAAGATTATGAGATGACTGAATCTGGCAAAGCCGGTTAGACATCTCCTCAGAAGCTTATATGAACCCAAATAAAGCTGTACAAAAATTATTTAAGCCTTTAAATGATTATCGCATCTTTAAATAAATAAAGCTTAAGGCATCCGAGGACGCCCTTATAAGAAAACTACTCCATAAAGGCGGAGCAGTAAATCACTTACTTGGGGGAAGAGAAGGAGAAGGAGAGGGAGATGCTTGAATAACTTCTCTTATTGATAATAAGAAATTTACATAAGCGGGGAGAAGTAGAGAGAAGGAGGAGAAGAGAGGGAGGAGAGAGAGGGGAAGTAGAAAACTTCGCTCGAGCATAAGGGACTTACGAAGCCTTATATAGAAAAACAAAAATATTAAACTAATGAATAGTAATTTACATGTGGGACCCACTTTATGACTAATGGGTCTCAAAACTTAGCAAAGAAGTAATCCTACGGAGAAAACTTCCTTACTAAAAACAAAACAAAAATAGTAACGTCACTACAAGACAAAAATAGTGACATTCATTCAAATTTTTTTTTTTTTTTTTTTTTTTTTTTTTTTATCAAAAGACTGATTCAATCTTACCGTCATTAACATGCAAGGCTTAATGGGCCTAACAACATGTAACGGAAGAGGAATCGTGACAAGGTAGCAAGATATCATTATCTGCCATTAACCTTTGTCGTCTTTTGATACAGCCGTGTATGACGTAAGGGCTTACGTCATGCGAAGCTCCTCGAAACCTTCAAGGGCAATATGGTCTTTGTGTGGCTAATGATGTGAGAGATTACGTCATTAGGAGTTCCTCGAAATCTTCAAGGGTAAAGTCGTCTTTATCAGAAAGACTCATTGGTTGTGGGGAGGCGGGATTTGTACAGTTCCGCTGTACATGAGCAGCTTTGCCAAATTTCACCCAAAGACTGATGGTGGTGGTTTCTGCAACAGCCTCTTTATGGATATCTTCATCCTGGAATTGATCATACCTCGCTGTAGTGAAAGGAGGATTAATATGATCAATCTTTTGGAGATTATCACTCGAAACCGATATCGGTGAAAGACTCAGTATCCGGAAACAAGTGATGTTTAGCTGGATAGTATTCCCTTTTATGCTTGTAGGGGTGTGTTGAGAATATTTCAATGAAATATTCTTCATCGTAATTGTTTCGAAAGAACGCATTTATCCAAGTAATTTATCTTGGTACCGAAAAATGGTTCTATCATACAGCTTTCGAAAATTATCATCCTTTTCATGAATCCTGAAAAGAATAAATCTTCAGTTAATTGTTTATCGATCCAAGCAGGATCACATTCCACCAAATAAGGGTTTATTCCGATGTTGTACTGATCGGAAGATGAGGGTGCCGAATCATCTTGATATTGGACTATCCTCAAGTATAGGCGGAGTGTAGAGTCTACTGGTAATTGGAATAACCAGTTTTGTAGTGCTCCAAGTTCTACTAACAAGGAAACAAAAACCTGTTCGTAGATTTTTTCTTGGATTGGGCCGGGAAGTTGTCCCAAAAATTTTCTTTTGAATGACCCAACATAGGCCATTTTATTTGTAAAAGTTCCATAATCAATGGTTTCGAAATCATAGTCCATCTTTTCACGGAGTTCTAGGATTTCGATCTTTAAATCTTTATTTTCTATTTCCAAACGGGAAATATGTTTTTGAAAATCATTTTTCTGGAAAGAAAAAGAGTTTTTCAATTTTTGTTCCATTTTCTTGGCAAAAGCCAAGCGTTGTCTTAGTTTAATGGAATCATAAATTGAAAAATTCTTTTGTTTTGTTGGTTTTTCAAAAATGAAATTACCAACTTCGGGATGGTCTAACAGGCTGTTGTCACCTCCAATATAGCTGACCATCGCATGTACTGCTTCTTCAAGGTTATCAAATCCTTGAAATTTGCTGTGTTTGTCATTACCTATCGCCTTCAACAGAGAGGGATATGATAGGTAGACGCCTCGCTTGTCTCCAGTAAAAAGGCAGTAGGCCTCTTTCTTGGGTTTTTTAAAACCAGCGGGCAATATTTTTGCAAAGTAATAATTTAATGCAGTAATAGCATTAAATTTAGTAGTAGTATTACAAGCTCGATGAAGAGCATCAAGTAATACCTTTTGTTCCCTTGAAACAGGACAGTTCCTCAGACATTTGAATTGTTGAGGGTGACCTTCTGGTAAAACCGGAAGATGCTGTGTTCAAAACTTTAGAGTGTCAAACTCTTCAGTTGTTGAGGCTGGTAACTTGCCTTTGTTGATTGGGTTTGCCATATTAGTACCTGTATAACTAAAGGAACTCTGCAAAACCTTTTTGTTAGTTTCCTTAAAAGAAGAAACTAGTATTCATTAGACAATATCCATAATCGTCTAATATATTTCCTAATTCATTATATTTATTATCCAGTTGAAAATCATTTTCGTTAGGATAAAGGTGAATGAATTCATTATTTGTGAAATCATTTATTAGGCCATAATCTTTATGGCTTTTGTCTAAATTGATTTCATCATTATACTCTGTAATACTAATCACTGATAGTATTTCAGAGTCAGTAGAAACATCTTCATCTATTGGAAGAAGGTTCATGTGGCAGGATTTTATCAATTCTGCCTCTTTAGTGTAAAGGTTTGTAATGTTAGGACAATCTCTAGAGAAGTGTCCCGGTTGATTACAAGCAAAACATTTCAAAGCTTGCTTGTATGTTTTGTTTTCTCTAAATTTTCTGACGTGTCTATCAGGATTTAGAGTTGATTTTCTAGAATTTGAAGACCTAATCGTGTAAGTCTTTCTAGAAGTTATGGGTTTTTGTCTTTCAGAATAAGAATTCTGATTGTAGTTTTTATTATACCTAGGTTTACTTCTAGGTATAGGCCTTCTGTAAGGCTTGTTTTGATTATACTGCTGAGGAGTATAAATTTGTTTGCAAATTCCAGCATCGGAATTTTTTAATTGCTTTTGTATAGCAATATGTGTACACGTATCTTCCATCACTTTCATGATGTGTTGTATACGTATAGAGAGGTTGTTCAACATGGGAGTAACCTCTTCATTTTTCCAGGATTCTCGGATCTTTTGGCCAAGTTTTCCTGGTAGTTTGAGAAACATCTTTTCTCCAATGTTTAAATCATGGAAACATCCAGCTATGGATGCATACATGAGATAATCTTGTAAAAATTCTTTTATCTTTCCAAAGTATGTTATGGAAAGTCTTTCTAAATGACCCAGATAAATCTGTTGTCTGAGTGTGTTCCCATCATTAGCAGACTGGGAAGTAAGCAATTTTTGTAATAAAGAACAAAAATTGTATATGTTAGGACCTGGTTCGATCACAAACATATTTAAGTCGGCTGGGTAATTTTTCTTAAAAGATTCCCAGCAAGCTCTAGCTATATCACCTAAATAGGTTTCAGCTTTAGCAATCATATCTTGAGAAGAGTGAACATCCTTCTCATGGTGTATGCCATAATCACGGATTACAGCTGCAGTCCATTGCTCAATGTATGTTGGCAATAGTTGAGGATCTATTCCTCCTATGTTTAAAAGAAGATTAGGCATTTGGAAATTTGGCTCTATCGGAAGCCTCTTGCCTAATGTTGTGTATTGGTTGTCACTAAAGACAACATTTTGTGGTGATACTCTAGGAGGAAAACCTACAGAGTAATTGTGTATACCATCAGGAAGTAACTGATAGTTGTGAGGTTGATAACTATTTGATCCCTCATTTGTATTTACTAACCCTAATGTTGATAAGGGTTCTGAAATTATGGATACATTATCTAATGTATCACTATTTGTATTGTCTAACCTAGACAATGGTTTTTCGATTAAAGATACATTATCCAGTGTATCTTTATCATTTGTGTCTACTAACCCTAATATGGGTAAGGGTTCTGAGACTTTAGATACATTATCTAATGTATCATTTTCTTTATCAGAAAAATATTCATCTAAGAATGCATTTATAATGTCGTCCATCTTATTAATGACATCATCTTCTTCATTAATTTGGACATCTTTATTTGTATGGGACAAAGAATTTGACGTTCCTTGTCTAAACATGGCTATGATAGCCTGATGATGATTCCATTCCTCATCAGTCATGTCATCATCTTCATCTTCTTCACATTCTATAATATTCATCATAGAAATGTTTTCATTGTCAGGAATAGCAGAAGTGCTATGCCTAGTTTCCACTGGCCTATCTTGTTCTAGGTCTAGTCGTGGAATATTTCTATAGTCTGTGAAACTTAGACTAAGTCCTCTAGATCTGTTATGCAAAATAGCGAGATGAAGGGGCGATGACGGGAGTATCTTCTTCCCTAGGTAAATGTGTTTGCCACAAATGTCCTTCATTTCTCCTTGTGAAGGCTTGAGCTGGCAAAAATTGTGTACCATGAGAGCTAATAGCTTCCTCTAATGGTCTTGTATCAATCCTATACATGGAAGAAATATGGTTACTAATTCTTCCAATAAAGGTGATATCTAAGTGTAGATTTTCGCCTAACCAATTAGGTCCAAATCCTACTGTTTGTACTTCTAGACTTATGTGGTTAACAAAATCTGGAAGTGTAATTGTAAAGTTTGGTGCTAGGTATATCAATGAAAAATGTTGATTTAAATCTACCTCTAAAATACCTATCACACTTTGTGAATCATTATTTTGGAATCTAGAGTCATGTAAAACTATCAAAGCTCTAGCTCCAATCATATGCCTAGCCAAGGATCTAACTCCAATGGTAATCAATCCCATATGGACATATCTTCCTTGTTGGCCTAGTAGTTGCCTACCAGTTTGTTGAGATATCAGAGGAATTATCTCATAAGTGTTGTCTGGAAGATGAAAATCTTCTATTCTTCTATATCGGTAAAGGCTAGTCCTTTCTGAACTTAACCATCCGATATTGTATAACTGCCTAGGATTTAAGGAATCTATCCTTGTATTTGATCCTATCTCAGTATTTTGTTGTATATCTACTAAGTCTTCCAAATGTCTGACATTAGTAGATCTTTGCCTATTTAGGAATCTATCCAAGATTCCTGGGTGTTGTATCAGGTTTTGACTCCTAGTTTGATGTTCCCTCAATCTTCTAGGGACTCCAGGAAACCTATGTGTTTGATTAGAATCTGTTGTATTATTCATATCAACAGTTTCTAATTGTGTTTGTGTGGAGTTAATAGGTCGTGTAAACATAATTAACTCACAATTTTATTTGTAGAAGAAGAAACTTCTTCTTTGTTGGTCTGATTTTTAAGACCATTTGTAGACACTTTAACAAATTTCTGTGTATTTTTAGAAATTGTCTTAGTGTATGTGTTGGTTCCTAAAGATAATTTAGAAACCTGGCTAATAAGATCATCTATCTCATTAGATTTGTTTGTGTTTTTGTTTAAATCTATTAAACAATTTAATTTTCTAGACACTTCTTCCAGAAGTGCTATTATCGTGTTGTTTTGTCCAATTAGGACTGTGTGTGTGTTGTCTACTTCTGAAGTAGGCTTTTTGTATCCCACAGGAGGGGATTTTGTGATTTGTTCAACAGCTACCAAAGCTGCTTTATAGTCTTTGCCTAAAAAAGGCTGTGTGTTGAAAGGCTGCGAACCTTCCATTAAATTTTTTTTTAAAATAAAAATAAATTAAAAAAAAGGCGAAAAATCAGAGAGTAAGAAAGTAAGGCAGCAGGCGAGGGGAGAGGGATAAGGGAATCCAAGGAATACACTCGTAAAACAATATTTATAAAAGAATATAGATAATCATAAGGCTTAAATGAAAATCTTTTTGGTTGATTTTATACAATTTTTGATTTTTTTATGTTTTTTTTTTATATAAAGTGATAAAAAGAAAAACACACAAACAGACAAGAAAGAGAATTAAAAAAAAAACGAAAATATTTTTCTTTGCAAAGACTGCCGCAATATGCAAAGTGTTTCTCAACCCACAAAGGTACTAAATATTTTCGCAAAGACTGCCGCAATATGCACGTGTTCCTCAACCCACAAAGGTAGCTACGCGGGACTTAGGGTCACATGGCACTCCCTGGCCTCAACCTGCCCTACTACTGGCTGGGTATCCTAGCGAACACAAACCAGTTCAATTGCAAAAATATCCAGATACTGGCTGGGTATCCCAGAAAACACAAACCAGTTCAATTGCAAAAAATCATATTCAAGGTAACCAAGGAAAGTCCTTGCTCTGATACCAAGAGAGAGGGGGGGAACAGGAGGGGTGGAAACTCAGATAACTGAGTACCCCAAAAAACAAAAGGTACAGAGAAAGCAGGGAAAACCTGCTCAGATACCAGAAGGGCAAACAAGACAGAGAAAACCGGGAATGAACCCAGAATAAACTGCCCTGAGACCCGAAAGGGGGATGGAAAGGAGGAAAGTAAAGAGACAGAAAACAAATAAATTAAAACATGTTATAACTCTTTATCTCTTCTGTCGGTCAACGTGGCTACTTAGCTCACAGAGAACCCGAAACCGGGCTAGCTAAAATGAAGACTGTCCGAGATAAAGTCGGTTATAGCAAGAAAAGTGTTCACAATAAGATTATGAGATGACTGAATCTGGCATAGCCGGTTAGACATCTCCTCATAAGCTTACATGAACGAAATTAAATGCAGAAATTTAAAGACAGGAAAAATAAACACACAAGTCCATGATAAGATTATGAGATGACTGAATCTGGCAAAGCCGGTTAGACATCTCCTCATAAGCTTATATGAACACAAATAAAGCTGTACAAAAATTATTTAAGCCTTTAAATGATTATCGCATCTTTAAATAAATAAAGCTTAAGGCATCCGAGGACGCCCTTATAAGAAAACTACTCCATAAAGGGGGAGCAGAAAGCACTTACTTGGGGGGAAGAGAAGGAGAAGGAGAGGGGAGATGCTGAATAACTTCTCTTATTGATAGTAAGAAATTTACATAAGCGGGGGAGAAGTAGAGAGAAGGAGGAGAAGAGAGGGAGGAGAGAGAGGGGAAGTAGAAAACTTCTGCCCAGCATAAGGGACTTACGAAGCCATATATAGAAAAACAAAAATATTAAACTAATGAATAGTAATTTACATGTGGGACCCACTTTATGACTAATGGGTCTCAAAACTTAGCAAAGAAGTAATCCTACGGAGGAAACTTCCTCACTAAAAACAAAAACAAATAGTAACGTCACTAAAAGACAAAAATAGTGACATTCATTCAAATTTTTTTTTTTTTTTTTTTACATTTTATCAAAAGACTGATTCAATCTTACCGTCATTAACATGCAAGGCTTAATGGGCCTAACAACATGTAACGGAAGAGGAATCGTGACAAGGTAGCAAGATATCATTATCTGCCATTAACCTTTGTCGTCTTTTGATACAGCCGTGTATGACGTAAGGGCTTACGTCATGCGAAGCTCCTCGAAACCTTCAAGGACAATATGGTCTTTGTGTGTCTAATGACGTGGGAGATTACGCCATTAGGAGTTCTTCGAAATCTTCGAGGGTAAAGTCGTCTTTATCAGAAAGACTCATTGGTTGTGGGGAGGCGGGATTTGTACAGTTCCGCCGTACATGAGCAGCTTTGCCAAATTTCACCCAAAGACTGATGGTGGTGGTTTCGGCTAACAGCTCTTTATGGATATCTTCATCCTGGAATTGATCATACCTCGCTGTAGTGAAAGGAGGATTAATATGATCAATCTTTTGGAGATTATCACTGAAACTGATATCAGTGAAAGACTCAGTATCCAGAAACAAGTGATGTTTAGCTGGATAGTATTCCCCTTTTATGCTGTAGGGGTGTGTTGAGAATATTTCAATGAAATATTCTTCACTGTAATTGTTTCGAAAGAACGCATTTATCCAGTAATTTATCTTGGTACCGAAAAATGGTTCTATCATAGAGTTTCTGAAAATTATCATCCTTTTCATGAATCCTGAAAAGAATAAATCTTCAGTTAATTGTTTACTGATCCAAGCAGGATCACATTCCACCAAATAAGGGTTTATTCCGATGTTGTACTGATCGGAAGATGAGGGTGCCGAATCATCTTGATATTGGACTATCCTCAAGTATAGGCGGAGTGTAGAGTCTACTGGTAATTGGAATAACCAGTTTTGTAGTGCTCCAAGTTCTACTAACAAGGAAACAAAAACCTGTTCGTAGATTTTTTCTTGGATTGGGCCGGGAAGTTGTCCCAAAAATTTTCTTTTGAATGACCCAACATAGGCCATTTTATTTGTAAAAGTTCCATAATCAATGGTTTCGAAATCATAGTCCATCTTTTTAAGGAGTTCTAAGATTTCGGTTTTTAAATCTTTATTTTCTATTTCCAAACAGGAAATATGTTTTTGAAAATCATTTTTCTGAAAAGAAAAAGAGTTTTTCAATTTTTGTTCCATTTTCTTAGCAAAAGCCAAGCGTTGTCTAAGTTTAATGGAATTATAAATTGAAAAATTCTTTTGTTTTGTTGGTTTTTCAAAAATGAAATTACCAACTTCAGGATGGTCCAACAGGCTATTGTCACCTCCAACATAGCTGACCATCGCATGTACTGCTTCTTCAAGGTTATCAAATCCTTGAAATTTGCTGTGTTTGTCATTACCTATCGCCTTCAACAGAGAGGGATATGATAGGTAGATGCCACGCTTGTCTCCAGTAAAAAGGCAGTAGGCCTCTTTCTTGGGTTTTTTAAAACCAGCGGGCAATATTTTTGCAAAGTAATAATTTAATGCAGTAATAGCATTAAATTTAGTAGTAGTATTACAAGCTCGATGAAGAGCATCAAGTAATACCTTTTGTTCCCTTGAAACGGGACAGTTCCTCAGACATTTGAATTGTTGAGGGTGACCTTCTAGTAAAACCGGAAGATGCTGTGTTCCAAACTTTAGAGTGTCAAACTCTTCAGTTGTTGAGGCTGGTAACTTGCCTTTGTTGATTGGGTTTGCCATAGTAGTACCTATATAACTGAAGGAACTTTGCAATACCCTTTTGTTAGTTTCCTTAAAAGAAGAAACTGTAGTATTCATTAGACAATATCCATAATCATCTAATATATTTCCTAATTCATTATATTTATTATCCAGTTGAAAATCATTTTCCTTTGGATAAAAGTGAATGAATTCATTATTTGTGAAATCATTTATTAGGCCATAATCTTTATGGCTTTTATCTAAATTGATTTCATCATTATACTCTGTAATACTAATCACTGATAGTATTTCAGAGTCAGTAGAAACATCTTCATCTATTGGAAGAAGGTTCATGTGGCATGAGGATCTATTCCTCCTATGTTTAAAAGAAGATTAGGCATTTGGAAATTTGGCTCTATCGGAAGCCTCTTGCCTAATGTTGTGTATTGGTTGTCACTAAAGACAACATTTTGTGGTGATACTCTAGGAGGAAAACCTACAGAGTAATTGTGTATACCATCAGGAAGTAACTGATAGCTGTGAGGTTGATAACTATTTGATCCCTCATTTGTATTTACTAACCCTAATGTTGATAAGGGTTCTGAAATTATGGATACATTATCTAATGTATCACTTTTTATGTTGTCTATCCAAGACAAAGGTTCTGGACCTAAAGATACATTATCCAGAGTATCTGTTGGTTCATCATTTGTGTTAACGAACCCAACCAAAGGTTCTGAAACTAAAGATACATTATCCAGTGTATCTTTTAATTTTACAATTTTTTCTAAGTGAAGAGTCTTTTCTTCAATTAGGTTTAATCGGGTTTCTAAGACTGAAGTCCTAGTGTCGATTAAAATTTTGTCTTTAGTACTTTCTTCTTTTCCTAAGAAAGTAGGTATATCCTGTATTCCCTGTTTAGTCTTTAAACAGTCTATACAGAAATTTTTGTAACAAAGGGGACAATGAGCCCTTTGAGAGATGTGAAAATATCTTTCACAATGTAGACAAGGAATGGATCCTGGTCCTGAGAAAAATTGAATGTCATGACAACATGTATTTTTCTCTGTAGTGTTCATTAAACCATTACCCAAATAGTCTAATGTTTCTCCTAAGTTAAGAAGAAGCTTAGGGGTTTGTAGACTCAGCTCCATACAAGGCATATTGTCTAGTGTAAGGTTTTGGTTGTTATCCAAACCAGTATTTTGTAGTGATTTTATAGAATCGTCATCAGATTCTATCTGAGATTGAGAATCATCTAATTCTACACTCATGTTTTCAGACCTTAGGGTATTTAAGGGTTCTGAGATTTCAGATAAATTGTCCGATATATCATCTTCATCTGGATAAAATTCATTTAAAAATCCACTTATAATGTCATCAAAAGATACATTATCTATTGTTTCTTTTACATATCCTATCATAGGACTGTTTTCGTTTTTAGGGATAGTAAAAATACTATTCCTATTTTCTTCTGACCTATCTTGTTCTAGGTCTAGGTTTGCTAAAGTTTTTGAGAACCAATCCTGTAGTTCTCTGTGTTCTACTACCAAGGTATCTACAGCTTCTTGGTAGTCTCTATCCGCAATAGGGTTAGCTAAATAACCCCAAGGATTTTTTCTACGTGACTTAAAGTATCCCATATACTCTATACTGGCACATAGAAATATCAATCTTTTTAATTTTCTAGAAGTCTCTTCTAGAAAAGTATCTATACTGTCTAGTATAGACTTTTTGTATCCCTCTAAAGGGAAATTTATAATTTCTTCAACAGCTATCAGAGCTGTCTTGTAATCTTTATCTAAAATGTTTTGTTCAACAGCTATCAAAGCTGTTTTGTAGTTTTCGCCTGAAAAAGGCTGTGTAGTGCCTACCAAAGGCTTTGTGGTGAAAGGCTTCAAACCTTCCATTAAAATTTTTTAAAATAAAAATAAATTAAAAAGGCAGAAAATCAGAGATCAAGTAAGTAAGGCAGCAGGCGAGTGGAGAGGGATAAGGGAATCCAAGGAATACACTGTAAAGCAATATTTATAAAAGAATATAGATAATCATAAGGCTTAAATGAAAATCTTTTTGGTTGTTTTTATACAATTTTGATTTTTATGTTTTTTTTTTATAAAGTGAATAAAAAGAAAAACACACAAACAGACAAGAAAGAGAATTAAAAAAAAACGAAAATATTTTTCTTTGCAAAGACTGCCGCAATATGCAATGTGTTTCTCAACCCACAAAGGTACTAAATATTTTCGCAAAGACTGCCGCAATATGCACGTGTTCCTCAACCCACAAAGGTAGCTACGCGGGACTTAGGGTCACATGGCACTCCCTGGCCTCAACCTGCCCTACTACTGGCTGGGTATCCTAGCGAACACAAACCAGTTCAATTGCAAAAATATCCAGATACTGGCTGGGTATCCCGGAAAACACAAACCAGTTCAATTGCAAAAAATCATATTCAAGGTAACCAAGGAAAGTCCTTGCTCTGATACCAAGAGAGAGGGGGGGAACAAGAGGGGTGGAAACTCAGATAACTGAGTACCCCAAAAAACAAAAGGTACAGAGAAAGCAGGGAAAACCTGCTCAGATACCAGAAGGGCAAACAAGACAGAGAAAACCGGGAACGAACCCAGAATAAACTGCCCTGAGACCCGAAAGGGGGATGGAAAGGAGGAAAGTAAAGAGACAGAAAAAAAATAAATTAAAACATGTTATAACTCTTTATCTCTTCTGTCGGTCAACGTGGCTACTTAGCTCACAGAGAACCCGAAACCGGGCTAGCTAAAATGAAGACTGTCCGAGATAAAGTCGGTTATAGCAAGAAAAGTGTTCACAATAAGATTATGAGGAGATGTCTAACCTGCTTTGCCAGATTCAGTCATCTCATAATCTTATCATGGACTTGTGTGTTTATTTTTCCTGTCTTTAAATTTCTGCGTTTAATTTCGTTCATGTAAGCTTATGAGGAGATGTCCCCCCCCTCTCTCTAAGTATCAGATCAAGGACTTTCCTTGGTTACCTTGAATATGATTTTTTGCAATTGAACTGGTTTGTGTTTTCTGGGATACCCAGCCAGTATCTGGATATTTTTGCAATTGAACTGGTTTGTGTTCGCTAGGATACCCAGCCAGTAGTAGGGCAGGTTGAGGCCAGGGAGTGCCATGTGACCCTAAGTCCCGCGTAGCTACCTTTGTGGGTTGAGGAACACGTGCATATTGCGGCAGTCTTTGCGAAAATATTTAGTACCTTTGTGGGTTGAGAAAATACTTTGCATAT